>CM022701.1:27754874-28099874 GCA_012295165.1 Asparagus setaceus
CCCTCCACCATTCTCTTTGCTTCTTGTCGTATGCACTCATTGAAAATGGTTATTGCTGCCCTTAACTTGTATTCTAATTAATATTATTTAATTGGTACTTCTGATGTAATCAGCTAAGCCTAGAGGCTCTATCGTATTCCTTTTGTTTAAGGTCTAGTAGATTGGATGTAGTCAGTCTTGTAGATAAATTCTGTATCCGAGGTATTCTTCGTTGAGATTGAAATTCTGTATCCGAGGTATTCTTGGTTGAGATTGAAATTTGACCATAAAAACTTAGGAATAACATAAACACAAACGTGATGAACTCAATAGGGGCACCTGTCTTGCGAGGCCTCGTGTTCAGAACCCCTTGATCTAGACCATTGATCATGGATTCATTGTCATGGGTCAATTTGCCGACCAAACACGATGTGTTTTAGATCTTTGGAATTGCTATTCCCACTTCTTATCAATTCCCACTTTATGTGGGAATTGTCATTCTAACCATTTAACAAGGAATTGATATTCCCACTTAAGTGGGAATGAAAATAATTAAATAATTCCCAATTATACCCTCCTTAAAAGATACGAATAGATATAAATTCCCATATGAAAATTTATTTTTATAGAAAAATATCATCGATGCTCGTACAAATATACAAATAGATATAAAATATTAAAATATTTGTTCGACCTTACTCGTATTATTTTTCTCGTATTATTTTATGGATATTTTGATTGGAATTTGGATATTTCTAATAATGTTGAATATGATAGTTTATGCATATAAAATTTTAAACTATAGATACTATAGTTTATATTAATTTTGGACATGGGCATTATTAGAAAACTAAATTCTATTCTCATTTGTGAATAAATGATACCAAACGTGGGAATGATAATAAGATTGTCATTCTCGTTTCATTCTCTAAACGCGCCCAAACATGAGAATAAGAATTAGCATTCCATTCCCACATCTATTCCATTCCATTCCCACCTTCTTTACATTCTCACTTGACTCCATTCCCGCGTACCAAACGAGACGTTAGGATCTTTATTTGCAAGGATCGTTTGTGAGACGTCCGTGACCTATTAATCAACAAGTACGTAAATCATCACTTTGGATACGCGAGATAAATTTTTTTTGTTGTTTAGCCTCACACAATAAATAATCTAATTTATTAAATATAGCAGTACATATTCTCTTGATATCCTATCTTTATATTAAGTAGTATCTCATCTTCTTATTTTCTCATTTATTTTCTATCTTTATTTGAACTTTTCACATAAGTCTCCATCTTATATAAATCTCTGTAACCATTTTCATCAATAATATTTAAATTCTTATCATGGAATCAGAAGCATCATCTTGATCGTCTTTGCTTTCTCGACCTTAGGACCGTTGAGGGATTTTGTTGCACTCCGTGCTTCCCTCAGCGGTTTCAAAATAGGTCCCACCAATCAGCACTTACACAAGCCCCAACTCCGCCATTGACAATCGTCAACAACCACTTCTCCACTGCCACCGCCTATGCCCTCCACCATTCTCTTTGCTTCTTGTCGTATGCACTCATTGAAAATGGTTATTGCTGCCCTTAACTTGTATTCTAATTAATATTATTTAATTGGTACTTCTGATGTAATCAGCTAAGCCTAGAGGCTCTATCGTATTCCTTTTGTTTAAGGTCTAGTAGATTGGATGTAGTCAGTCTTGTAGATAAATTCTGTATCCGAGGTATTCTTCGTTGAGATTGAAATTCTGTATCCGAGGTATTCTTGGTTGAGATTGAAATTTGACCATAAAAACTTAGGAATAACATAAACACAAACGTGATGAACTCAATAGGGGCACCTGTCTTGCGAGGCCTCGTGTTCAGAACCCTTGATCTAGACCATTGATCATGGATTCATTGTCATGGGTCAATTTGCCGACCAACTCATTTTGTTTTTTGTTTCCATCTTGCAAATAATAACGATTTTGAAACTACGTCCATTACCAAAAGTTTCTCAAAATGATTTTTAGGAATTTATAGTGAAGATGCTTAACTATTCGGCTGAAGAGGGAAACAGTGAGGACCCTCGGCTATTTAGCGAAAGAGAGAAAAGCAAGAGAAAATTAGTTCTTTTTGTTGTTCTTTGGTGAGAGAATTATTTTTTAGATTAGGACATGGTGATTCTTGTGAGTCCTATTCTCTTCTCAATGTAGCTTTAGAGGTGGCTCTAGCCTATATGAAGTAGTTCGACTCTATAAGGGTCCAGGTCGATAGAACTTTAAACAGCTCGAGCGCAAAAGATCAATTGTTTCGAAGCTCTCGCAAAATCGTTTGGGACACATATATGACGTCCACCAAATTTACAAAATTCCATCGTTTTGGGCCTCAAAATCGCGGTTAAAGATTTTCTTTCTATTTTAGGTAATGTTTGACCATCCAATCTAGAGGGATAAACAAATTCGATTTTAGCTGAAAATTGATATGAATGGTCCTCTTTCCTAGTAGAAGGATGTTTCTAGTTTTTGGCAATTTTCTATATTTAGTTTGAAAGATATTTTTCTAGTTAGAAATATATTATTTTATCCTTTTTCCTTTTATTTTCGAGTCTATAAAAGACTCTTTTCTGGATGTATAGATGTAGCTTTTTGAAAAATAAAACCCAAGTTATTTGGCTGTGGCCCTTTATCTGTGTTCTCTCTATCTTTCTGCATCTCTTACAATTTTGGTGTGGTTGTAGCCTTACCAGGACTGCATCACTTCTTTGTAATTTAATTTTTATAATTCTTTCTAATCTCGCCCGTTTATGTAGGCTACAAAACCAGATCACGTAAAATCACGTAAAATCTTGGTGTTGTGTGGTGTTTGCTTTTATTTCAGTCTCTTTAGCTGCGTGAATTTTGCACTTGCTTGATCGATCTAATGCCAGCAGATAATATACTTGTTAATAAGTCTTTCTAATATAAAAATAAGACATCATTATTACTCAGTAATAGTGCACATGCATCGGCACATATATAGGAAGGCAACAAGACTATGTTTAATTATTCTTTTTTTTATTAAGGAAATTGTATTATTCCGCTATGTATGCACATATGCTAAGCATGCATGCGTCTTCTTATTGCCCCTCATTAGAACATATAGTTTACTTCATTAATCCAGTTACCTAGTGGGGTTCTCAGCACATTCTAAGAGTGAGTTTGGCCTCATAAATATTTGTAGTGCTATTGCCAATTGGCAAACTCGACCTGCAGCCCTTGTATATTCATCACCCCAATTTGAGAGCAGCATTCTCTGTCTTATGTTGCGGCCGTTACCATTTTGTCTTTGCCAAATTAGCAACCCGCTTCATGAATCATAGTAATATAGGCCTTTATACAACCATAATTTGTACCAAGAGCAGTTAGCATTTGTGCTTACATCCAAATAAAGTATACACTGATGACATCAGTATAAATTCAAATATATATATTTGTTGGCTTTTCATAATTTAAAATTACCAAAAATCCTAGTAATTGCTATTTTTGAATTCAAATATACTAATAAAATCAATTGATTCAAATATAATATACAAATAAGATCAATATGACTCTGAACAATACTTTACTTACGCATACCTTGCTAAATGCCAGGCCATCAAGGATTCATTCAAGAAAACATGAAATCATTGTCTTGTCTGCCCCAGCATCGTTCTTGCTGCGATAAACAACAGCAGCTGACGATCTAACTGTCAAGGCAATGGGATGGACGTGCGGGAAAGCACCCCACTGACCATTTGCAAGCGACAGCGCCGCAACGGGATTGGGGCTTTCTGGATCAGGTGGCCGTGTCCATCATTGCTAGAGATGAACGTGATGGCATCACCTACCGGTAGCATTGTAGACGACGCAGAGCTTGGAGCTAGACCTCGTTGCCGTACTCTTCCTTCAACTTCTCCACGTATTGGAGGGCTTTAATTTTTGACCTCCTGTTATATATCCTTGTGTATCGTTTTGAGAGCCTCCATGTCACGGTGACATTGTCTTAGTAGTGTCGTTGGTGATGGGGTCACCGAACACATTGAACACCATGTTGAACTGAATTGATGCTTTGTTGTTGTATGTTGCTTTCTGATGAGGTGATGACACAGATAATGTGCATACCTTGTTATGTAGAAAAAGACTGGCAATAGTAATATACCACATTACGGAGATAAATTACTTAAGAAAGACCAACAGCAGTTAAAAGAAGCGGTTTATTATCTACTATTGTGGAATAAATTCCATTATTAGCTGGAGCAACTCCTTGTAAGTTTGAATGCGGTATTTACAGAATTTTATAGGTACATCCGAATCAGGGTTTGTTAAAATTGGAGACTGTAGCTATCCTATGAAGAGTCAGTAGAACTAAGGAGGGGGTCGACATTTGATACTAAATAAAAGAAAAATTACAGGTATATTACACTAAACCCGCAATTACTTTCAGGGATTTGCAGTAGGCCCCCAATAACTTTCAAAATCGCATTAAACCCCCAATAACTCTCAGGGTTTAGCGTAATTTACCCAAAATCATGTCAAGTAGATTTATGCAGACAAGCATATACAAATACAATAAATCAATATAAGAAGAACACAATACAAGTTTTACTTTCTTAACAAATGCCATCTACTGTTTGGCCTACAGCTAGATTTGGAAGTTCGTCAATAAAAGTTGGAAGCACTGCAACAAGTTGGTAGTATGCTGAAGTAAACAATACAGAGAGTAGAGAGACATTCACCAGTTACAAACACAAAGATGTATAGATGCTGCACTGCCACATATATGCAAGAAATATAGAATAACGGAGTTATACTCTACTAGCCTACTATATGTATATATATATCCTTTATATTAATCGTTGGGTAGACCCATGTCTACGCAAATGAAACCTTAATTGAGAATGGTCCTCAAGAACTCATTATTTGAGATGAACAATGAAACTTTAAAGATCACCGAGCTCATCCATAGGGTTCACAACATCTGAACCAATTAACTGTAGCGTATCAATATCATTGCAATCGATACTGAAGTCCTACGGTGACGTAACACTAACTGGTGTCACATTCTCATGAGCCGTAGGTAGCACATCAGCACAAGGCGATGATAACAGTTCTTCTAACTCAAGTTCTGTGAAAATCTCGAGCTCAGCATTGTCTTCTTTTTGGTACGCGGAAGAAAGTTCTTGTTTTTCCTGATCAGATCGCAGACTTTCATAATTTGGAGAATGTTTGGTATCAGAAAGTGAGTTTCTGCCCACATATTTGCATGTGTGTTGCATGTTGTAAGTAACTTCGAACTCGGGAATATCATTTTTCTCATCCTTCTGCTGTACAACTTTGGTTGCTGGACAGTTTTGTTCCTTGTGATGAGTACATCTATAGTAGCTCCTGAATTTGATCATGTCAACTTAAATTTAGTCCACGGCCAAAAATTTGCAGAATTAAATTATTTTAGTATTTCATTATCCATTACAATCAGATTTTTGTTCAAGTACATTCTACGTTCCCAGTCAATAATAGATAAAATGAAAAAGAAACTACTATTGGTGCTACCCTATAGATTTTAAGCTGCAGCATTATTTTTACATAAGGTTCTTTTTTTTTTTTCTAGAAAAAGGATTGGGAGTCACACAGTGCCTCAGCTTGCCTATCTATACTACGCCTGAACGGTTGTTACACCCAGTTTATTTAATGTGGGAAATTAAGTGTTCGCATGAACAGTATACCTCGGAAATTTCGAACTTCTGATATTCTTTTGGCCATACTTTCTCCATTCATAGCCATCATTATGCGGAATAGTAGTCAAAATATTCCATGAATCCAATCTCCTCCTGCCGTAGAAAAATAGAAAAGAACAAAAAATAAGAAAAAAAGGAAATAATTATCATCAAGTTGTATAGTGCTGAAAGTGGAGCGCAGCACAAAGATGCAGAAATGTGTTAGAAATAGGTACGTAGCAACCTTTTCATGTGGCTATACCATTCAGTACTGGAACTTGTTTTGAGCTTGGAGAGAAGAGAGGTTAAAGAACCTAATACATCCTCAAAGAGATCCCTGATGAGCTCAGAGTAGCCATCAGTACGAGGAGATGGAGGGAGTGCAATTGCGCGTATCTTGCATATCCCCTCGTGTGCCCTACTCGCCTCTTTGATCATCGTCAAATATTCTAAGTGATCACAAGGCTCAAAATTTGGTAAATCCAGTGAAGCTGCCATCTTCTTTGTTGAGAGGGATATAACCTAATCACACTATCCTTAAATAGGCTAGTGATTGCTGTATTGTCAATAATTTGACCTAACCATTCACATTCTTGAATTCAGATTCTGGGTGTCTGATAAAAATTGAAAGTTACTGTTCTGTCACCCCATATCAGTCTGTCTATAGCCTGATAACTGAGAAGGAATGCGGATTTAAGTTTTCTGCAAGAAATAAATGGTCATTAGCCTTAAAGAACGACCCTGCACCACCTAGGAAAAAAGTGTTAATAATCATACAAGCAAGGGTTTCTGCTTATAAGCCCAAGGCTCAACCCTGTATATTTTAACACACGTGTAGTTTTATAGGATCCGATAAACCTAAAATACAAAAATTACTTACTTTTAAACCGAAAATACGGAAGACATCTTATATACACCAATATATACACTCGGTACGTAGCTATACACCAATATATATGTAGCTATACACCTTATATTATGCACCAATACCCTCTATAGCATGGCTTATTGTATGTAGCTAATTCACTTTGTATTTTATACTTTGGGCTTAAAGGTAAGTATGTAAACTTTGTATTTTGGATGTATGGGAACATATATATAGAACTACATGAGTTTTAAAGTAAATGGGGTAAAACTTTGGGTTTATAAGAAAAACCAGTAAAAATTAAAACAAACAAGAGTTGCTGTCAAGAGAGTGACTAGTTTGATAAGTATTAAGTTTGCTGTGTATATTTCACACTGAAACGTTTAGATCCACAATTAATTAACACATCACCACATACATATTGTCATATTGAAGAAATTAACACAAAAAGTATATCTTGAATGTAACATGCACTATGTATTAATCTACATCTCTATGCAGTACTGAAAACTAACTAGTAGAAAACGTTCAGCTGGCTCATTCGTGCAGAGCTCAATTTTCTGCAAGAATTATGAACATTAGCTCTAAACAATGACTCCGACCATCTAAAATAAAAAGTGAAATACTCATAAAAATTGAAGTAAACAAGACTTGTTGGCAAGACAGTGCTGGCGTGTAAATTAAGATACATAATAATACTCAAATGTTGTGCAGACCATGTTAGTATTTGTTTGTAAACATAAGATAGTCCCACATCGGATATTTGAGCATTCTTTTAGAGGTTTAAAAATATTTAATGATTATTGGGCTTTGATAAATATGTCAAAGCATAGATTTCTAAACTCGCTGCCGCTTAAATATTCAGCTGCTCAAATATTCTAACTTTTTACTATATATATTTTAAATATATTATTTTATTTATTACTGTTATTGTTATTTTAATTTTTCAAAATTATGAAAATATCAACAGACAAATGACTGTTAGAAGTAGACTGTTGGAAAATGGATGTTTTTTGACTGTTGGAAAATGATTGTTTTTCTAAGGGGTGTTTTGAAAATTTATGAATTTTGAAGACACTTTTTTCAAACCTATAAATAGTCTACAATTTCAGACATCAGAACTTACCTCCTTCTCAAAATTTTTCTCTTAAAAAAATATGCGATTCTACAAACTTGTTTCACAGAGAATTGGTGGAAAATTCCAGATTTGCTTGCTGGAATTTTCAATTTTCTGCTGTATCCTGGGAAGAAAATTTGCATTAACCTGAAGCAAACTTGAATTATCAAGTGGGGCAAATATTTCTGTAAGGAAAGTGTTTCACGCCTCAGAAATTCTGTCTCCTTCTTTATTTTTACTAATAAACCAACAACAATTAACGCATCAAAACCACATATGTCTTAAAGAATGTAGCCGACTGATCTCTGTGTCTATCTGTTGAAAACTAATTAGCTAGAAAACAAGTCGTTGGCACGGACAGTTTTCTGCGAGAAATAATTGATCATTAGCCCTAAAGAATGAACTTGACATTTCAACAAAAATTGAAGCAAACTAGAGCCCGCCATATTGAAGAAACACAAAAAGCTAATACATGTACACGTTTACCCTTCCTCTAATTAATTTTGTATATTATCCTTCATCTTGTTTTTAGTGATGAAATAGACTTTTAGCTAGGGGAATAACCGGTCAGGTTAACCAAACCTAGAAAAGCTTACTTGAAATGAGCATACATAAAAAAACTAGGCTAGAGAGCCTAAAGTCAAAGCTCACATATTGAGCATCAAAACTTTAAGAAAAAGAACTCAATATTTACAGAGAATTATACCCAGAAAGTGTCAAAATCAAGGATGGGATTACTACTAGCAATGAGACGTACAACTTTGATTTGCTTTATAATTTGCTCCTCTGTGTTGATTTTTTGCTGAAAGATGCGGCAGTTTCATTCTGAAAACTAATTAGCTGTCAAAATCTCTGTGTCTATCTGCTGAAAACTAATTAGCTAGAAAGCACGTCGTTGGCACGGACAGTTTTCTGCAAGAAATAAATGATCATTAGCCCTAAAGAATGACCTTGACCATTTCAAAATAAAAGCGTGTAGTCATAAAAATTGAAGCAAACTAGAGCCCGCCATATTGAAGAAACACAAAAAGTTAATACATGTACACGTTCACCCTTCCTATAATTAATTTTGTATATTATCCTTCATCTTGTTTTTAGTGATGAAATAGACTTTTTAGCTAGGGGAATAACCGGTCAGGTTAACCAAACCTAGAAAAGCTTACTTGAAATGAGCATACATAAAAAAACTAGGCTTGAGAGCCTAAAGTCAAAGCTCACATATTGAGCATCAAAGCTTTAAGAAAAAGAACTCAATATTTATAGAGAATTATACCCAGAAAGTGTCAAAATCAAGGATGGGATTACTACTAGCAATGAGACGTACAACTTTGATTTGCTTAATAATTTGCTCCTCTGTGTTGATTTTTTGCTGAAAGATGCGGTAGTTTCGCTCTGTAAACTAATTAGCTGTCAAAATCTCTGTCTCTATCTGCTGAAAACTAATTAGCTAGAAAACACGTCGTTGGCACGGACAGTTTTCTGCAAGAAATAAATGATCATTAGCCCTAAAGAATGACCTTGACCATCTCAAATAAAAGCGTAGTCATAAAAATCAAAGCAAAAGGCAAGAAACATGTGTATAATGGTATTGAATTAAGGGTATGAAGATAATTTGTTACTGTTGGATAATAATAATAATAGAGAAAGCTGTTGTGCGCAGCGGAAAATTTCGGCTGCACCTCGGGTGCACAAAGGGCACAACAAGAGAGTTAGATCGCAATAAGAATTCTCGTCTCACCAAGGAAATAAGAATCTGAAGCAAATATCTCAACAAAGTGGGATATTTACTCTTCCTCTCATCAGTTCTAGGGCTGACCTGTCGAGGAACCTAAGAGCTATTACAAATCACACAAATAGCTATTACAAACCAAATCAACAGCAAGACACACGAATTTTACGTGGTTCGGCAAATTGCCTACGTCCACGGGGCAAGGAGGAGGGAGATTATATTACTAGAGAGAAAGAGAATACAAACATGGTACAAATCTCACACCAAAACTCTAGAACAAAACTCTCTAAACCCTCACAAATTCTCTCTCAAACGACGGCTCAAAAAAACCCTAATTTCGGCCTCCACTACTGCACAAACCCCTAGTTGCTGCATCCCTATATATAGGGATCGAATAGGGTTCGAAAACCCGTGTACGCGTTTCAAAAACGCGTCCAAACCGCGTCGTGAGGGGTGGCCCCCACGAGCACGAATTTCTCGTGCTGCGTGGCGTCTTGGTGTGGCCCCATCGGCCGCGAGGCGATTTTAGCGTCTGCGTGATGGTGTGGTCCCCACACCCCACAAAATGCCACAATTCTCCACCTCGGTGAAGTTTCTCCCAAAACTGAGCTGACACCAAACAACCTAATGTCCCACTTGTTGCGTCCAGGACGAAGTGAATAAATTCACGACAATGGACTCAATCCACAATAAGTCGGGAACCCAAACGAGAGTTCAAATAATCTCTCTCCATCAAAATCAACTAATCCAAACCGGCTGCATCGAAAAGACTGCCTACGTATCCTCTTGTCCAAGGAATCAAGCCTTGCGTAGTTCACCCAAATGGCCGCTAACGGCCTCAACAATCACGAATATGCAACAAATCTCTGCAATGATCAAACTTGTTGCTCGGAACCACCTTTGTGAGCATATCTGCCGGATTATCCTTCGTGTGGACCTTCACAATCTCCACATCACCATCTTCAAGAACATCACGAACAAAGTGATAACGGACGTCAATGTGCTTCGTCCTCACATGAAGAACCTGGTTCTTCGCCAAATAGATAGCACTCATGCTATCACAATGAATGGTGACGGACTGTTGCGATATACCAAGTTTCTCCAAAAGTCCTCGAAGCCAAATCACCTCCTTCACAGCCTCCGTAATTGTCATATACTCTGCCTCCGTCGTAGACAAATCAGCCGTAGACTGCAAGGTGCATCTCCAACACACCGGCGCACGGGTCAAAGTGAGCACATACCCCGTCGTAGACCGGCGTTTATCCAAGTTCCTGGCATAATCCGAATCAACATAACCAATGCACAACTACCCACCTGTAGTGTCCTGCTCATACACCAAACCGACATTGAGCGTACCTCGAATGTACCTCAAAATCCATTTCACGGCGTTCCAATGACCCACTCCTGGATCGTGCATGTATCTCGAAACCATGCTCACCGTCTGTGACAAATCTAGTCTCGTACATACCATTGCGTACATCAAGCTTTCAATTGTGCTCGCATATGGAGTCTTCGACATCAACTCTCGATCTTCAACTGTCTTCGGTGAAAAGTCAGCTGAAAGCTTCAAATAGGCTCCTAATGGTACACTGACTGGCTTCGTATCCATGCTAACATGGAACTGCTGTAGAGCCTTCTTCAAATAAGCCATCTGTGTCAAACAAATTTTGCCCTTCTTCTTGTCTCTGCCGATCTCCATCCCTAAAATGCGCCTAGCCTCACCCAAATCTTTCATCTCGAACTCCTTTGAAAGCTGTGCCTTCAGTTCATTTATAGCAGATCTGGAAATGGAGGCAACCAACATGTCATCGACATATAGTAACAAATAGATATACGTACCTCCTTTCAACTTGTGAAAATATACGCAAGGATCAAACTGGCTCCGAGTGTACGAATGATCAAGCATAAAATCATCGAATTGCCTATACCACTGTCGAGGAGACTGCTTCAAACCATATAGCGATTTCTTTAGTCTGCAAACCAACTTTTCTTTCCCTGCAACTCGGAATCCCAATGGCTGAGTCATATAGATTTCTTCATCAAGATCACCATGAAGAAATACTGTCTTCACATCCAACTGATCTAATTTCAATCCATACTGTGCCACCACGCCTAGCAAAATCGAATCGACGAATGCTTCACCAGGAGAAGACCTCATTATAATCAATACCTTCCTCCTGTGCATAGCCCTTCGCGAACAACCTAGCTTTGAACCTCAATGGAGGTGCCTTCAATGCCCTCCTTCTTAGTGTATACCCACTTGCAACCAATTGCCTTCCGTCCCTTTGGAAGCTCAACAAGCTCCCATGTATCGTTCTTGTGAAGAGACTCCATCTCTTCCTGCATAGCTACCTCCCACGAATCAGCCTCCCAACTCTGTTCGGCCTCTCTAAATGTAGTAGGTATCATCTCATCGATACTCTCCATCGGAAGTGCATATGCAACTATGTCGGCATACCGTCTTTGGTATCGTATGTTTCTCCTCGTCTCCGAACCGCAATAGAATCACGAACACGGCCGTGGTCCCGATTACGCACATCGTACTCTATCCCGTGTCACCGTCATGCTCGCCTGGCGTCACCTCAGTCGGCACTCTAATGGATACTGTACCATCTGGACAATGCGGAGCTGCATCGATCTCCACCACCTGCGATATCTCCTTCGTCGGGTCGCTGTCCACCTGATGAGAGTTGGAAAGCTTCAAGATAGAAGCCTCATCGAATGTGACGTCTCTACTCAGCACAATCTTCTTATTAACTAGATCCCATAGCTTGTATCCTTTGACACCACGCTTGAATCCTATACATGATAAAATGCCGGGCACCCGAATACCTTGAGCTGGTCATAATCTCGTACTGGCTCTCCTGACCACTTCTCCATAGAGGTCTTTCCCTCAATCGCAGATGAAGGCAGCCTGTTGATGAGGTGGCTCGCATATGTAAGTGCCTCAGCCCAAAAGATCTTTTCTAAACCACTATGCGCCAATAAACATCGGACCTTCTCCACTAAAGATCGATTCAATCTCTCTGTCACCCCATTTTACTGTGGTGTATGACTAACCGTGAAGTGTCTCTCTATGCTCTCCTCTCGACATAGCTGCTGAAAGGGGTCTAAAGTATACTCACCACCGTTGTCGGATCGCAACGTCTTGATCTTTTTCCCAGTCTGCAGTTCTAATCTCTTCTTCCACTCTACGAATATATCTAGGACTTCACTCTTCTTCATCATGGTGTACACCCAACATCGCCTAGAATAGTCATTAATAAATGTGACGAACCAATATCTACCACCAAGTGATCCGTCTTGGTGGGACCCCAAACGTCTGTGTGCACGTAGTCCAGAATACCCCTCGTCTGATGGATGGCTGTTTCGAACTTCACCTTTGTCTTCTTGCCAAGACCACAGTGCTCACAGAACTCAATTTTTTCACTCTTGGCACCCTTTAATAGCTCCTACTTGCACAACGCCTGCAGTGACTTTTCACTTGTGTGCCCTAACCTATAGTGCCAAAGCCTGCTCGCGTCCGCCTCTGAAATAACTGAAGCAACATGGCCAATCTCGGTGCTCCCCTTCAGATAGTATAAATTTCGATTGCGGACTCCCTTCATCACTACCAAGGATCCTTTAGTAACCTTCGCTACACCGTTTTTGAAAGTCACATTGAATCCCTTCGCCTCCAAGGCTCCAATTGAGATGAGATTTTTCTTCAGCTGAGGAATAAATCTGACATCCTTCAACTCACGGACTACTCCATCGTGCATCCTAATCCACACATTACCTATCCCACAAATTCCACAGGGTTGATCATTTCCCATGACAACAACACCCCTGTCGACTTTCTCAAAAGATGCAAATCAGTCTCGCCTAGGGGTCACATGATAAGTAGCGCCGGAATCAAGCATCCAATCTGATGCTTCCACATGGTTCACCTCCGGAGTAATCAATAGAGAAAAGTACGAATCATCGGAATCATCGCCTTTAGCAATATTCACCTCATTTGCCTTCGGGCCCTTTTTCTTGCCATTCTCTTTCTCCTTGAGCTTTGGACAATCTCTCTTCCAATGTCCCTGCTCTTTGCAGAATGCACATTGATTCTTTGATAACTGGTGGTGGCTTCTTGACTTTGACCTCCCTCTATTATCACCTTTCGGATATGGGCTTCTACCTCTCGTCGACAAGGCCTCACCTGAAGTACTCGCACGGGAAGTCTCCTTGTCCTTTCTCCTCAAATCATAGTTGCAATGCGTTAGTGACTTCACTATAGCTGATAGAAGTTCATCCGTTTAACAAAGTGAGTACAAAGGTGTCATACTCCTCATCCGGTAAGGAGCCCAATAAAATAATTGCCTTGTACTCATCCGTTATCTTCTCATCAATATTTGCCAAGTCGGACAACAACTTAGTATAGTTGTTCACATGAGCCGCTAGTGAGGTGCCCCTGGACATCTGAAATCTGAAGAGTCTTCGCAGCAAGTGCAACCTGTTCTCAACACTCTTCATGAGATACTTATTGTTGAGAATTTTCCACATCTTCATTGCAGACGTCACCCCAATCACATCATATTTCAGCTCCTGTTCCAAACAGGACCTGATCACCCCACACGTGTTCCTATTCATCTTCTCCCATATCACCTCTTCATATTTAGGTGGCCTCTCGTGGACCATGATGGTCTCCTCCAAATTTTGAGCATTGAGTGCATCCTGTACGTCACTCATCCACAAATCAAAGTTGATTTTACCGTCGTACTTCACCACACTAATTTTGGTGTTCTAAAAACCAACTTGTATTGTACTCGCCATTGACTTGCTGCTTTCACCTTCTTCTTCCATTGCAAACTAACTCCAAATTGTAGAGAAAGAACAACTTTGATAGGATTTAAGAATCACCCAACTGAACCCTAGATCAGATTCCAAATAGATTTCCTAACCACACGAGAAAAGCGAAAATTCTAACGGCAACTCCTAATGCTATCTCTACTGAAGCCGAGAACTCCAAGAACTAAGCTTCACACAAGAATCTTCCTCCACCAAACTCCAAAATCCTAGATCTGAAACCTGGGCTCTGATACCACTTGTTGTGTGCAGCAGAAAATTTTGACAGCACCTCCGGTGCACAAAGGGCACAACAAGAGAGTTAGATCGCAATAAGAATTCTCGTCTCATCAAGAAAATAAGAATCTGAAGTAAATATCTCAACAAAGTGGGATATTTACTCTTCCTCTCATCAGTTCTAGGACTGACCTGTCGAGGGACCTAAAAGCTATTACAAATCACACAAATAGCCATTACCAACCAAATAAACAGCAAGACACACGAATTTTACGTGGTTCGGCAAATTACCTACGTCCACGGGGCAAGGAGGAGGGAGATTATACTACTAGAGAGAAAGAGAATACAAATAGGGTACAAATCTTACACCAAAACCCTAGAACAAAGCTCTCTAAACTCTCACAAATTCTCTCTCAAATGACGGCTCAAAAAACCCTAATTTCGGCCTCCACTACTGCACAAAACCCTAGTTGCTGCATTCCTATATATAGGGATTGAATAGGGTTCGAAAACCCGTGTACGCGTTCCAAAAACGCGTCCAAACCGCGTCGTGAGGGGTGGCCCCCACGAGCATGAATTTCTCGTGCTCGTGGGCGTGCTGGTTGTGGCCCCCACCTAGCACGAGATGCGGTTTTAACCGCGTCTCGTGATGGGTGTGGTCCCCACACCCCACAAAACGCCACAAAAGCCAAACAGGAAGTGCCAATCATCAATTCTGACTCTGTTTTTTCCCTCCCGTCAATGAAACTATTTTATTCTATTCACCATATAAGAAATGAGCATAAAAAAACTAGGCTAGAGAACCTAAAGTCAAAGCTCACATCCTGAGCAGCAAAACTTTAAGAAAAAGAACTCAATATTTACAGAGAATTAACCCAGAAAGTGTCAAAATCTAGGATGAGATTACTACTAACAATGAGACATACAACTTTGATTTGCTTTATAATTTCCTCCTCTATGTTGATTTTTGCCTGAAAGATCTAGATGCGGTAGTTTCGCTCCAGCCAAATAGCAATACCCGATGCAATTCCTACTAACTTTGGTGCGGTAATTCTTGCCAACCAATTGATTAGAGAACCAATAAATTAATCTGCTCCAATCGCAACTTCGCCATTTAAAACCATGCCAATCCATGATAAAAGCCCAAACTGTGAAGAGAACCCGCAATCAAAGAACAAGTTAATGTGTGTGGGATTCAAGGGCATTAGAATAGAGAATACACACATTAGATTGAAGACAATTCATAGAACACAGTCGATCATTAGTGAGTAGCCTATTATGAATAACCAACCAAAAGATGAAGGAGTGTTTAGGGGATTCAATAGCTTTCCAGACAGTGGAACTCCAAGGCACACAAGGAGCAGCAGGGATAAAATCTTTGCATCAGAAAGCTTGATAGAACACCATGATTGGAGACATAGAAGAAAGTTTTCAGAAGACCCCCAACGGTGAAGTGCATAATCTCTTATCTTGATAATCTATTTTCATAACCAAGAGTTACCATGTTTCTTTTGAACAGACCAGATAGAGGTATGCCTTAAGTAGTTCTCATGGTCCATTTATTTAGAGAATGCCTTTTTTACTGTGAATATATCATAACAGCTTCAACCCTGCAGCAACACGCCAAAAGAAAGATGGGTGAGAATACCCCCAATCCACCATGGTTTCTACTCTGACAAATAGTCTCCTATGCAACTAGATGGGTTTTAGTAGAATCAAAACTGCCCCATAGAAATTTCCTACATAGCACACCAATCTTGAGAAGAACTTTATTTGAAAGAATACAATTACTGGTCCAAAAGACTTGAATGCTAAAGATAATAGTTTAATTGACTATAATCTTCTAGCATACGAGAGTTTCCTTCTATTAAGCCAATTGTGAAACTGAGATGTGATCTTGTCAATAAGAGCAGAGCAATCAGTATAAGAAACCCTCTTTTTCATAAGAGGCATCCCTAGATATCTAATTGGGAGCGAACATTCATTAAAACTAGTAATAGAGGTCAAGTTGTTCTTAGTATTTTCATCCAAGCCACCAAAAAAGGGCATATTTCTCAGGGTAAGGATGTAATCCAAAAATCAAGGAGAATTCATCAAGACATTTCTGAAGTTGTTGAATGGAATATGTATCTTCCTTGCTGAATAATAGAAGATCATCAACAAAAATCAAATGATTAATGTGAAGCTTCTTGCATCTAGGATGAAATTTAAACTGCTTGTCATTTTTGAGGTAATCTAGTCTTGAAAGGTACTCCATGCAAATGACAAAGAGGTATGGAGAAAGAGGATCTCCTTATCTCAAACCCCTCTCACCCTTAAAATTGACATTTTCTCCGACTCGGACAACACTAACAGTCGATCTAAAGAGTTCGATACTATCCTCGGTGTGCTATGTACTATTGGGCTTGAAGAAAACCACCACTACCTATTTTTTGAATGTCCTTATTCTATGCAGGTTTGGAACTCAGTAATGAACTGGGAACACTTTGAATGGAGGTCTTGCTGTTGGTGTCACCTTATTGACCGGTTTTCTTGTAGATTAACTAGAAAGGTTTTTAAGCAAAGGATCAAAAGGCTTGCTTTCTCAACTTCTATATACCTTATGGAAGGAAAGGAACTGCAGGATTTTTCCATTGAAATCAAGAGATATTGAAGCTCTTATCAAAGACATCAAAGTTGCAGTGCTTTTGGTTATACCTAATAGCAATATGGATCATAATTATAAAAGTTATGCTGAGAGTTTGTACTTTTATCTTTTCTTACTGAACTAGTGTTTTAGCCCGTGCTAAGCACGGTCTTATCGCAATTCATCTATATTTCGTCGTGTTTCAATCACTCTTATCCGAATATTATTTTAAAGATCTAATGACTCAACCCCCTTTGAAACACGTGAACCCCACTCTCACCCACCCCCATTGAGGTTAGAGAACATGTAGTCGCCTGAAAATAATGATATTAAACAACTTATATAAAACTATAATTAAAATAAAGATCATTTAAACTAATTTTTCATAATAAATGAATAAAATGAAGATAATCAAAATATCCTAAATGCAACTTGAATGAAATTTAGATATAAGACAGTTTTCTAGCTTCCTTGCTCTTTATATTAACTCTATTTTCCAGATCATCTAAATCTTTTATGTTACTTCCTCATCTTGATCTTATATTTCAAGATGTCGCATACGTCGGCACTTGGATAAATGCATACTACCTTCTATATCTTTCATATTAGAGACCTAAGTTAATCATGAAATCAAAAGTTGTTGACATAAATTCAGTAACTAAATTATTTGGGTAAAACTGTTAATTTCAGAAATATATAATTAAAATACAAATTAAAATTTCACAATTATATAAAATTGAAAAATAAATAACTCGATTAAAATTTCAATGTCGAAACTAAATTATTTCGATCCTTCAAATTGAAATTATAATTTCAATTTTGGTATTATTTCAGATGAATTGTGATTAAAATTTACTTAAAATTTGGTATTATTTTAGATATATTTTGAATTGTAATAATTTGAAATAATTTGAAAAATTGTGAACACGATCTAAATTAGGGCGTTAAATTAAAGTAAGACTTGATAGTTTAAATTGGAAACTTGTATTTAGCAAGAGCTATTTGGTAATGTGTAATTTAATAAAATTTTGCTATTAATTTTGAAAATATATTTTGAAAAATATAAAATGCTATAATATCTTAAAAATAGAAAATATATTTTCAAAAATATATTATAAGTTCTGTAATATTTTTAAAACCAAAAATATATTTTAATCATTGTAATATTTTAAAAACTGAATATATATTTATTGTGTAAAATTTTAGATTATTTTAATTACAAAAATATTATAAATAATCAAAATATATTCTAATTGATTATGAATTAGTTACTAAAGATATTGCCAAAGGTATTCTAATTGATTATAAATTAGTTTTTTTCTATATATGAATATCTAATTATAAATTGATTTTTCTATATCTGAATATCTGATTTGAATTAGTTACTAAATTTATTGCCAAAGATATTTTTGATCGATTTGGATCTAGCACCAAAGATATTCTAATTGATTATATCTGAATAGCTGATTTGAAAAGAAACTTCTAATAAGGGATTTAATTTTATTTGTGATTTGAATTAGTTACTAAAGATATTGCCAAAGATATTAGTTACTAAAGATATTGTCAAAGATATTCTAATTGATTATAAATTGATTTTTCTATATCTGAATATCCGATTATAAATCAATTTTTTCTATATCTGAATATCTGATTTGAATTAGTTACTAAGGATATTTCTAAAGATATTCTAAAAATTCCAAAATGACTAAATATATTTTCAAAAATTATTATAATTGCTGTAATATTTTAAAATTAAAAATAATTTTTATTTTTAACTTTTAATCTCTGTAATAATTTTAAAACCAAAAATATATTTTAATTGATGTAATATTTTTGAAAACCGTATATATATTTATTTTAAAAATTTTAAGATTATTTTAATTATAAAAATATTATAAATATTTGAAAATATATTTTCACAACTATGCCTAAATAAGAGTGTAGGGTCACAAATCTCACCCTAAAAGGAGTATTCCCTTTAGGATGGATAGGGAAGCAGATAATATTTGAATTGGGGTATATCCCTAAGATTCCCTTTATAGGAATAGAGGTTTATTAATAATGTGAATCCATGGCTTCCAGTAGACACAAGCCCCTACTGTTAATTATCGTTTGGGTTGAACCAAACGAACCTCCGATTAAGAGACCTGTAGATTAGCACAAAATAGAAAATGGAGTAACCATAAATTTTATTGATTTCTCATTTTATTTCCATGGCTTAACCAAGGGCATACCCTCAGTTTACAATTTGAAAAGAAACAGAAAAAAGAGTTTTAACTTGGAGACATAGAGGTCGATGTAGATTTGGGTGGGAAATTGATTTAATTTGGGGTCCAGTTTAGTGACATGGAGGTCAAAAATTTGCATTTGAATTTAGTTTAGGGATATTCCGGTCCATAATTTGGATTTGATTTTAGTTTAGGGACGTCTCTGTCCAAAATTTGGATTTGATTTTAGTTTAGGGACATCCCAGTCCATAACTTGGATTTGATTTTAGTTTAGGGACATTCCAGTCCCTAATTTGGATTTGATTTTAGTTTAGGGACATCTTGGTCCATAATTTGGATTTGATTTTAGTTTAGGGACATCTCGGTCCATAATTTAGATTTGATTTTAGTTTAGGCACATCTCGGTCCATAATTTAAATTTGATTTTAGTTTAGGGGCATCTCGGTCCATAATTTAGATTTGATTTTAGTTTAGGGAGATCTCGATCCATAATTTGGATTTGATTTTAGTTTAGGGACATCTCGGTCCATAATTTAAATTTGATTTTAGTTTAGGGACATCTCGGTCCATAATTTAGATTTGATTTTTAGTTTAGTGACATTTCAGTCTTTGGTTTGTCTTGATTTGGAATTTTGGATTTTTAGCATTTTGGGGACTGATTTACAAACTTTCAGCCTTTGTGGGACCTAGTTTGTAATTTTCAGCCATTAGGGACTGATTTGAAATTTCTGAATTTGTCTTGGGCTGTTTTGTGAGTACACAAATTTCTTTGGGTTGTTTTGTAAATTCAAAAAAAAGAATTATTCTTTTGTGCAGTACGCTAGCAGTTTGTTTGCATCTATAGTTGGGCTAAAATACTTAGTTTTGGGCCATAACAAGAAATCCTTTGACAAAAGTTTGCATATTTCACTAATAGAGGACCCGAAGGAATTCTCCTCTAATAGTGTTTCCAAATTTAAAATTCGCATATTAAAGGGTTCCAAGAAATCCTTTAATAGCATTTATTTGAAGTTGCATATTAAAGGGTCCGAATAAATCGTTTAATTGCGTTAATTTGGAATTGCATATTAAAGGGTCCGAAGAAATCCTTTAATAGCAATGATTTACAATACGCGTGTTAGAGGGCCCGAAGGAATCCTCTACCAGCTTTGAAATTTATCTTGCAGGGGGCTTGAAGGAATTCTTGAAAGATTTTAACATATTTAGCATGTCAGGGAGCCCGAAGGAATCCTCTTCCAGCTCTATGAAATTTTGCGTATTGGAGGGGCCGAGGGTATCCTCCACCAGCATACTTGTTGGTCAATTACAGTCCATGAATCTAGTAGTAATAGCCATGGTCTTTGACACAGGTGTGGATGGCTCGACATAACATGAGAAACCCGAGGACTGTGTGCATCTTTTCTCGTCTGCTACTCCTTTATTTCCTACCCACAAAAGAGAAAAAGAGGAGAATGCGAGTATGGCGGCTGCAATCATGAGCTCAATGGGACATGGTTGCTACAATGTTGGTGGACTGCAACAACAGTGATGGCGGCAAAGTGTTCTGGGTTGAGTTCCCACTTAGGCAGCATGCATGATTCGTATTCACATGATGGTAGTGCTGAATATCATCATGATTTTGGGGCCCGGGCAGCAAGGTGAGGACAGGCCCATGAATTGGTTGCAAGTCGCGGAGGATCTCAGGTCTCTGGACTTGATTGCCATAACGTTGAGACTCGGACTGCGGTGACGACGAACGCTTTGTACGCCAGCGACGATTGACATCCTTGAGAACTGATGAACGCGGCGTTGACTAATAGCACCGATGGAATGGCAACAGTGGAGACCACAGTGTGAGAGTGAAGAGAAACTATAAGAAGAACTTTGGTAATGAGTTTCGGTGACTCGGACGGCGAAATTAGCTTGGCCCAGCAACGGGCTGATGGCGGCTGTCATCCGATAGCAATGATAGTTAGTGATCGGCTCATCACTCATGAGCAAGGTGGCTCCAGAGGCTTTGGTTTAGACAACGAGAGCATGAATGGTGTCAAGAGGCAAATGCTTCTAGCCTCGATGGGAGCAACAACAAAACTCGAAATCGGATAATGACGAAGGCAGTGAGTTCCTCGGATTTGCAAGGTCTTGATTGACTCCGGGTCTGGTTGTTTGATGTTAATGATGTTTTGGTAAAGGATGGTAGTGGGATGGGTACATGAGTGGTTGCCTCTTCTCTCATTTGGGCATTGTGTTGAAGCCAATTTTAGATTATATCATGATGAGGCCAAGGCATGAATATTGCCGAATGACTGAATTTTTTTCTCTCGCTGCATTTGAATGACGATTCTAATCTAACGTATTGGTTTAGCCTATTAACTGCAGCAAACCAAACAGTTAAATGATGGGGAATGATTAAAAGGTCATATGATTAACTTGTTTAATGTTTTATACAAGTTAAATTTCCCACTAGTAGAACAAAAATAAAAATCGAACCAAATATGAATTGGGCCTAAACGAAAGATCAAGGCCCTATATCATTACCGCCAAATAATCATTAAGCAAAGATAATTAAGGACAAGATTGAGATCACCCTCATCATGAAACACGTAAGATGGAAGATAAGGATAAGAGAATTTTAGAGAATAAATCAAATTTGAAATTGGATATTATCTCTAACAAATTTATGCCAGTTAAGATAAAAGATCTTATCCCCAACATCTCATATACTATATAAGATCCGAATGATCATCACCAAGAAAAACCCACGCTAAAAAAAAGAGAGATCTGAGAGAAAAAAAGCAAAAAAGGAAGAGAAAAAAAAAAACATGCAAAAAAAAGGGGAACCAAAAAAAAAAAAAAAACTATTGTGCTCTGACCCATCCCTTCTCCCTTGAATCTCAGGTGATCCTTGACCCATCCCTTTGCTCTCCATGTCCACGAAAATAAACCTATAGCTACCATTGTGTTCTAGCCATTGTCTTAGATCAAAAAAAACTATATTACAGCGCCCCTCTCATCTCCCATCTCCGGCGAATAACGACGGTCATAGCACTCACCGAGGCACCATCCTCAACCGCGAGCCATCGTGCTCAACCCTTGAGGCACCGTCCTCATCCGAGCCACCGTGCTCACCCGAGCCACCGTGCTCAACACCGATCCACCGTACTCACTTGAGCTACCGTGCTCAACTCGAGTCACCGTGCTCACCCGAGCCACCGTGCTCAATCCCGAGCCACCGTGCTCACCCAAGACGCCATCCTCAACCCGAGTCATCATTTTCACCGAGGCACCATCCTCAACCGCGAGCCATCGTGCTCAACCCTTGAGGCACCGTCCTCACCCAAGATTGATGTATTCCTTTTCATATATTTTTTAAAAATGATGCAAATCTTTGCATGAATTCAACGTGGATTTTGCATGAATTCAATGGATTAAATAAATAACAAACTAAAAATGGATTTTTGCATGAATTCACGTGATCAGTTTCATAAAAAAAAGGAAACAACAAAACTTACAGGGTGTTCAACGCTTTAAGGAAGTGTATGCAAAGGGGTCCCTTTTACAAATTTTGAATATCACAAAGAATCCATCCTATCCTTGGTAAACTACAAAACTCCCCAAGACCAAATCGGAATTACAAATTCGATTCAAAAAAAAAAAAAAAAACCAAAACAAAGTTTGAAAGTCCGTAATTTGAAGAAAGTCCCCGACAGTCCAGAAATTACTTTTCAGTCCCTGGAAAATCTAGAAAATTACAAATAAGTCTAGAAATTGCCGTTCAGTCCCTGAAAAACCAGAAAACTGCAAATCAGTCCAAAATTACTGTTCAGTCCCTAGAAAATCCAGAAAACTACAAATCAGTCCAGAAATTGTATTTAAGCCCAGTTTTGCAAAACAACCCAGATTTTGCAGTCTACACACCTGAAATAATTGCAGAAATTGCATTTAAGTCCAGAAACTATAAAACAACCTAAAATTTGCAGTTTACACCCTAGAGAAAATGCAGAAATTATACTTCAACCCAGTTTTGCAATCTAGAAAATCACAGTTAGGTCCCTCAAAATGTTTAAAATACAAAGACAAATACGGAAATCACAAAACTCGCAATGGACCTCTATGTCCCTAAACTAGATAAAAAAATTCGGCATAGAAAGAAAACACAAGAACGGACCGCTACGTCCCTAAACTGGATGAAAGAATATTTTGTGCAAGAAGAAAAGCACTTGAAATAACCTGGTGTAAAAACATGCGCCGAGAGGTTTTAAGATCAAATGGTTCAATTATGTCGACCCCTAAGTCGTTAAACTAGTCCAAATACACAATCCAAAATAAATTTTCAAATCTGACCTCTACGTCATTAAACTGGGTTTAAAATATCAAATTCCACCACTATGTCGTTAAACTAGAATAAAATTCCAATTTTAACCTCTAAGTCGTTAAACTAGAATAAAATTCTAAATTTGACCTCTAAGTCGTTAAACTGGATAAAATTCCAAATTTGACCACTACGTCATTAAACTAGAATAAATTTGAAATTTGACCGCTATGTCGTTAAACTAGAATAAATACCAAAATTGGCCCCTAAGTCGTTAAACTAGAAAACACAAAATTTCAAGTACGACCTCTAAGTCTTTTAAACTAGACAAAATTTCAAATTCGACCTTTACATCATAAACTGAAACAAACTCCAAATTTGACCTCTATGTCGTTAAACTAGAATAAATTTGAAATTTGACCTCTACGTCGCTAAACTGGGCCAAAATTAAAATTGACCTCTACGTCGTTAAACTGGAGAAAATTCCAAGCCTGACCTCTACGTCGTTAAACTAGACCCCAAATTCCAAATTTAACCTCCATGTTATTAAACTGGAACAAAATACCAAATTTAACCTCTATGTTATTAAACTGGGCCAAATACCAAAATTGACATTTATGTCGTTAAACTGGGCTAAATTCCAAACTTGACCTCCACGTTGTTAAACTGGGTTCAAAATTCAAATCTCATTTCACGCTCCAAGTCAAACCCAAACCCAAATTTCAGTCGCTATATCTTTAGTCTAGGACTTTATACAAATTTTGTAAACTGAGGGTATGCCCTTGGTTAAGCCATGTAAAAAAGCGAGCAATCAATGAATTTCATATTACTCTATTTCTATTTTGTTGTATTTATTTTTGATGACTTTCATTGACTCTTAATCGAATGTTCCTTTCATCAGTAAGGGTAATTAACAATAGACTCTTGAGTCTTTTAGAAATCATAAATCCACATAAAAATAAAACCCTCTCCCGTAGGGTGAATTTGACATGATTGATATACAAGATAAAGTTATCTATCTTAATTGGATGCACTTATACGCAACTAATTTAGATAGACAATTTTGACCCCACAAATTCTGGCACGCCCGGTGACACTTGGTTTCTCCTTCCATCTTTGAGTCAATAAGTCATCAAAATAGGAAACTCACTATCTGGTTTTGCAACAATGTCTTACAAAGATCTTTTTCTTCCTTTATAGAATCAATGGCATCCAAGCAAGAAGTTGCACCTGGAACCCTGTTCACCATCACTTTCGGCTCTGTGACATTCCCCTCAACTGTGACAAGTACTGACTTGTCGTCGGTCTTATTTGGGACCATGCCAGAAGTAATCAATTGCGTAGCGACTGCCGTCTCCTAGAAGCAGGAACACGCTGTTGCACCCACTGAAGACCCTAAGAATGCAAACTCGCCAAAGTCATCCAAGCTTCCCTCATGAGGCAAAAGGCCTAACGTGGTAGTTCAAAGCCCGCCAACTTCACCAAAGAGGGAATCCATATTTAAGAGGCTCACTTTTCTAACTACAGAGCGAAAGTCAGTTTTTGAAAAGCTGTCTAGCCCCATCAATAGAGAAACCAAAAAGAGAAAGTCAGTTTTTGAGAGATTGACTCCTATTGACAATGTTGAGACTCCAGAACAGAGCCTAAACATGGCTGTCGAGTCCATGGTTCTTGTAAAGAATTCTTTTGAACCCTTAAAATATGTTCAAAAGAATGCTACTGCAGCTAAGCTTCGTAAGAACGCTTTTAAGACATTCATAACCTAAAGGAAAGAAGCCTAAGGATGAACTTAAAACTTTATCCTCTATGATATACCGAGCGCTTAAACAGGTTAGAAGAATCCAAGGCATTACGTCTTCCCCACCACAAAAATCAGAGGATTTAGTAACTAAAAATTCCTTAGCAACCCCAGCAAGAAAGAAAAGGATAGTGAAGAAAAACACTGCGGAACAATATACGGTACATACTGTATATACCGTCAGGAGCACAGATGAAGATGGTCTCGCACGCAGAACAAGAAGTAGAAGCAGAGATGAAAGCAACTCATCCCAAAAAGATATATCGAGGGATCAAGACAAGGAAACAGAAATGAATACATAGAATAAGGATAAAAATAAAAATCCCACTATTATCGAGGAAAATAGTGATGAGGAAGAATCAGACTTCATTCTAAAAGACAAAGATGATGTCATTGAAGGTCTTCAGAGATAACTTGCTGAAAGCAAAAAAGAAGTTAGTGCGCTAAATATGAGAATGAATGACTTTACGTCTGTTATGCATCAAATTAGCAATCAACTTTTCAGGATCGAACAGGGGCAATTGCGAGAAAAGAATTCTACTATTGAACGATCACAATCAGGCGTTCGTCTAGATATTAGTCAAAGTTCTGGCCAGTCTCATGAAGATTCTGCAGTCTCAACAAAAGATCAGATAAAAGATATGGTATTGAACGAATTTAAGATGGTTGTAACTGCAGAGGAGTCGAAAAAGCACGGCATATCAAGAGGTAGACCATACCCCACGGCGTATGACTTGGTGGATTACGCTTCAGGTTATCTAGTGCCGAAGTTCCAAAAATTTAATGGAATCGGAAATGCAAGTCAGCATGTTGCCCATTTCAGGGCAACTTGCGGCAACACAGGGGGCAACGATGTTTTACTCCCGAGGCAATTTATCTGTAGTCTAAGTGGAGTGGCCTTTGACTGGTATTCCGGCTTGCCTGATGATTCTATCAGAACCTTTGCAGATGGAATCGCTTTTTCGCAAAAGATTTGCGAGTGTTAGTGATAAAATCACTATTGAAGATTTGGTTGCAACCGAACACAAGAACAATGAAAAAGTCTTGGACTATGTCACTAGGTGGCGCAATTTGAGCATCAAATGCAAGCAAAATTTAGAGCAAACGCAAGCTGTGGGCTTGCTAATGGGAAATATTGATAACTGGATGGCTCCATTTTTATCCACAGCTAGAGTAAGCACATTTCAAGATCTTATTACTCATGTGTCAAGACTTGAAAGGATGAATCCATCAGTAGTCGCCAATCTCCTACCCGAAAAATTTAAGAAGAATGGAGGGAGGAAAGATGTTGTGGCCTCCACCTCTTTTGAAATCAAGAACCAAAATGGCAATACACTTCAAGATAAGAAGAATAAGCAATATTCTTTTAAAAGAGACAAAGTGAACAAGATTTTTAAAGACGCTATAAAAAATGGACTGCAACTTCTTGAACCAAAGAGGCCAGATAAAGTTGGAAAAGTGGATGATCCTAAATATTGTCCCTATCATAGATTAATTAGTCACCCAATTGAAGATTGTTATGTCTTTAAAGATTGGACCGAGCGGCAATTTAAAGAAGGAGTTATCACTCTATCAAAGTCTGTTCTCGCGGACTCTCTGGTAGAATAAATATACTACATCCACATTTACTCCTTGGGGGCACGAGTCTAAACTGCATCCACATTTACTCCTTGAGGGCATGAGTCTAAATTGCATTCACATTTACTCCTTGAAGACATGAGTCTAAATTGCATCCACATTTACTCCTTGAGGGCATGAGTCTAAACTGCATCGACATTTACTCCTTGAAGACACGAGTCTAAACTGCATCCACATTTACTCCTTGTGGGCACGAGTCTAAACTGCATCCACATTTTACTCCTTGGGGGCACGAGTCTAAACTGCATCCACATTTACTCCTTGCGGGCACGAGTCTAAACTGCATCCACATTTTACTCCTTGGGGGCACGAGTCTAAACTACATCCACATTTACTCCTTGCGGACACGAGTCTAAACTACATCCACATTTACTCCTTGCGGGCACGAGTCTAAACTGCATCCACATTTTACTCCTCCAAAGCATGAGTCTAAAATTGCATAAACATTTTACTCCTTAAAAGCACGAGTCTAAACTGCATCTACACCTTACTCATTTGATACGCTAGTATAAATTGCAACCTACACAAGTTCACTTATTGTAAAAAAAAAGAAAAAAAAAGAAAAAAGATGGAGGACGTGATTTTATCAAAAAGAATCACGGGCAAAAGATGAGCCATCAACGGACCTGGTGAAAACCCGAAAGGGTTCAGGGGTAAAATTGTTTTAAAACCCTACCGTGGTATACCCCCAGGGAAAAATGGGAACCCTCGCTATAGGAAAATCTGAAAGGATCTATAGACAAAACCACATAGGGAGCTAACTTTGGTGAAAATCTCAAAAAAAAAAAAGAGACACCTGGTTAGAAAAAACACCAAACCACCCCCCGAGTTCGATGATGAGTCATTACCGATAATGTATCTCTTGATGCTTCGGATTGGTGACAAGCTGAGGACTCAACCCCAAATTTCCCCTTTTATTTTTTATTTATTTTATTTTATTTTTATTTTTATTTTTATTATTTTTTTTCTTTTATTTTTTATTTATTTATCTTTATTTTCTTCTTCTTTTTTTTCTTTGTCCTATAAAGAGTTTGCTCCTGGTATCACGCAAATGATATATTGGTGCAGTGACGACTGAAGGACGACTGAAGGCTAAGAAGAAGAAATGAAATGAAGCTACTCCAAATAATTCATCAATATCTGATCAATCAGATGGTAGCATTGAAGATACTCAAATATCTTACAAGGATTCACCAAAAGCTGAATATGACCATCCTAAAGGGGAGAAAGAAACTAAAGCTACAGAAAGCAACCTGACACAAAAAACCAAATGTGAAGAGAAAAGGAAAGCCCATCAGCACAATTCTGAAGAGCACAAGCAGCTATAAAAGGCCAAAAAAATCACTACTTTACAATCTAAACTCGATGAATCTGAAAGCCAAAAGCCAACGGCTCGATGTTGTTCCTGAAACTCAACTCGACTCCCTCTAAATGCATTCCTCTTTTCATGTTTTTGAAAAACCATCAATGAGCTAGAAATATTTGGGGTCAAGTATTTGTGTTGAGGTTTTGCAGTTTGTTTTTAAACTTGGAGAGCTAGAAAATTTTAGTTCAAATGTTTCTTCTGAAGTTTTGTACTAAAAAAAACTCCAGTGAAATAACAAGACCATCAGAGTCGAAGTGCAATCTCAAGAGGAAGCTCCGCTATTGTTACTTCGTCCCGAATCAATGTTACAAAACCCAGATCTCTGAATTTTCAGTTTCCCTTATTACCTCTCCTTCGAACAAAGATGTTGTGGCCTGTTGAACTAAGGAGTCCAATTCTCAACATTCCCAACAATAGACGTGGTCTCATGATCTTTAAGCCCTTGAGGAAGTGGATTATCATGAACAAAAAACCTAGTATATTTATTCCGGCCATTAAGCATGGTGTTAACCCATTCCCGTCAGTCAAGCTTAAAACAACCATCACGATCAGCTCTTTTACGTAATGGTTGACCTCTTCACCAGAAGGCTCATACAAAGGAAGTTCGGATGATCGAGTCCAATTGAAGCCCATGACCTGTGAAGAAAAAAAAAAAAGAAGACACATACATAACTTATTGCAAGCTCCATTAACAACGACAATAGCAAAAGTGTTTCGCAGTGGGATTCTCATGTGCAATTACACCTAAGAACCCCACTGGGGGGCATTTGTTGAAGCCAATTTTAGATTATATCATGATGAGGCCAATGCATGAATATTGCGGAATGACTGAATTTTTTTCTCTCTCTGCAATTTGAATGACGATTCTAATCTAACGTATTGGTTTAGCCTATTAACTGCAGCAAACCAAATAGTTAAATGATGGGGAATGATTAAAAGGTCATATGATTAACTTGTTTAATGTTTTATACAAGTTAAATTTCCCACTAGTAGAACAAAAATAAATCCGAACCAAATATGAATTGGGCCTAAACGAAAGATCAAGGCCCTATATCATTACCACCAAATAATCATTAAGCAAAGATAATTAAGGAAAAGATTGAGATCACCCTCATCATGAAACACGTAAGATGGAAGATAAGGATAAGAGAATTTTAGAGAATAAATCTAATTTGAAATTGGATATTATCTCTCAACAAATTTTTGCCAGTTAAGATAAAAGATCTTATCCCCAACACCTCATATACTATATAAGATCCGAATGATCATCACCAAGAAAAACCCACGCAAAAAAAAAAGAGTGATCTGAGAGAAAAAAAAAGCGAAAAAGTAAGAGGAAAAAAATGTGCAAAAAGGGGAACCCAAAAAAAAACTATTGTGCTCTGACCCATCCCTTCTCCCTTGAATCTCAGGTGATCCTTGACCCATCCCTTTGCTCTCCATGTCCACGAAAATAAACCTATAGCTACCATTGTGTTCTAGCCATTGTCTTAGATCAAAAAAAAAAACTATATCACAGCCCCCTCTCATCTCCCATCTCCGGTGAATAATGGCGAAGTCATAGCACTCACCGAGCCACCGTGCTCAACACGAGCCACCGTGCTCAACCCTTGAGGCACCGTCCTCACCCGGGTTACCGTACTCACCGAGCCACCGTGCTCAACACGAGCCACCGTACTCACCCGAGCCACCGTGCTCAACTTGAGTCACCGTACTCAGCTGAGGCACCGTGCTCAACCCCGAGTCACCGTGCTCACCCAAGGCGCCGTCCTCAACCCAATTCACCGTACGGGCGAGGCACCGTCCTCATCCGAACCACCATGCTCAACCCTCGAGGTACCATCCTCACCCGAGATCGATGTATTTCTTTTCATATTTTTTTGAAAAAAAACGATGCGAATCTTTGCATGAATTCAACGTGGATTTTGCATGAATTCAATAGAATAAATAAATAACAAACTAAAAACTAAAAATGGATTTTTGCATGAATTCACGTGATCAGTTTAATAAAAAAAAGGAAACAACAAAACGTACAGGGTATTCAACGCTTTAAGGAAGTGTATGCAAAGAGGTCCCTTTTACAAATTTTGAATATCACAAAGAATCCATCCTATCCTTGGTAAACTGCAAAACCCCCCAAGACCAAATCGAATTACAATTCTGATTCAAAAAAAAAAAAAGAAAAAGAAAGTTTGAAACAGTCCGTAATTTGCAGAAAGTCCCCGCAGTCCAGAAATTACTTTTCAGTCCCTGGAAAATCCAGAAAATTGCAAATAAGTCCAGAAAATTGCAGTTCAGTCCCTGAAAAATCTAGAAAACTGCAAATCAGTCCAAAATTACCGTTCAGTCCCTGGAAAATCCAGAAAATTGCAAATAAGTCCAGAAAATTGCAGTTCAGTCCCTGAAAAATCTAGAAAACTGCAAATCAGTCCAAAAATTACCGTTCAGTCCCTGGAAAAATCCAGAAAACTACAAATCAGTCCAGAAATTGTATTTAAGCCCAGTTTTGCAAAACAGCCCAGATTTTGCAGTCTACACCCTGAAATAATTGCAGAAATTACATTTATGTCCAGAAACTATAAAACAACCTAAAATTTACAGTTTCCACCCTAGAGAAAATGTAGAAATTATACTTCAACCCAGTTTTGCAATCTAGAAAATCACAGTTGGGTCCCTCAAAATGTTTAAAATACAAAGACAAATACGAAAATCACAAAACTCGCCATGGACCTCTATGTCCCTAAACTAGATAAAAAAATTCAGCATAGAAAGAAAACACAAGAACAGACTGCTACGTCCCTAAACTGGATGAAAGAATATTTTGTGCAAAAAGAAACGCAATTGAAATAACCTGGTGTAAAAACATGCGCCAAGAGGTTTTAAGATCAAATGGTTCAGTTATGTTGACCCCTAAGTCGTTAAACTAGTCCAAATACACAATCCAAAATAAATTTTTAAATCCAACCTCTACGTCATTAAACTGGGTTTAAAATATCAAATTTGACCACTATGTCGTTAAACTAGAATAAAATTCTAATTTTGACCTCTAAGTCGTTAAACTAGAATAAAATTTCAAATTTGACCTCTAAGTCGTTAAACTGGACAAAATCCCAAATTCGACCACTACGTCGTTAAACTAGAATAAATTCGAAATTTGACCACTATGTCGTTAAACTAGAATAAATACCAAAATTGATCCCTAAGTCATTAAACTAGAAAACACAAAATTTCAAGTCGACCCTAACCTAAGTCTTTTAAACTAGACAAAATTCCAAATTTGACCTCTAAGTCGTTAAACCGGACAAAATCCCAAATTGACCACTACGTCGTTAAACTAGAATAAATTTGAAATTTGACCACTATGTCGTTAAACTAGAATAAATACCAAAATTGATCCCTAAGTCATTAAACTAGAAAACACAAAATTTCAAGTACGACCCCTAACCTAAGTCTTTTAAACTAGACAAAATTCCAAATTCGACTTTTACGTCGTAAAACTGAAACAAACTCCAAATTTGACCTCTATGTCGTTAAACTAGAATAAATTTGAAATTTGACCTCTACGTCGCTAAACTGGGCCAAAATTAATATCGATCTCTACGTCGTTAAACTAGAGAAAATTCCAAGCCTGACCTCTACGTCGTTAAACTAGACCTAAATTCCAAATTTTATCTCCATGTTATTAAACTGGAACAAAATACCAAATTTAACCTCTATCTTATTAAACTGGGCCAAATACCAAAATTGACCTTTATGTCGTTAAACTAGAATAAATTTGAAATTTGACCTCTAAGTCGTTAAACTAGAATAAAATTCTAATTTTGACCTCTAAGTCGTTAAACCGGACAAAATCCCAAATTGACCACTACGTCGTTAAACTAGAATAAATTTGAAATTTGACCACTATGTCGTTAAACTAGAATAAATACCAAAATTGATCCCTAAGTCATTAAACTAGAAAACACAAAATTTCAAGTCGACCCTAACCTAAGTCTTTTAAACTAGACAAAATTCCAAATTAGACTTTTACGTTAAAAGCTGAAACAAACTCCAAATTTGACCTCTATGTCGTTAAACTAGAATAAATTTGAAATTTGACCTCTACGTCGCTAAACTGGGCCAAAATTAATATCGATCTCTACGTCGTTAAACTAGAGAAAATTCCAAGCCTGACCTCTACGTCGTTAAACTAGACCTAAATTCCAAATTTTATCTCCATGTTATTAAACTGGAACAAAATACCAAATTTAACCTCTATCTTATTAAACTGGGCCAAATACCAAAATTGACCTTTATGTCGTTAAACTAGAATAAATTTGAAATTTGACCTCTATGTCGTTAAACTAGAATAAAATTCTAATTTTGACCTCTAAGTCGTTAAACCGGACAAAATCCCAAATTGACCACTACGTCGTTAAACTAGAATAAATACCAAAATTGACCTTTATGTCGTTAAACTAGAATAAATACCAAAATTGATCCCTAAGTCATTAAACTAGAATAAAATTTCAAATTTGACCTCTATGTCGTTAAACTAGAATAAATTTGAAATTTGACCTCTATGTCGTTAAACTAGAATAAAATTTCAAATTTGACCTCTATGTCGTTAAACTAGAATAAATACCAAAATTGACCTTTATGTCGTTAAACTAGAATAAATACCAAAATTGACCTTTATGTCGTTAAACTAGAAAACACAAAATTTCAAATTTGACCTCTATGTCGTTAAACTAGAATAAATTTGAAATTTGACCTCTATGTCGTTAAACTAGAATAAATTTGAAATTTGACCACTATGTCGTTAAACTAGAATAAATTTGAAATTTGACCACTATGTCGTTAAACTAGAATAAATTTGAAATTTGACCTCTAAGTCGTTAAACCGGACAAAATCCCAAATTGACCACTACGTCGTTAAACTAGAATAAAATTCTAATTTTGACCTCTAAGTCGTTAAACTAGAATAAATACCAAAATTGACCTTTATGTCGTTAAACTAGAATAAAATTCTAATTTTGACCTCTAAGTCGTTAAACTAGAATAAATACCAAAATTGACCTTTATGTCGTTAAACTAGAATAAAATTTCAAATTTGACCACTATGTCGTTAAACTAGAATAAATTTGAAATTTGACCTCTATGTCGTTAAACTAGAATAAATACCAAAATTGACCTTTATGTCGTTAAACTAGAATAAATTTGAAATTTGACCACTATGTCGTTAAACTAGAATAAAATTTCAAATTTGACCTCTATGTCGTTAAACTAGAATAAAATTCTAATTTTGACCTCTAAGTCGTTAAACTAGAATAAATACCAAAATTGATCCCTAAGTCATTAAACTAGAATAAATACCAAAATTGACCTTTATGTCGTTAAACTAGAATAAATACCAAAATTGACCTTTATGTCGTTAAACTAGAATAAAATTTCAAATTTGACCTCTAAGTCGTTAAACTAGAATAAATTTGAAATTTGACCACTATGTCGTTAAACTAGAATAAAATTTCAAATTTTCTAAGATGCCATTTTGTAGTACTCTTCGTTACGAACCAGCTTACTCATGACTCAATGAATGCTTTGGTTTTATTTAATATTTGAGCCATTCTAGAGTCTAGCCTACTCAGAGTGTGAAATGAGATAAGCTTGTAATGACATGCATGTTCGTTTGGACCTAACATAAATACATACACCCTTAAAAGTGCTTTAGTGAGCAATAATGTCCCATGTATAATTTATGCCTGCTGTAATTATTTTTAACATTCAACAAAGAGGATTTGATTTTATTTGTGATTTGAATTAGTAACAAAGATATTGACAAAGATATTCTAATTGATTATAAATTAATTTTTTCTATATCTGAATATCTGATTTGAATTAGTTACTAAAGATCTTGCCAAACATATTAGTTACTAAAGATATTGCCAAAGATATTAGTTACTAAAGATATTGTCAAAGATATTAGTTACTAAAGATATTGTCAAAGATATTAGTTACTAAAGATCTTGCCAAACATATTAGTTACTAAAGATATTGTCAAAGATATTCTAAAAATTTGAAAATAACTAAATATATTTTCACAACTATGCCTAAATAAGGGATTTGATTTTATTTGTGATTTGAATTAGTAACAAAGATATTGACAAAGATATTCTAATTGATTATAAATTAAATTTTTCTATATCTGAATATCGATTTGAATTAGTTACTAAAGATATTGCCAAAGATATTAGTTACTAAAGATCTTGCCAAACATATTAGTTACTAAAGATATTGCCAAAGATATTAGTTACTAAAGATCTTGCCAAACATATTAGTTACTAAAGATATTGCCAAAGATATTAGTTACTAAAGATCTTGCCAAACATATTAGTTACTAAAGATATTGTCAAAGATATTCTAAAAATTCAAAACGACTAAATATATTTTCACAACTATGCCTAAATAAGGGATTTGATTTTATTTGTGATTTGAATTAGTTACTAAAGATATTGCCAAAGATATTAGTTATTAAAGATATTGCCAAAGATATTAGTTACTAAAGATCTTGCCAAACATATTAGTTACTAAAGATATTGTCAAAGATATTAGTTACTAAAGATCTTGCCAAACATATTAGTTACTAAAGATATTGTCAAAGATATTAGTTATTAAAGATATTGCCAAAGATATTAGTTATTAAAGATATTGAGAGATAACTTGCTGAAAGCAAAAAAGTTAGTCGCTAAATATGAGAATGAATGACTTCGTGCATTATGCATCAAATTAGCAATCAACTTTTCGGGGATCGAGCAGGGGCAATTGCGAGAAAAGAATTCTACTATTGAACGATCACAATCAGCGTTTCTAGATATTAGTCAAAGTTCGGCGGTCTCATGAAGATCGCGGTCTCAACAAAAGATCGGATAAAAGATATGGTATTGAACGAATTTAAGATGGTTGTAACGCGGAGAGTCGAGAAAAAGCACGGCATATCAAGAGGTAGACCATACCCACGGCGTATGACTTGGTGGATTACGCCAGGGTTATCTAGTGCGAAGTTCCAAAATTTAATGGAATCGAATGCAAGTCGACATGTTGCCCATTTCGGGCAACTTGCGGCAACTGAGAACAGCGATGTTTTACTCGAGGCAATTTATCGTAGTCTAAGTGGAGTGGCCTTTGGTGGTATTCGGCTTGCGATGATTCTAGAACCTTTGAGATGGAATGCTTTTAAAAGATTTGCGAGTGTTAGTGATAAAATCACTATTGAAGATTTGGTTGCAACCGAACACAAGAACAATGAAAAGTCTTGGACTATGTCACTAGGTGGCAATTTGAGCATCAAATGCAAGCAAAATTTAGAACAAGCATGGTGTGGGCTTGCTAATGGGAAATATTGATAACTGGATGGCTCCATTTTTATCCACACTAGAGTAAGCACATTTCAAGATCTTATTACTCATGTGTCAAGACTTGAAAGGATGAATCCATCGTAGTCGCCAATCTCCTACCGAAAAATTTAAGAAGAATGGAGGGAGGAAAGATGTTGTGGCCTCCACCTCTTTTGAAATCAAGAACCAAAATGGCAATACACTTCAAGATAAGAAGAATAAGCAATATTCTTTTAAAAGAGACAAAGTGAACAAGATTTTTAAAGGCGCTATAAAAATGGACAACTTCTTGAACCAAAGAGGCCGGATAAAGTTGGAAAAGTGGATGATCCTAAATATTGTCCCTATCATAGATTAATTAGTCACCCAATTGAAGATTGTTATGTCTTTAAAGATTGGACCGGCGGCAATTTAAAGAAGGAGTTATCACTCTATCAAAGTCTGTTCTCAGGACTCTCGGTAGAATAAATATACTACATCCACATTTACTCCTTGGGGGCAGCAGTCCTGCATCCACATTTACTCCTTGAGGGCATGAGTCTAAATTGCATTCACATTTACTCCTTGAAGACATGAGTCTAAATTGCATCCACATTTACTCCTTGAGGGCATGAGTCTAAATCGACATTTACTCCTTGAAGACACGAGTCTAAATGCATCCACATTTACTCCTTGTGGGCCGCAGTCTAAGCATCCACATTTTACTCCTTGGGGCCGAGTCTAAAGCGCATCCACATTTACTCCTGCGGGCACGAGTCTAAATGCATCCACATTTTACTCCTTGGGGCACGAGTCTAAACTACATCCACATTTACTCCTTGCGGACAGTCTAAACTACATCCACATTTACTCCTTGCGGGCAGGTCTATGCATCCACATTTTACTCCTCCAAAGCATGAGTCTAAAATTGCATAAACATTTTACTCCTTAAAAGCACGAGTCTAAAGCGCATCTACACCTTACTCATTTGATACGCTAGTATAAATTGCAACCTACACAAGTTCACTTATTGTAAAAAAGAAAAAAGAAAAAGATGGAGGACGTGATTTTATCAAAAGAATCAGGCAAAAGATGAGCCATCAACGGACTGGTGAAAACCGAAGGGTTCGGGGGTAAAATTGTTTTAAAACCCGTGGTATACCCCCGAGGAAAAATGGGAACCCTCGCTATAGGAAAATCTGAAAGGATCTATAGACAAAACCACATAGGGAGCTAACTTTGGTGAAAATCTCAAAAAAAAAAAAAGAGAGACAAAAAAAAAAAAACTATTGTGCTCTGACCCATCCCTTCTCCCTTGAATCTCAGGTGATCCTTGACCCATCCCTTCTCCCTTGAATCTCAGGTGATCCTTGACCCATCCCTTCTCCCTTGAATCTCAGGTGATCCTTGACCCATCCCTTCTCCCTTGAATCTCAGGTGATCCTTGACCCATCCCTTCTCCCTTGAATCTCAGGTGATCCTTGACCCATCCCTTCTCCCTTGAATCTCAGGTGATCCTTGACCCATCCCTTCTCCCTTGAATCTCAGGTGATCCTTGACCCATCCCTTCTCCCTTGAATCTCAGGTGATCCTTGACCCATCCCTTTGCTCTCCATGTCCACGAAAATAAACCTATAGCTACCATTGTGTTCTAGCCATTGTCTTAGATCAAAAAAAAAAAAAAAAAAAACTATTGTGCTCTGACCCATCCCTTTGCTCTCCATGTCCACGAAAATAAACCTATAGCTACCATTGTGTTCTAGCCATTGTCTTAGATCAAAAAAAAAAAACTATTGTGCTCTGACCCATCCCTTTGCTCTCCATGTCCACGAAAATAAACCTATAGCTACCATTGTGTTCTAGCCATTGTCTTAGATCAAAAAAAAAAAAAGAGATCTGAGAGAAAAAAGCAAAAAGGAAGAGAAAAAAAAACATGCAAAAAAAGGGGAACCAAAAAAAAAAAACTATTGTGCTCTGACCCATCCCTTTGCTCTCCATGTCCACGAAAATAAACCTATAGCTACCATTGTGTTCTAGCCATTGTCTTAGATCAAAAAAAAAAAAAAACTATTGTGCTCTGACCCATCCCTTCTCCCTTGAATCTCAGGTGATCCTTGACCCATCCCTTTGCTCTCCATGTCCACGAAAATAAACCTATAGCTACCATTGTGTTCTAGCCATTGTCTTAGATCAAAAAAAAAAAAAAAAACTATTGTGCTCTGACCCATCCCTTCTCCCTTGAATCTCAGGTGATCCTTGACCCATCCCTTCTCCCTTGAATCTCAGGTGATCCTTGACCCATCCCTTCTCCCTTGAATCTCAGGTGATCCTTGACCCATCCCTTCTCCCTTGAATCTCAGGTGATCCTTGACCCATCCCTTCTCCCTTGAATCTCAGGTGATCCTTGACCCATCCCTTCTCCCTTGAATCTCAGGTGATCCTTGACCCATCCCTTCTCCCTTGAATCTCAGGTGATCCTTGACCCATCCCTTTGCTCTCCATGTCCACGAAAATAAACCTATAGCTACCATTGTGTTCTAGCCATTGTCTTAGATCAAAAAAAAAAAAACTATTGTGCTCTGACCCATCCCTTCTCCCTTGAATCTCAGGTGATCCTTGACCCATCCCTTTGCTCTCCATGTCCACGAAAATAAACCTATAGCTACCATTGTGTTCTAGCCATTGTCTTAGATCAAAAAAAAAAAAAAACTATTGTGCTCTGACCCATCCCTTTGCTCTCCATGTCCACGAAAATAAACCTATAGCTACCATTGTGTTCTAGCCATTGTCTTAGATCAAAAAAAAAAAACTATTGTGCTCTGACCCATCCCTTCTCCCTTGAATCTCAGGTGATCCTTGACCCATCCCTTCTCCCTTGAATCTCAGGTGATCCTTGACCCATCCCTTTGCTCTCCATGTCCACGAAAATAAACCTATAGCTACCATTGTGTTCTAGCCATTGTCTTAGATCAAAAAAAAAAAACTATTGTGCTCTGACCCATCCCTTCTCCCTTGAATCTCAGGTGATCCTTGACCCATCCCTTTGCTCTCCATGTCCACGAAAATAAACCTATAGCTACCATTGTGTTCTAGCCATTGTCTTAGATCAAAAAAAAAAAAAAAACTATTGTGCTCTGACCCATCCCTTTGCTCTCCATGTCCACGAAAATAAACCTATAGCTACCATTGTGTTCTAGCCATTGTCTTAGATCAAAAAAAAAAAAAAAACTATTGTGCTCTGACCCATCCCTTTGCTCTCCATGTCCACGAAAATAAACCTATAGCTACCATTGTGTTCTAGCCATTGTCTTAGATCAAAAAAAAAAAACTATTGTGCTCTGACCCATCCCTTCTCCCTTGAATCTCAGGTGATCCTTGACCCATCCCTTTGCTCTCCATGTCCACGAAAATAAACCTATAGCTACCATTGTGTTCTAGCCATTGTCTTAGATCAAAAAAAAAAAAAAAAAAGAGAGATCTGAGAGAAAAAAGCAAAAAGGAAGAGAAAAAAAAACATGCAAAAAAAAGGGGAACCAAAAAAAAAAAAAAAACTATTGTGCTCTGACCCATCCCTTCTCCCTTGAATCTCAGGTGATCCTTGACCCATCCCTTTGCTCTCCATGTCCACGAAAATAAACCTATAGCTACCATTGTGTTCTAGCCATTGTCTTAGATCAAAAAAAAAAACTATATTACAGCGCCCCCTCTCATCTCCCATCTCCGGCGAATAACGACGAAGTCATAGCACTCACCTGAGGCACCATCCTCAACCGCGAGCCATCGTGCTCAACCCTTGAGGCACCGTCCTCACCCCGAGTCACCGTACTCACCCGAGCCACCGTGCTCAACACCAGTCACCGTACTCACTTGAGCTACCGTGCTCAACTCGAGTCACCGTACTTAGCCGAGCCACCGTGCTCAATCCCGAGCCACCGTGCTCACCCAAGACGCCATCCTCAACCCGAGTCATCGTACTCGCCCGAGGCACCGTCCTCATCCGAGCCACCGTGCTCAACCCTTGAGGCACCGTCCTCACCCAAGATTGATGTATTCCTTTTCATATATTTTTTTTAAAAAAATGATGCAAATCTTTGCATGAATTCAACGTGGATTTTGCATGAATTCAATGGATTAAATAAATAACAAACTAAAAATGGATTTTTGCATGAATTCACGTGATCAGTTTCATAAAAAAAAGGAAACAACAAAACTTACAGGGTGTTCAACGCTTTAAGGAAGTGTATGCAAAGGGGTCCCTTTTACAAATTTTGAATATCACAAAGAATCCATCCTATCCTTGGTAAACTACAAAACTCCCCAAGACCAAATCGGAATTACAAATTCGATTCAAAAAAAAAAAAAAAAACAAAAACAAAGTTTGAAAGTCCGTAATTTGAAGAAAGTCCCCGACAGTCCAGAAATTACTTTTCAGTCCCTGGAAAATCTAGAAAATTACAAATAAGTCTAGAAATTGCCGTTCAGTCCCTGAAAAAACCAGAAAACTGCAAATCAGTCCAAAAATTACTGTTCAGTCCCTAGAAAATCCAGAAAACTACAAATCAGTCCAGAAATTGTATTTAAGCCCAGTTTTGCAAAACAACCCAGATTTTGCAGTCTACACACCCTGAAATAATTGCAGAAATTGCATTTAAGTCCAGAAACTATAAAACAACCTAAAATTTGCAGTTTACACCCTAGAGAAAATGCAGAAATTATACTTCAACCCAGTTTTGCAATCTAGAAAATCACAGTTAGGTCCCTCAAAATGTTTAAAATACAAAGACAAATACGGAAATCACAAAACTCGCAATGGACCTCTATGTCCCTAAACTAGATAAAAAAATTCGGCATAGAAAGAAAACACAAGAACGGACCGCTACGTCCCTAAACTGGATGAAAGAATATTTTGTGCAAGAAGAAAAGCACTTGAAATAACCTGGTGTAAAAACATGCGCCGAGAGGTTTTAAGATCAAATGGTTCAATTATGTCGACCCCTAAGTCGTTAAACTAGTCCAAATACACAATCCAAAATAAATTTTCAAATCGACCTCTCGTCATTAAACTGGGTTTAAAATATCAAATTCCACCACTATGTCGTTAAACTAGAATAAAATTCCAATTTTAACCTCTAAGTCGTTAAACTAGAATAAAATTCTAAATTTGACCTCTAAGTCGTTAAACCGGATAAAATTCCAAATTTGACCACTACGTCATTAAACTAGAATAAATTTGAAATTTGACCGCTATGTCGTTAAACTAGAATAAATACCAAAATTGGCCCTAAGTCGTTAAACTAGAAAACACAAAATTTCAAGTACGACCTCTAAGTCTTTTAAACTAGACAAAATTTCAAATTAGACCTTTACATCATAAACTGAAACAAACTCCAAATTTGACCTCTATGTCGTTAAACTAGAATAAATTTGAAATTTGACCTCTACGCCGTTAAACTAGACCCCAAATTCCAAATTTGACCTCTACGTCGTTAAACTAGAAAACACAAAATTTCAAGTGCGACCTCTAAGTCTTTTAAACTAGACAAAATTCCAAATTTAACCTCCATGTTATTAAACTGGAACAAAATACCAAATTTAACCTCTATGTTATTAAACTGGGCCAAATACCAAAATTGACATTTATGTCGTTAAACTAGAATAAATTTGAAATTTGACCTCTAAGTCGTTAAACCGGATAAAATTCCAAATTTGACCTCTAAGTCGTTAAACTAGACCCCAAATTCCAAATTTGACCACTACGTCATTAAACTAGAATAAATACCAAAATTGACATTTATGTCGTTAAACTAGAATAAATACCAAAATTGGCCCTAAGTCGTTAAACCGGATAAAATTCCAAATTTAACCTCCATGTTATTAAACTGGGCCAAATACCAAAATTGACATTTATGTCGTTAAACTAGAATAAATTTGAAATTTGACCTCTAAGTCGTTAAACCGGATAAAATTCCAAATTTGACCTCTAAGTCGTTAAACTAGAATAAAATTCTAAATTTGACCTCTAAGTCGTTAAACTAGTCCAAATACACAATCCAAAATAAATTTTCAAATCGACCTCTCGTCATTAAACTAGAATAAATTTGAAATTTGACCTCTATGTCGTTAAACTAGACCCCAAATTCCAAATTTAACCTCTATGTTATTAAACTGGGCCAAATACCAAAATTGACATTTATGTCGTTAAACTAGACCCCAAATTCCAAATTTAACCTCCATGTTATTAAACTGGGCCAAATACCAAAATTGACATTTATGTCGTTAAACTAGAATAAATTTGAAATTTGACCTCTATGTCGTTAAACTAGAATAAATTTGAAATTTGACCTCTATGTCGTTAAACTAGAATAAATTTGAAATTTGACCTCTATGTCGTTAAACTAGAATAAATTTGAAATTTGACCTCTATGTCGTTAAACTAGAATAAATTTGAAATTTGACCTCTATGTCGTTAAACTAGAATAAATTTGAAATTTGACCTCTATGTCGTTAAACTAGAATAAATTTGAAATTTGACCTCTATGTCGTTAAACTAGAATAAATTTGAAATTTGACCTCTATGTCGTTAAACTAGAATAAATTTGAAATTTGACCTCTATGTCGTTAAACTAGAATAAATTTGAAATTTGACCTCTATGTCGTTAAACTAGACCCCAAATTCCAAATTTAACCTCTATGTTATTAAACTGGGCCAAATACCAAAATTGACATTTATGTCGTTAAACTAGACCCCAAATTCCAAATTTAACCTCCATGTTATTAAACTGGGCCAAATACCAAAATTGACATTTATGTCGTTAAACTAGACCCCAAATTCCAAATTTAACCTCTATGTTATTAAACTGGGCCAAATACCAAAATTGACATTTATGTCGTTAAACTAGAATAAATTTGAAATTTGACCTCTATGTCGTTAAACTAGAATAAATTTGAAATTTGACCTCTATGTCGTTAAACTAGAATAAATTTGAAATTTGACCTCTATGTCGTTAAACTAGAATAAATTTGAAATTTGACCTCTATGTCGTTAAACTAGACCCCAAATTCCAAATTTAACCTCTATGTTATTAAACTGGGCCAAATACCAAAATTGACATTTATGTCGTTAAACTAGAATAAATTTGAAATTTGACCTCTATGTCGTTAAACTAGAATAAATTTGAAATTTGACCTCTATGTCGTTAAACTAGAATAAATTTGAAATTTGACCTCTATGTCGTTAAACTAGACCCCAAATTCCAAATTTAACCTCTATGTTATTAAACTGGGCCAAATACCAAAATTGACATTTATGTCGTTAAACTAGACCCCAAATTCCAAATTTAACCTCCATGTTATTAAACTGGGCCAAATACCAAAATTGACATTTATGTCGTTAAACTAGACCCCAAATTCCAAATTTAACCTCCATGTTATTAAACTGGGCCAAATACCAAAATTGACATTTATGTCGTTAAACTAGAATAAATTTGAAATTTGACCTCTATGTCGTTAAACTAGAATAAATTTGAAATTTGACCTCTATGTCGTTAAACTAGAATAAATTTGAAATTTGACCTCTATGTCGTTAAACTAGAATAAATTTGAAATTTGACCTCTATGTCGTTAAACTAGAATAAATTTGAAATTTGACCTCTATGTCGTTAAACTAGAATAAATTTGAAATTTGACCTCTATGTCGTTAAACTAGAATAAATTTGAAATTTGACCTCTATGTCGTTAAACTAGACCCCAAATTCCAAATTTAACCTCTATGTTATTAAACTGGGCCAAATACCAAAATTGACATTTATGTCGTTAAACTAGACCCCAAATTCCAAATTTAACCTCCATGTTATTAAACTGGGCCAAATACCAAAATTGACATTTATGTCGTTAAACTAGAATAAATTTGAAATTTGACCTCTATGTCGTTAAACTAGAATAAATTTGAAATTTGACCTCTATGTCGTTAAACTAGACCCCAAATTCCAAATTTAACCTCCATGTTATTAAACTGGGCCAAATACCAAAATTGACATTTATGTCGTTAAACTAGAATAAATTTGAAATTTGACCTCTATGTCGTTAAACTAGAATAAATTTGAAATTTGACCTCTATGTCGTTAAACTAGACCCCAAATTCCAAATTTAACCTCTATGTTATTAAACTGGGCCAAATACCAAAATTGACATTTATGTCGTTAAACTAGAATAAATTTGAAATTTGACCTCTATGTCGTTAAACTAGAATAAATTTGAAATTTGACCTCTATGTCGTTAAACTAGACCCCAAATTCCAAATTTAACCTCTATGTTATTAAACTGGGCCAAATACCAAAATTGACATTTATGTCGTTAAACTAGAATAAATTTGAAATTTGACCTCTATGTCGTTAAACTAGACCCCAAATTCCAAATTTAACCTCTATGTTATTAAACTGGGCCAAATACCAAAATTGACATTTATGTCGTTAAACTAGAATAAATTTGAAATTTGACCTCTATGTCGTTAAACTAGACCCCAAATTCCAAATTTAACCTCCATGTTATTAAACTGGGCCAAATACCAAAATTGACATTTATGTCGTTAAACTAGAATAAATTTGAAATTTGACCTCTATGTCGTTAAACTAGACCCCAAATTCCAAATTTAACCTCCATGTTATTAAACTGGGCCAAATACCAAAATTGACATTTATGTCGTTAAACTAGACCCCAAATTCCAAATTTAACCTCCATGTTATTAAACTGGGCCAAATACCAAAATTGACATTTATGTCGTTAAACTAGAATAAATTTGAAATTTGACCTCTATGATATCTGAAGCTTAAGCAGGTTAGAAGAATCCAAGGCATTACGTCTTCCCCACCACAAAAATCAGAGGATTTAGTAACTAAAAATTCCTTAGCAACCCCAGCAAGAAAGAAAAGGATAGTGAAGAAAAACACTGCGGAACAATATCACGATTTTATCTTGTATATACCATCAGGAGCATAGATGAAGATGGTCTCGCACGCAGAACAGGAAGTAGAAGCAGAGATGAAAGCAACTCATCCCAAAAAGATATATCGGGGGATCAAGACAAGGAAGCAGAAATAAATACAGAGAATAAAGATAAAGATAAAAATCCCACTATTATCAAGGAAAATAGTGATGAGAAAGGATCAGACTTCGTTCCAGAAGACAAAGATGATGTCATTAAAGGTCTTCAGAGATAACTTGCTGAAAGCAAAAAAGAAGTTAGTGCGCTAAATATGAGAATGAATGACTTTACGTCGATTATGCATCAAATTAGCAATCAACTTGCTAGGATCGAGCAAGGGCAATTGCAGGAAAAGAATTCTACTATTGAACGGTCACAATCGGTTAGTCTAGATATTAGTCAAAGTTCGGCCGGTCTCATGAAGATTCGGTCTCAACAAAAGATCGATAAAAGATATGGTATTGAACAATTTAAGATGGTTGTAGCTGCGGAGAGTCGAAAAAGCACGGCATATCAAGAGGTAGACCATACCCACGGTATGACTTGGTGGATTACGCCGGGTTATCTAGTGCGAAGTTCCAAAATTTAATGGAATCGAATGCAAGTCGACATGTTGCCCATTTCGGGGCAACTTGCGGCAACACTGAGGAACGCGATGTTTTACTCGAGGCAATTTATCGTAGTCTAAGTGGAGTGGCCTTTGGTATTCGGCTTGCACGATGATTCTATCGAACCCTGCGGATGGAATCGCTTTTTAAAAGATTTGCAGTGTTAGTGATAAAATCACTATTGAAGATTTGGTTGCAACCGAACACAAGAACAATGAAAAAGTCTTGGACTATGTCACTAGGTGGCAATTTGAGCATCAAATGCAAGCAAAATTTAGAGCAAACACAAGCTGTGGGCTTGCTTATGGGAAATATTGATAAATGGATGGCTCCATTTTTATCCACAGCTGGAGTAAGCGCATTTCAAAATATTATTACTCATGTGTCAAGACTTGAGAAGATGAATCCATCAGTAGTCACCAATCTCCTACCCGAAAAATTTAAGCAGGATGGGGGGAGGAAAGATTTTGTGGCATCCACCTCTTTTGAAATCAAGAACCAAAATGGCAATACACTTCACGATAAGAAGAATAAACAATATTCTTTTAAAAGAGACAAAGTGAAGAAGATTTTTAAAGACGCTATAAAAAATGGACTGCAACTCCCTGAACCAAAGAGGCCAGAAGAAGTTAGAAAAGTGGATGATCCTAAATATTGTCCCCATCATAGATTAATAAGTCATCCAATTGAAGATTGTTATGTCTTTAAAGATTGGACCGGCGGCAATTTAAAGAAGGAGTTATCACTCTATCAAAGTCTGTTCGGACTCTCGGTAGAATAAATATACTACATCCACATTTACTCCTTGGGGCACGAGTCTAAACCGCATCCACATTTACTCCTTGAGGGCATGAGTCTAAAATTGCATTCACATTTACTCCTTGAAGACATGAGTCTAAAATTGCATCCACATTTACTCCTTGAGGGCATGAGTCTAAAGCGCATCCACATTTACTCCTTGAAGACACGAGTCTAAATGCATCCACATTTACTCCTTGTGGGCACGAGTCTAAACTGCATCCACATTTTACTCCTTGGGGCACGAGTCTAAACTGCATCCACATTTACTCCTTGCGGACACGAGTCTAAACTGCATCCACATTTTACTCCTTGGGGGCACGAGTCTAAACTACATCCACATTTACTCCTTGCGGACACGAGTCTAAACTACATCCACATTTACTCCTTGCGGGCACGAGTCTAAACTGCATCCACATTTTACTCCTCCAAAGCATGAGTCTAAAATTGCATAAACATTTTACTCCTTAAAAGCACGAGTCTAAACTGCATCTACACCTTACTCATTTGATACGCTAGTATAAATTGCAACCTACACAAGTTCACTTATTGTAAAAAAAAAGAAAAAAAAAGAAAAAAGATGGAGGACGTGATTTTATCAAAAAGAATCACGGGCAAAAGATGAGCCATCAACGGACCTGGTGAAAACCCGAAAGGGTTCAGGGGTAAAATTGTTTTAAAAAACCCGGCTGTGGTATACCCCCACAGGAAAAAATGGGAACCCCTCGCTATAGGAAAATCTGAAAGGATCTATAGACAAAACCACATAGGGGAGCTAACTTTGGTGAAAATCTCAAAAAAAAAAAAAAAAGAGACACCTGGTTAGAAAAAACACCAAACCACCCCCCGAGTTCGATGATGAGTCATTACCGATAATGTATCTCTTGATGCTTCGGATTGGTGACAAGCTGAGGACTCAACCCCAAATTTCCCCTTTTATTTTTATTTTATTTTATTTTATTTTTATTTTATTTTTTATTATTTTTTCTTTTATTTTTATTTTATTTTATTTTTATTTATTTATCTTTATTTTCTTCTTCTTTTTTTTCTTTGTCCTATAAAGAGTTTGCTCCTGGTATCACGCAAATGATATATTGGTGCGATGTGTGAAGGGCGAAGAAGCTAAGAAGAAATGAAATGAAGCTACTCCAAATAATTCATCAATATCGATCAATCGGATGGTAGCATTGAAGATACTCAAATATCTTACAAGGATTCACCAAAAGTGAATATGACCATCCTAAAGGGAGAAAGAAACTAAAGCTACTGAGAAAGCAACCTGACACAAAAAACCAAATGTGAAGAGAAAAGGAAAGCCCATCAGCACAATTCTGAAGAGCACAAGCAGCTATAAAAGGCCAAAAAAATCACTACTTTACAATCTAAACTCGATGAATCTGAAAGCCAAAAGCCAACGGCTCGATGTTGTTCCTGAAACTCAACTCGACTCCCTCTAAATGCATTCCTCTTTTCATGTTTTTGAAAAACCATCAATGAGCTAGAAATATTTGGGGTCAAGTATTTGTGTTGAGGTTTTGCAGTTTGTTTTTAAACTTGGAGAGCTAGAAAATTTTAGTTCAAATGTTTCTTCTGAAGTTTTGTACTAAAAAACTCGATGAAATAACAAGACCATCGAGTCGAAGTGCAATCTCAAGAGGAAGCTCGCTATTGTTACTTCGTCGAATCAATGTTACAAAACCGGATCTCTGAATTTTCGGTTTCCTTATTACCTCTCCTTGAACAAAGATGTTGTGGCTGTTGAACTAAGGAGTCCAATTCTCAACATTCCCAACAATAGGCGTGGTCTCATGATCTTTAAGCCCTTGAGGAAGTGGATTATCATGAACAAAAACCTAGTATATTTATTCCGGCCATTAAGCATGGTGTTAACCCATTCCGTCAGTCAAGCTTAAAACAACCATCACGATCGGCTCTTTTACGTAATGGTTGACCTCTTCACCGAAGGCTCATACAAAGGAAGTTCGGATGATCGAGTCCAATTGAAGCCCATGACCTGTGAAGAAAAAAAAAAGACACATACATAACTTATTGCAAGCTCCATTAACAACGACAATAGCAAAAGTGTTTAGCATGGGATTCTCATGTGCAATTACACCTAAGAACCCCACTGGGGGGCATTTGTTGAAGCCAATTTTAGATTATATCATGATGAGGCCAATGCATGAATATTGCGGAATGACTGAATTTTTTCTCTCTCTGCAATTTGAATGACGATTCTAATCTAACGTATTGGTTTAGCCTATTAACTGCAGCAAACCAAATAGTTAAATGATGGGGAATGATTAAAGGTCATATGATTAACTTGTTTAATGTTTTATACAAGTTAAATTTCCCACTAGTAGAACAAAAATAAATCCGAACCAAATATGAATTGGGCCTAAACGAAAGATCAAGGCCCTATATCATTACCACCAAATAATCATTAAGCAAAGATAATTAAGGAAAAGATTGAGATCACCCTCATCATGAAACACGTAAGATGGAAGATAAGGATAAGAGAATTTTAGAGAATAAATCTAATTTGAAATTGGATATTATCTCTCAACAAATTTTGCCAGTTAAGATAAAAGATCTTATCCCCAACACCTCATATACTATATAAGATCCGAATGATCATCACCAAGAAAAACCCACGCAAAAAAAAAGTGATCTGAGAGAAAAAAAGCGAAAAAGTAAGAGGAAAAAAATGTGCAAAAAGGGGAACCCAAAAAAAAAAAAAACTATTGTGCTCTGACCCATCCCTTCTCCCTTGAATCTCAGGTGATCCTTGACCCATCCCTTTGCTCTCCATGTCCACGAAAATAAACCTATAGCTACCATTGTGTTCTAGCCATTGTCTTAGATCAAAAACTATATCACAGCCCCCCCTCTCATCTCCCATCTCCGGCGAATAATGACGAAGTCATAGCACTCACCCGAGCCACCGTGCTCAACCGCGAGCCACCCTGCTCAACCCTTGAGGCACCGTCCTCACCCCGAGTTACCGTACTCACCCGAGCCACCGTGCTCAACACGAGCCACCGTACTCACCCGAGCCACCGTGCTCAACTTGAGTCACCGTACTCAGCTGAGGCACCGTGCTCAACCCCGAGTCACCGTGCTCACCCAAGGCGCCGTCCTCAACCCAATTCACCGTACGGGCGAGGCACCGTCCTCATCCGAACCACCATGCTCAACCCTCGAGGTACCATCCTCACCCGAGATCGATGTATTTCTTTTCATATTTTTTTGAAAAAAAACGATGCGAATCTTTGCATGAATTCAACGTGGATTTTGCATGAATTCAATAGAATAAATAAATAACAAACTAAAAACTAAAAATGGATTTTTGCATGAATTCACGTGATCAGTTTAATAAAAAAAAGGAAACAACAAAACGTACAGGGTATTCAACGCTTTAAGGAAGTGTATGCAAAGAGGTCCCTTTTACAAATTTTGAATATCACAAAGAATCCATCCTATCCTTGGTAAACTGCAAAACCCCCCAAGACCAAATCGGAATTACAATTCTGATTCAAAAAAAAAAAAGAAAAAGAAAAAGAAAGTTTGAAACAGTCCGTAATTTGCAGAAAGTCCCCGCAGTCCAGAAATTACTTTTCAGTCCCTGGAAAATCCAGAAAATTGCAAATAAGTCCAGAAATTGCAGTTCAGTCCCTGAAAAATCTAGAAAACTGCAAATCAGTCCAAAAATTACCGTTCAGTCCCTGGAAAAATCCAGAAAACTACAAATCAGTCCAGAAATTGTATTTAAGCCCAGTTTTGCAAAACAGCCCAGATTTTGCAGTCTACACCCTGAAATAATTGCAGAAATTACATTTATGTCCAGAAACTATAAAACAACCTAAAATTTACAGTTTCCACCCTAGAGAAAATGTAGAAATTATACTTCAACCCAGTTTTGCAATCTAGAAAATCACAGTTGGGTCCCTCAAAATGTTTAAAATACAAAGACAAATACGAAAATCACAAAACTCGCCATGGACCTCTATGTCCCTAAACTAGATAAAAAAATTCAGCATAGAAAGAAAACACAAGAACAGTACTCGTCCCTAAACCGGATGAAAGAATATTTTGTGCAAAAGAATAATTGAAATAACACGGTGTAAAACATGCCAAGAGGTTTTAAGATCAAATGGTTCAGTTATGTTGACCCCTAAGTCGTTAAACTAGTCCAAATACACAATCCAAAATAAATTTTTAAATCCAACCTCTACGTCATTAAACTGGGTTTAAAATATCAAATTTGACCACTATGTCGTTAAACTAGAATAAAATTCTAATTTTGACCTCTAAGTCGTTAAACTAGAATAAAATTTCAAATTTGACCTCTAAGTCGTTAAACTGGACAAAATCCCAAATTCGACCACTACGTCGTTAAACTAGAATAAATTCGAAATTTGACCACTATGTCGTTAAACTAGAATAAATACCAAAATTGATCCCTAAGTCATTAAACTAGAAAACACAAAATTTCAAGTACGACCCCTAACCTAAGTCTTTTAAACTAGACAAAATTCCAAATTCGACTTTTACGTCGTAAAACTGAAACAAACTCCAAATTTGACCTCTATGTCGTTAAACTAGAATAAATTTGAAATTTGACCTCTACGTCGCTAAACTGGGCCAAAATTAATATCGATCTCTACGTCGTTAAACTAGAGAAAATTCCAAGCCTGACCTCTACGTCGTTAAACTAGACCTAAATTCCAAATTTTATCTCCATGTTATTAAACTGGAACAAAATACCAAATTTAACCTCTATCTTATTAAACTGGGCCAAATACCAAAATTGACCTTTATGTCGTTAAACTGGGCTGAATTTCAAACTTGACCTCCACGTCGCTAAACTGGGTTCAAAATCCAAATCTCATTTCACGTCTGCAAGTCAAACCCAAACCCAAATTTCAGTCGCTACATCTTTAGTCTAGGACTTTATACAAATTTTGTAAACTGAGGGTATGCCCTTGGTTAAGCCATTTAAAAAGCGAGCAATCAATGAATTTCATATTACTCCATTTCTATTTTGTTGTATTTATTTTTGATGACTTTTATTGACTCTTAATCGAAGGTTCCTTTCATCAGTAAGGGTAATTAATAATAAACTCTTGAGTCTTTTGGAAACCATGAAACCACAAAAAAATAAAACCGTCTCCCGTAGGGTGAATTTGACGGGATTGATATACAAGACAAAGTTATCTATCTTAATTAGATGCACTTATACGCAACTAATTTAGATAGACAATTTTGACCCCACACATTGATGTACCGTGAAGCGTATGAGATGCCCCCCTCCTTCCCCCTAGAGTTTGTTTTCAGGAGTGTCTTTTTATAAAGGAGAGAACCATTGGAGTTAGGGAGAATGGGGGAGTGGAGATGAGAAGTGGGTAGTTTAGATGGGATAATGGGTAGGTGGAGTTGCTAATGAGAAAGTGGTGAATGTAACTAACTCCCAAAACTTCAAATATTCTAAGATGCCATTTTTGTAGTACTCTTCGTTACGAACCAGCTTACTCATGACTCAATGAATGCTTTGGTTTTTTTTTATTTAATATTTGAGCCATTCTAGAGTCTAGCCTACTCAGAGTGTGAAATGAGATAAGCTTGTAATGACATGCATGTTCGTTTGGACCTAACATAAATACATACACCCTTAAAAGTGCTTTAGTGAGCAATAATGTCCCATGTATAATTTATGCCTGCTGTAATTATTTTTAACATTCAACAAAGAGGATTTGATTTTATTTGTGATTTGAATTAGTTACTAAAGATCTTGCCAAACATATTAGTTACTAAAGACATTGCCAAAAATATTCTAATTGATTATAAATTAATTTTTCTATATCTGAATATCGATTATAAATTAATTTTTCTATATCTGAATATCTGATTTGAATTAGTAACAAAGATATTGACAAAGATATTCTAAAAATTCAAAACGACTAAATATATTTTTAAAAATTATTATAATTTCTGTAATATCTTAAAAGGTAAAAATAATTTTTATTTGTAATTTTTAATCACTGTAATAATATTAATACACGAAGATATATTTTAATTGCTGTAATATTTTTAAAAACATAATATATATTAATTTAAAAATTTTAAGATTATTTTAATTATAAAAATATTATAAATAATCAAAAATATATTTTCACAACTATGCCTAAATAAAGGGATTTGATTTTATTTGTGATTTGAATTAGTTACTAAAGATATTGCCAAAGATATTAGTTACTAAAGATATTGTCAAAGATATTCTAATTGATTATAAATTGATTTTTCTAAATCTTAGTATTTGATTATAAATTAATTTTTCTATATCTGAATATTTGATTTGAATTAGTTACTAAAGATATTACCAAAGATATTCTAAAAATTTGAAAATAACTAAATATATTTTTAAAAATTATTATAATTGCTGTAATATTTTTAAAACCAAAATAATTTTTATTTATAATTTTTAATCTCTGTAATAATTTTAAAACCAAAAATATCTTTTAACAAATATAGTTTAATTGCTATAATATTTTAAAAACTGATTATATATTTATTTTAAAACATTTAAGATTATTTTAATTATAAAAATATTATAAATTATCAAAAATATTTTCACAATTATGCCTAAATAAGGGATTTGATTTTATTTGTGATTTGAATTAGTTACTAAAGATATTGTCAAAGATATTAGTTATTAAAGATATTGCCAAAGTTATTCTAATTGATTATAAATTAATTTTTCTATATCTGAATATCTGATTATAAATTGATTTTTCTATATCTGAATATCTGATTTGAATTAGTTACTAAAGATATCGCCAAAGATATTGTAAAATTTAAAATGACTAAATATATTTTTAAAAATTATTATAATTGCTGTAATATTTTTAAAACCAAAATAATTTTTATTTATAATTTTTAATCTCTGTAATAATTTTAAAACCAAAAATATCTTTTAACAAATATAGTTTAATTGCTATAATATTTTAAAAACTGATTATATATTTATTTTAAAACATTTAAGATTATTTTAATTATAAAAATATTATAAATTATCAAAAATATTTTCACAATTATGCCTAAATAAGGGATTTGATTTTATTTGTGATTTGAATTAGTTACTAAAGATATTGTCAAAGATATTAGTTATTAAAGATATTGCCAAAGTTATTCTAATTGATTATAAATTAATTTTTCTATATCTGAATATCTGATTATAAATTGATTTTTCTATATCTGAATATCTGATTTGAATTAGTTACTAAAGATATCGCCAAAGATATTGTAAAATTTAAAATGACTAAATATATTTTCAAAAAATTATTTTGGACGGTGTAGATGAAATAATTAAAACTAAAAAAATACTACACAAATTAAAATAAAAATTATTTTGGACGGTGTAGATGAAATACATGTATTATTTTCCTCCAAGTAATTAAAGAGCCATACGTTGAAGATAAAATTACATAGGCAAAAAAGACAATCTGAAAAAAGTTTTGAACACAATTAAAAGGGGTAAAAATAATATAAAAATTAGAATAAAATAAATAATTGCTGTAATATTTTAAAAACAAAAAATATATATTTAAAAAATTCAATATCTGAATATATTAATTACCTGAATTATGTTCTCCAAGCGACAAAAGCGTCGTGGGTTGAAGATTAAAAATCACTGATTTATTTTCCTATAGTAATATAAAAAATATTAAAAATATTAAATTGAAAATAATTATTCATGTGTTGTAGAATAAGTACCTGAATAATCTTTCTCCAATTAGTAGTGTCTTGGATCGTAGATAAAATATCGGGAGTTATTCTAATTAAAACTCAAGGTCCAAAAATTAATATTATTTGATAACAATTAAAAATGAAAAAATACTACACAAATTTAAATAAAAATTATGTTAGGCGGGGTAGATGAAATGCCTAAATTATTTTCCTCCTGCAATTAACGAACCATGGGTTGAAGATAAAATTATATATGATATAGATGAATTACCTGATGTATTTTTCTGAGGTCGAATAATAATTGGAGTTCGTAAAAGAATTGAGATGGGAAAACCAAAAATTTAGATGGGAAAAGTGATCAGAAAAATAAAATTGAATTTTGGGATAAATAGATTTTTTGATTTTTCAGATATATATATATATATATATATATATATATATATATATATATATATATATATATATATATATATATATATATATATATATATATATATATATATATATATATATATATATATATAGAGAGAGAGAGAGAGAGAGAGAGAGAGAGAGAGAGAGAGTAAAGCTCCTATAAACTTAAGTGGATGAAGCACTTGTCCACCAACTTTTGTCCATTAGATTTGCATTGAGATTTGTGCTGGCATGTGATGCAAATCAATGCACACATCTCAAAAATAACCTTCATGTTTTGCACAATTCTTAAAGCAAATCTAATGGATAAAAAGTTGGTGGGGAAGTATCTTTATCCACTTAAGTTTATAGAAGCTTTCTCTCTCTCTCTCTCTCTCTCTCTCTCTATATATATATATATATATATATATATATATATATATATATATATATATATATATATATATATATATATATAGATGTTGGAATTAAAGGTTGAGACATAATAGCAATTTAAATAGAAGTATTAGATGATATGACACTTGTCAAAAATTTAGAAAAGTAGGAAGATGAGCTGTCATCGTCTTGTGCGTTTTTAAACTTTTTAGTTTTGCTTTAATGTATACCCTAGTAAAAGATTGGTAACTCAGATTATTTGTCGATTTCTTTTTTTGGTCAATGAAAAGCTTTATTTCATTTACCAAATGCAAAGTTAAGTGCATCAAGTCTCAGAACCACTAATAACCAAAAAAAAGAAAAAAGAAAAAAAAAGAGAGACGGATCCAAGCTAAAGATTACATTCTAATTACATAGTATATAACTAGCCTGTCAATTGCCTATCAGTATTAGTGTTAAGAATGGAAGTTAGCATAAAAAATTTCATGTCTTTCACAAGCAGTTCCTTTTTAAGAGCAGACTTTTGAAAGACCCTCTTGTTGCATTCCTGCTAAATATAGTATATAGCAGCAGTGAGTGCCATCCTCTTCACCCTTTGTTTACCTCCATCTCCAGTAAGCTTTGTAATATACCAATTGGATATAAGATTCCAATCACAAGCTTTCCATTCATATTGAAGCTGATTATCACATTTTAATTATATTTTTATACCCTCATTACCTATGTTATATGAATAAAGATATTACTAATAATTATTTTTATCTTATTTTGCAGGCTAATAAAGAAATAATGAATAAAAGCCCAAATGACTCAAATTCTCTGAATTTCTACCAATTTTTGAAGCCCAAATCTGAAGACAAACAAAGACCCAAGATACCAAAGTGATCCAAGAGAAATTCGTGAAGAAAAATTAAGAAAAGACAAATTCGGTTGGAAACCAACCGGTTGACCAACCGATTAGCCAACCGATTGGTTCGCAACAGATTCCGAATTAAGGGCTGATTTCTCTTCCTTGTTGGCCAAGTTTGATCCAATGGTTCACATCAACTCCGTTGGGCTATAAATAGGGGTGAATGCTGAGGGTTTTGAGTGTGAAATATTTTGTAAAAACTCCATTTGGAGAGGAGGGTTACTCTTAATTGAGAAGACCTTCCAAAAATTGTAACTTTTGTTACACAATAAATGAAATTTTCACCCTTCAATTTTCTTTCTCTTCTTCTAATCCAAGGACCAAAAGGAGGATTAGATTAAGATCAGAGTTGTTGGTTTTCCTTTTATTTCTTCTTTTTCTTTCTTGTTCATTTAATTGCTTTGTAGCTTAGATTTACTTTCATGCAATTTAATTTCAAGCAATTTACTTTCATGCAATGTATTTAATTCTTGTATTTACTTTCTAGAATAGATTTTTCTTTCCTTTAATTCACCTTGAGGCTAGAACCCTCTAGGGAATTACCCCTTTCTAAGTGTGGAGCTAATACTTGTGGGATCCCTAGAGATTGTTTGAAACTAGCTAACAAATCCAACTCATTCTTGTGAGATTGAGATAAGCTAAGTGGATCTACTCTAGATTCCTCATATCTTTAATTAATCCTCCATACTTTACATTCTTAATTTTCCTCTTATCCTTATTTTTCATTTGTTGTCTTTCTCCTCTTAATTTCTTTTTCTTTTATTTACACAAATCACAATCACCCTCCTTCTCTCACACTCATTTTCTTTTATTTTCACTTTACCACTTCCATCTTTAAACCCCCTCACACTCATTTTCTTCCTCGTTTTTATCACACACATTTTCTAAATCTCTCCACTCTCATTTTCTTCCTCGTTTTATTGCACATAATCCACAATCCACTCTCTCTTATCTCTCACGAACCACTTTCACCATTTTCTTACTTTCATTTTATTTGAATAACTCCTAATTGTCACACGCATAATTTGAGAATCAAAACTTGAATAAAACTCTTCCTACTTCCCATTCCTCGTGGGATCGATAATCTTAAATACTATAACTTGATAAAGGTTGTATACTTGCAACTAAGGTAATCACTCAAAATTTACCCATCAGAAGCCAATCCATAATTGTATTCTAAATAAACATAGAATAGGACAGCTAAAAGGAAAATGGTGATGAGATTTCTCCTTATTGTTAGAGCAAAGCGCACATGAATTTGTAGATTTGATCCTCGTTTTACATTGCTTGCCTTGAGTGAGTAGTCTATTTTGAAAAGCAAGCCCTGATATGAAGGAGTGTTTAGGGATGTTCATGGAGCTCCACACTGTTTTATGCTAGAGTTGATTTCTAGTTGCAGGAATAATTTTAACATAGAGCACAGAGAGTGTGAGATTACAAAAGTAGCTACATTCTTGAATTGCAGAGATTAAACTATCTCTTGCCCCCAGGATATTATATGCAGCATGTCTGCAAGGATCCTAACCCGCCTCAAATCATTTTCAATTAAAAATCTAGATAGGATAATTTTGAATGGTCCGATTTTGTTGAATCCTGGATTTATGACATGTGTCACATTCTTTATTCAAGTAGAAGGTCACAATTGTTTTTTTAGTTTTCTTTAAAAATCAAGTTTGGGTTTTCCAAGTTAGGAAAGCCTTTGATACAATGAATTAGGGTTTTCATAAAGATATGTTTCTTGGTCTTGGTTTTCCAGTTAGAATGATCAATTAAATTATGACTTGCATCACATGTCCAAAGTTCTCCATATCTTTAAATAGCACTTTGCATGGATACTTCAAGGGTGAAAGGGGTTTGAGGCAGGGGATCCACTCTCTCCATATCTTTTTGTAATTGCAATGGAGTATCTCTCTCGTAGACTTGACATGCTTAAAGGGGATAAAGGATTCAAATATCATCCAAAATGTTCTAAACTGAAGCTAAATCATCTAATTTTTACAGATGACTTGCTCCTCTTTGATAGAGGAGATACTCATTTTGTTCAAAAGTTATTTCAGGGTCTTTTAGATTTCAGTACTATTTCTGGGCTTGAAGCAAGTCCAAGGAAATGTTCTATTTGCTATGGTGGAGTTGGTCATCAAGAGAAAAATGCTATTACATCAACTATTGATATCTCTGAGGGAGTATTGCCAATTAGATATATTGGTGTATCACTTGTTAGTAAAATATTATCATACTTTGATTGCTGTTCTCTACTAAGCAAAATCTCCAATCAATTTCAGGCATGGATGCACCAAAGAAAGTTATATTATGCTGCCAGGTTTCAACTTATCAGAAGTGTAATCATAGGTGTTCAAGTGTTTTGGACCAATAACTACATTCTGCCTAAAAGAGTGCCAGAGAAAATAGATATGAAGTGCAGGAATTTCTTATGGGGCAAAGGTCATGATAGCAAGTTTGCATTGGTATCATGAGAAAATTTGTTAAGATCACAAATATGGTGGATTGGGGATCTCTTCAGCAAAAACTTGGAATACAGGGGCTGTTCTCAGACTGGTTTAGGATATCCACCTAAATAAAGAACTTTTATGGATTCAATGGGTGCATGGAAATTATTTGCAATATTCAGATATTTGGCATGTGCAGGTGAAGACTGGAAACTCTTGGATGTGGTAACAACATCTAAAAGTAAGAAATTATGTTATTACTAGCTGTGGTGGTATTGAGAATTTGAAAAATGCTCTGCAATCGTGCTATAAGGGTAATAAAATCCAGTTATCCTCTATACAAGCTTTTCTCTCCTCATTCTGATGTTGTTTAATGGTTAACACAATATGGAGCTCTTTCAACTACCCCAAATACTCTGTTGTCCTTTGGCTAGTAGTGCAAGGTCGGCTGTTGACTAAGGATAGGCTATGTAGCTTTGGGTTGCTTGATGTTAATGAATGCATCCTATGCAACCAGAATGATGAAGAGACCCATAAACATCTATTCTTTGAGTGCTCCTACTCTATGCAAGTGTGGAACAGTGTGATGGAATGGAGGAAATTTAATTGGAAAACTTGTGACTGGACCTTGCTTCTTCGCTGGTACGATGAGAATCTTAATGGCAAAGGTTGCAAGCAGTGCCTAAAGAGGATACTACTAGCCATCACTATTTATGAAATCTGGAATGAAAGAAACAAGAGAATCTTCACTTAGCAAAGCAGGCCGCAAGAGATTTTGGTTAAAAACATCAAATATTTGCTGATGATGGTGGTTATAAACTCTCCAAACCTGCATGATTATAGAGAATGGATTCTAAGCTTGTAGTTTTATTTGCTAGTCTTCATGGCTTTAAGAGTAATGAGCTTTAAAGCATATTATCTTATTGGGTTGGATCCACTAGAATGGTACCCATTAACCTACAACCCATATCATAATACCTCATATAAAAAGCAGCATTTTCTCTCCTTAAAAAATTAAGGCTGAGGTTTTGGAGAGCTTGAAGGCCAAGAGACGAGAGATCAAAACCCCAAGGTAACTATTTTTGCTTGATAAATTGATTATTTCAAAATTCTAATTTATGGATCTTTTACATCTTGATTTCTTCTACCTTCTCAACCAAGAAAATTTTAATTTTAATTACTTTCTAAATTCATGGGGTTGGGTCGAGGGCAGGATTTCTCTAAGAGGTGGATCTCAATCCACAATCTCTTTTAAGGAGGACCCAATATTGTAGATAGATAATATATTTAAAAGTTTGAGCCTTTATTTCATGATTTAAGGTATTATTTTGTGAGGTTTCATGTATTTTGAGATCTCTACATTCTCTTGATATTTTTGGATTGAAATGAGCAGTTTGGATAAGGAATTGTCCATATTTTTGGTTTAGATTGCGAGCCCTCGAGCTCTAATGGTGGATTAGTGAATACTTTATATTTTGAAATGCAACTTGGTGGAACAGTTTTCTTTTGGCAGTGCAAAACTTGGATAGAAGTTGGTTTTTAATTTTATTTTGAATCGAGTGAGTATTTGTTCCAAAATATTTTGAGAATTGTGGTTTTTAGCATGAGCGTATGCGCTCGACCTGATGAGCACACGCGCTCAATGAAATCTAGAGGGCATAATATTTTAAAGTGTTTGAGCGCATGCGCCCAAACAATGAGCGCACATTCTCAAGCTAATTTTTCAAAGATGATTTCAGTTTTGGTTTTTCTCTGTCCGCTATAAGAACTTGGCTATCATGGCATCGAGGTGAATGCACATGTCCAACCTCTGAGTGCATGCACTTAGCATAAGAAAACATATTCTTTTGGTTTTGAGAATTTGATCTGTTTAATATAGTTTTTTGTACTTCTCTGATTTCCTTGCATAGATTATGATACCCATGCAATTAAGCTTGTTCTTGCCAACTTGAGATAAAGTAGTTGATATATTAGCCGCTTGGCTATAGTTCCATGTTTATATTCATTTCTTTGAATACATGCTATATCCATGTTTAAGTATGCAACTAAGACATGTTGTGCTATGTTATCGCATAGTGATGTCGTATATTCTTGCCATGTCATGTTATGCTATGCTCTAGCCTAGAATTCATGGGCATTATGTATGTTGGCCTAGGTTATACTTTGAACCTTTGTGCATAACATATCGTGTGTAACATATCATATATAATCAAATAGTGAAAATGTTCATGTTGATTATTTAATGGGTGGGATTTGGACATCTTATGGATAATGTGTGGCCCGGGGTTATGTTTGAGCGCTAGTGCCAGATTAGTCTGTGCATACAAACCAAGTAAAGTAATAGCTCAAGTAACATTCGTAGCGGGTATATCAAGCACACATTATCCCATGAGAGCTTTCTCTAAATAAAATTAAGTAAAAGTTGATTAGTTAGATGCATACACTACCTTTGCATCACACTCCAGGAGCTAGGTGCACTCTTGTTATTATATCTGTGTTGATATTGTTCTGGTATCTGCTTTCATCTATTTTATGTTCTCGATTTTGTGAGATGCATGTTCTTTTCATGAAAGCAAGCAGAATGATACAATTATGTAGCCTTTTTTATGTTTAAACCGGTCATGTATTCATGATATACGTTACATATGCACAAACCATCCTTCATTTATCACTTGTTAGACGACTTTCTAACTGTCCAGGTTTGCACACTAGTGGTGAACTCGGACCTTCCACCCCTGCTTTTAGGCACACCAGAATCCAGTGATCTTTTATAGATGAAGTTCCTGTCGGTCAGCTTGCCTATCGGTTTATTTAGTTCTATTTCAGCTTTTTTACCAGACCTTGTTATTTATCTTTCTGCTGCTATGTAATGACTCTGATATAATTGACAGTTATAGTAGTTATTTCAGACTTATGAGGCCATGTGGCCTGGCTTTTATGTATCTGAGTTAGTGACATTGATATCAGACTCGTAATATCTTTTATGTTATTCGTTATCTATGAGACTTGTTGATATTTGCTGAGTATCTTGCATCCACTGTGCATTTGTACAGAATACTTGCTTATGCCAAATATCAGTTTCTTATATTTACTTTTATGTGTGATTTCATGATTCTGTTATGGGTATACTGAATGATATGTATGTACCGATCATTAATATGGGCTTAAGTATATACTTTTGGGTGGTATTTGGCCTAATTGTATATCCTACCTAGCCTAGTCATGTGCCCGCCAAGTGCTTCTGGGACACGACGCGTGACAATCTCTAACCTTGATCAAATGCTTCCAGGTCCAGGAGTCACCCACTCTTGATTGCACGTTCCAAATATCCCTGTTTTGAGATAGTGTTCATAAATCCATTTGACCCATAACATATGTTTTTTAAGATAGATGAAGCAAATCAATCTGATGGCAAATACCAAGTTCTAAGTAACTGCAGAAACACCCCAAGGCTACCTTATTTGCTGATTTCTTGATGTACACTAAATGCTCAATGATGAATGGAATATAAGCTAATTTCATTGACCAAAAAAAAAAAAAGAGTTCGATACAAGCATTGTACCTCGGATGAGATGAGCCACCCACAATCGACGCATTTCATCTCGGTCATGATGACCAGATCTCGATCAACATTAACGAAGCTCGACTAAGGTCACACTATTTGAATATAAAACTATAAGAGCACATTAGAATATAAAACTATCTTTTACTAGGGTATACATTAAAGCAAAACTAAAAAATTTAAAAACTCACCAGAGGATGACACCTCATCTTCCTGTTCTAAATTTTTTGACACGTGTCATATCATCTAATTTGTCCATTTAAATTGCTATTAATCTCAACCTTTAATTCAAACACACACACACACACACACACACACACACACACACACACACACACACACACACACATATATATATATATATATATATATATATATATATATATATATATATATATATATATAATCAATTTATAATCAATTAGAATATCTTTGGCAATATCTTTAGTAACTAATTCAAATCACAAATAAAATTGAATCCCCTCATTTAGGCGTTTATTTTCAATATATGAAAAAATATACATTTCGGTTTTCTTAAAAACCAAAAAATCTATTTATCCCGAAATTTGATTTTATTTTTCCGTCACTTTTCTCGTCTCAATTTTTTACTGAAGTCTAAATTATTTTTCCGATCTCTAAAAATACATCATGTAATTAATCTAGCACCATCCAATATTTATGTTATTTTAATTTGTGTATTAATTTTTTTATTTTAATTGTTTTCAAATTTTTGTTTTTCAGATTGTCGATTTTAATTCATACTCCAAATTATTATTCCAATCTCTAAAAATACATCAGGTAATTAATCTAGCACCAACTAATATTTATGTTATTTTAATTTGTGTATTAATTTTTTTATTTTAATTGTTTTCAAATTTTTGTTTTTACATTGTCGAATTTTAATTCCTATGTAATTTTATCTTCAACCCATGGTTCACTAATTGCTTGGAGGAAAATAATTCAGGTATTTCATCTACCCCGTCCAATATAATTTTTATATTAAATTTGTGTAGTATTTTTATTTTAATTGTTATCAAATAATATTAATTTTTGGATCTTGAGTTTTAATTTAGAAATAACTCCCGATATTTTATCTATGATCCAAGATACTACTAATTGGAGAAATATTATTCAGGTACTTATTCTACAACCCTTGAATAATTATTTTCAATTTAATATTTTTAATTATTTTTATATTACTACAGGAAAATAAATCGGTGATTTTAATCTTCAACCCATGGTTCACTAATTGCTTGGAGGAAAATAATTCAGGTATTTAATATATTCAGATATTGAATTTTTAATTATATATTTTTATTTTTAAAAATATTACAGCAATTATTTATTTTATTTTAATTTTTTATTATTTTTTACCCCTTTTAATTATTTTCAAATTTTTTTTCAGATTGTCAGTTTTTACCTATGTAATTTTATCTTCAACGCATGACTCTTTAATTTCTTGGAGGAAAGTAATTCACATATTTCATCTACCTCTGCCCGATATTATTTTTATTTTAATTTGTGTAGTATTTTTTAGTTTTAATTGTTATAAAAATATTAATTTTTGGAACTTGAGTTTTAATTCCAATCTAAAAATTAGAATTTGAAATTTTATTCATTTTTATATAATTGGAAATTTTTATTTTACTAATTTCCAAATTTAATTTGGATTTTATTACATTTTAGATAGTTGTGAAAATATATTATTGATTATTTATAATATTTTTATAGTTAAAATAATCTTAAAAGTTTCACAATAAATATATATTTAGTTTTTAAAATATTATAGAAATTAAAGTATATTTTTAAAAATATATTTTTGGGTTTTAAATTATTAAAATAATTAAAATATACAAATAAAAATATTTTTGTTTTTAAAAATATTACAGCAATTATAATAATTTTTGATAATATATTTAGGCATTTTCAAATTTTTAGAAAATCTTTGGCAATATCTTTAGTAACTAATTCAAATCAGATATTTAGATATAGAAAGTATTAATTTATAATTAGATATTCAGATATAGAAAAAAATCAATTTATAATTAATTTGAATATCTTTGACAATATCTTTAGTAACTAATATCTTTGGCAGTATCTTTAGTAACTAATTCAAATCAGAAATAAAATCAAATCCCTTATTTAGGCATTTATTTTCAAATCAGATATTCAGATATAATCAATTCATAATCAATTAGAATATCTTTGGTGCTAGATCCAAATCAGATTAAAAATATTACAGTGATTAAAAATATTTTAAAAATATTTTTGATTTTTAAAAATATTACATCAATTATAATAATTTTTGAATATATATTTTTTATTTTTAAATTTTCTAAAAATTTTGGAAATTATAAATTTTGAATTATAATATTTTAAAACCAAAATTATGTCAACAACTTTTGAATTCATGATTTTGGTTAGCAATTTTATGTCAACAACTTTTGAATTAAATAATACCAAAATTTAAATAAATTTTAAATTACCAAATCTTACTTTAATTTAACTACCTAATTTAGTTCATATGCAAAATTTTTAAAACCATTTCAAATTGTTTTGATTTCAAAATATTTAATTATTTATGAAATAATACCAAAATTTTATTAAATTTAAAATTACCAAATTGATCCTACTAAATATAAATTAACAATTTAAACTACCAAATCTTACTTTAATTTAACTACCTAAATTAGATAGTACCCACAATTTTTAAATTAAGAGAAATTATTATAATTCAAAATATATCTGAAATATTACCAAAATTTGTGTAAATTTCAAAATACCAAAATTTTGAAATTTTAATTCAACGGTTATTAAATTTGCAAATTACAATTTGATTTTTTCATTTTTATAATTGGAAATTTTTACTTTCCTAATTTCCAAATTTAATTTGGATTTTATTCCATTTTTGATAGTTTTGAAAGTATATTTTGGGTATTTAAATTATTTCTAAAATTAAAATAATCTTAAAATTTTAATTTTTAATCAAAATAATTAGTTTTCAATTTGAAAATTTAATTAGAGTTTTTATTTATCATTTTATATATTTCTAAAATTAAAAGAGAGTTCAACATGCGGGATAAAACAAGGATCGTCTGAAGCAAATCTAATCAAGCGAACATCCCTCAACATTTGGGATGAAGCGCCTATGATGCATAGGTACACGTTTGAAGCTGTGGATCATACTTTTAAAGGTATATTGGGAAAAGACAATAGCTTGATGGCTGACAAACCCTTTGGAGGCATGACTGTGGTCCTTGGTGGAGATTTTAGGCAAATTTTGCCAGTTGTACCACAAGGAAGTAACCATAATATTATACATTCATGCATTAGTCGTTTACCACTGTGGCAACAATGCAAGGTATTCACCCTTACAAAGAACATGAGAATTCAACAACAGTCCGACAGTGAAGATTGTATGAGTGTGTATAAATTTAGTAACTGGGTGCTTGAGATAGGAAATGGAGTAATAATGCATGAGACGCATGAAGAAAATCCAGATGACTGTAAAATTAAAATACCTACAGAGCATTGATTAACCCGAATGCGAATCCAGTTGATGATATCATTTCTGAAACATATCCATATCTCCTTCAAAATCATGGTAATACAAATTATCTTGAAGAAAAAGCAATTTTGACACCTAGAAATGAGATAGTGGACATTATTAATGATATCATATTGGAAAAATTGGAAGGAGAATACACAACATACCCGAGTGCTAATTCAATTTGTCAAACATCTCTAAATCTTCAAGAAAATGAAAGCCAATATCCTACTGTGTTCCTTAATTCACTATCATTTCCAGGTATGTCGAATCATGAAATTAAACTTACAGTAGGAACACCCATAATGCTTCTTCGTAACTTAAGTCCAAGTGAAGGGCTTTGCTATGGAACAAGATTGATTGTCACACAGCTTCTTAAATAGGTTATAGAAGCAACGATCATAAGCGGCAACAACATTGGTTCGAAATATTTTACTTCAAGGATAATTAGTACCAACACCGATTCAAAATATCCATTCAATATGAGGAGAAGACAACTTCCAATTAAGCCATGTTTCGCAATGACGATAAATAAAAGTCAAGGCCAAACTCTTAAATATGTGGGTCTGTATTTACCTAAACCATGTTTTACACATGGCCAATTCCATGTTGCCGTATCTAGAGTAACATCACCAAATGGGCTTAAAATTGTTATAGTGAACGATGACAAAAGCAGTGAGAGGATTACTGACAATGTAGTATATAAAGAAATATTCAACAATTTGATAACATGTATTATATCTAGGGGTGCATTCGGTTCGGATACGGTTCGGATATGACACTTACCATATCCATATCCGCTTTCTAAAAACGGATACGGATACGGATACGGATATTCATCGGTAAGAAAAAAACATAACCATATCCGCATTAAACGGAAACGGATACGGTTCGGATATTAGATAAGCGGATACGGATACAATACAGATATTAATCGGATATTTGGGAAACGGATATGAATCAGATATGACAAAAAAATACATATGATTATAATATTTCGCACACTAAATATAACAAAAAAAACATTCATCTATTAAACATAATCAAGATAAGTTTATTCAACCATATAGAAAATGTCACCTCATAGACATAAATACTAGTCCTCATGTAATTCTCAAGTCTAATCCAAACAATAAAAAAGTGCAAAAACCGTATCCGGATATCCGAACCGTATCCGCATTTTCGACTCGAAAACCGTATCCGAAACCATATCCGGATGAAAATCAAACAACAAAAAAGTGTAGAAACCGTATCTGGAAAAAGTGCAGAAACCGTATCCGGATATCCGAACCGTATCCGCATTCCGATCCGAAAACCGTATCCGAAACCGTATCCGGATGAAAAACCAAAACCAAAACCGTATCCGAAACCATATCCGACCGGTTTTAATTTTTCACTACCATATCCGCTTTCTAAACGGATACGGTTGCGATCGGTCCGGATATATCCGGACCGTTTTGCACCCCTAATTATATCACACTACCTATTTCACCATTAACACACGTTATATTATATAATAAAATAATGTGCATAGAGTATAGAGTATTATTATAGTATGATAACTATTATATCCAGTATATTCTATCAACTGTTATAGTATAGCAATGCACATAGAGTATAGAGTATACTCTGCTATACCATGAATTCTTTTGTATCTGTTCATTAGTATTTTAACATTAAAAATATTGGATGGAAATTATGATATTAAATCATTATAACATTTTGTTCTATATTTAACATTCATATGTGAAGTATATGTGCAGAAAATTTTAATTTGTTTAGAACATCAAGTACTAAATGACATGTTACATATGCAGATCAATTTGAGGAAAGATGAGTATATCAGCTTATACGCCATTAAGTGAGCTTAACACTAAAATACAAATGGTGATTGTTAAGGTACGAGTAACAAATTTCTGGGAAAGTGTTAATGTTAAACTGGGCAGATTTTTGGGTTGCAAATAACGCTATTGGATGAACATGTAAGTAAGACTGAAACATATTTCTATTGTACTTTGAAATTCTTACACTCAACTTCAAATTTGCCAATAGAATTTATAATAAGGAATGTGTTATTTTCTACCAGGATACAGTCATACAGGGAAGTGTTAAAGACACTGAAATCTCATGATTCAAACAAGTGATTCAAGAAGGGCGCATACATGTAATCTCAAAGTTTCGTGTCATAATTTCAAATGGTGATTACAGGGCTACTCGAAACAAGTTTACAATCTGTTTCTATAGAGAGACTGAGATAAAGGTTTTGAAAGACGATGATGACAGAATCCCTAAATATAAATTTCAATACACATCATTCTGTGAACTTAAAAACTCTATGGTGAAAAGAACTTACCTCACAGGTTAGTGTACTTCCTTTTTATTCAAATATTTTGAAATTTGTTTCTTATTGGACATAACTTATCTCGGACTTTGTTTCTTACAGACATCATTGGTGTGGTAAGGACATCTATCCTTTGGTACCAGTTGCAAATGGAGGGATAACTGGTACCAAGAGATCTTTTAAATTGATCAACAAATGGTGATAAATTGAGAGCCAATAATATTCCTTTTACCCTACAATTATCCATAAATATAACTTGATGACTACTAAAACTTTCTCATGTTTATAAAACACAACAATGAAGAAATGAAGGTGACATTATGGAATCAACTTGCAATAGATCTGGAGAACCAATTGCGTGACTAAGATCCAAACAACATGGTGATTATAGTAAGTGGAATATTCCTAAGTAGTTTCCGAGGTAAGATGCTAGACTGTATGTCATACACACACACACACACACACACATATTTCTAAATAACAATTAAAAAGATAATTTTTTATCGTAACAAATTTCATTAATCCAGGTGATATTTCTGCTTCATCAAGTACAGCATCGAAAGTCTACATTAACATTTGTAGGCATCAAAAATTGCTGAAGAACCTCAAATATGACTAAATTATGAGAAGATCGAAGGACAACGTCGTCGAAATCTCAAGAAGCCTAACACAGGGGAAGATTGTGTCTTGCTACAGTGCGAGACACTTATGTGTGCCTCGCCACTAGCGAGACACCTTGATGTGTCTCACTGCGAGCGAGACACTCGTGTGTGCCTCGCCACTAGCGAGACACCTTGATGTGTCTCGCTATAGGCGAGGCACTTACTTGTGTCTCGTCAAAGCGAGACACTTATGTGTGCCTCGCCACTAGCGAGACACCTTGATGTGTCTCGCTATAGGCGAGGCACTTACTTGTGTCTCGCCAAAGGCGAGACACCCAGAATACTTGAAACGAGCTCTTGAAGGGTCTAAATCAATGCCGATGGGGCCCACTTGACTTTATCAACGCAAAGAGACGTTCAGATACTTTAATGGGCGGTTACATCGCTGAAAATACCACTAGGCGTGATTTTAGGGCATTTAATCGTGCCTAAAAGCGTGAAACCGTTACAACAGGTGGAGGGGCGACAACGCCTGCGCCGGTGGCCGAAAGGCGCCCATCTGCCACCAGCCGGTGGCGGCCGTATACCCGCCCAATGGCGGCGGCATAAAGCTGGCGATTGGCTGCGGCTAGCTTAACAAATGTGGAGCACTTATGTCTTGTGTTTCTTCGAGGGCACGCTTCCCAAAGACTATAAATACCCCCTACATCCACTTGGGCGGGGATCGGCATTTGGCAATCGAGAGATCAAACAAAAACCAGAGCTTTTGCAAGGAGAGAGAGAATCCAAGCTTCCAAAGTTCAAGAACACGATCTACACGGAGATTCCTCGAGTTTAAGCTTTGACTTATTCTTGAGAAGAGTAGATATCTTACTTTGCTAAGATATTTGCTTAAGTTCTTGTTTCCTTTGCGAAGCATCAACTAAACCCCGTCGATTCGACGATCGCTGCTCGGTGGTCCACGGATTACGCGTCCCCGGCACAGGCAAAGTCCCACGAAAACAGGAGATCTACACTTGTAGTGTCTTTTGTTCGAGTTTGTGAGAGAGTTGTTCAAATTTCTTTGTAACTGAAAATTAAGGTGTAATTTTCTTAAGTTTTGCAATGGAAACGACAAAGAAATCAACTTTCGAACCAAACAACATTCAGGAAACAAAGAGTTTGGAAATATCTCAAAAGTATTAGATATCAACATCCAAATATTTTTCAAACATATACACCAAACAGAAAATTATCTAATAAAAATCTTCTGTGTAAATTTTAGTCACTTGAAATTGACCCATGTTTTAAAAAATAGATATACTCATGAATAAAGTGTGTGTGTGTGTGTGTGTTTTTGTATATATATATATATATATATATATATATATATATATATATATATAGGAATATGGTTCCCAAAACACCGTTGTAGATCATTGCCACTGAAGTAAGTTTGAACCTATCTCAATTAGCAAAGAGCAACATACCCGCTGCCACTTTGGAGCAATTGATTTACTTCGATGACCTAGAAATTGACGAAGTAAGTTCTCCATATCAGTCTCAATTAAATTATTGAAGTAAATCTAAACAGCCTGCACAAAATCAAATGTGTTTATAATAAATTTTCAATGGATGGTTGCAGGATTTTTACTTCATATGTGAAGTAGCAATTGTGGGGGTAATTGAAGATAATTGGCGATATATGGGGTGTTCATTTTGTTTCAAAAAAGCAATCAATTTAGGTGCTACTTTTTGTTGTAGAAGTTGTGACAAAGAAGTTCTTGTACAAAACTGGCATGGAATGAACTACTTCAATTACAGTTAGTTACATATATAATCAAATTTAAGTTGTAAAGGAAATGGAAGTAATCCTTCATTATGCATTAAATAACAGCTATAGAATTACACTGGATGTCAAAGATAATTCTGCCATCACTACTTTTGTAATATTCAACAAAGAAGCTGAAAAATTAGTTCAAATCTCCGCTCAAGAAGTGACAAGGACTTTACAATACGTAATAACAATACTACCATTAGTTTAATTATATAGTTTTTACTTCACATGATTACTCATATACATCCATGCCTAACATTAACAGGAGAACGGTAATGAAGTGTTCCCAGATATTGTAAGGGCTATTATTGGGAAGTATATCAAAGTTCAGATCAAACTGACAAAATACAATTATGTTGCAGGTAATTGTCCAAGATTACTTACATTTCAATTGAGTATTTTTTTTGGATATCAAAATGAGATGCAATTGTAATGATTATGTAACAGGTAATGAGGGATACACTATTACAAAATTTTTAGAGGAGATATCTTCTAAATTTGACGATAAAATCAACAAACAAGTGACAGAGGTATGTACTTCAATTATTTGGATCATTATTTAATTATAATTTTATCAAAATTTTAATTAGTGATATGATTATTTATATTTCATATGTCATAGGATTCATAGGACTCACCGCCGATTGCTCTAGATGAAGATTGTCCACCACCAACACTAGCGCCATTAGCTGTGCAAAAACCTATATTTACTCCGCTAGCCAATACACTCTTGATGCCAAAAGTAGAAAAAAAACTTTAAAACTACTCCATTAAAGATGTTAGGACTTGATGATGAAGAAGAAAACCAGACCCTCTCTTCCTTTAAGATGCCTGATGGTAAATTTTTGCTTATGAAATGTTTTCCAAGAAATTATATATTGATTGCTTACAATATAACATTTTTTAGAATTTTCTGCAGATAAGAAGAGGTTGAGAGGTGGTCGCGGTAAAGGAAAGAAAAATTGATCACAATCAGCAATCTACCATCCTTCACTGGAAGGAAGTAAATATTTTGGAAGGCAATTTAATCTATATGTAAAAAAGTTAATGCATCAACAAATATGTATTTTGGTGGAACAATATATTTTGCACAATGGACTCAAGTTAGATTATTGTCGAAGATAATCTATCGAGATTGAGACGGTTGCTAGATTGCTAAAAATTTCTTTGTATGTCACTTTGATAGGTGTTGATGTATATAATCACAGTCACTAACCTCGGGTGAGCTTAGCTTTTAAGAGAGCGGAGTCCGCCTTCTCTCCTAAAGCCCAGCAACGCTGACTCCGATCAAGGGACTCGCCTGCAGCGGAAAGAGGGACCTGTGGAAGAGGCGGAGTTGGGATCTCCGGTGGTTCCTCCGACGGTCAAGTTAGTAGAGTGGGAGATAATGTAATGGAGCAGGAATTCACTCAGAAAAGATTGCTTACTTGGTTCGTTGTTCACGCTGCTACTTATACCTAGGGTTGCGGGGGTATTTTCGTCTTTCCGTTGGCTAAGGAACCATTGCTGAGTCAGCCCTCTCTTCCACGTGTAAGCCAGTGATTGGCTGAGAATCTCTCTGTCTGCTACGGTGGCTGGCCTTTACAGGTGTCAACTTGCGGATAATTTGAGGGTTAGTGTGGTCTATTCGCCATTAATGGGATGGGATTGACGGCGCCTGTAGCTGCATGGGTCCGAGGTGCCTTAAATACCGTGAGAGATGGGGGAGTTAAGGGGCTGTCAGCGCATTTAATGCGATGCTGATGGGCTCGAGTACCGTATAACCGTCGTTAGAGTGGAGGAATCACGCAGGACGAGATAGGGGGGAGCTGAGGCCGGGCGGTCGGCTCGCACTGCTCCTCGGGACGTCCTTTGGGGCAATCAACCGAAAGGGACGACCAGTGCCGCCTTTCGCGCCGTCTTAGAGGATTGGTGGCTGAGAAGAGGGGGCCCAGGCTCGCCTCGTATTGTCGGGAGAGGCCGGCGATTGGTTGGATGGGGCCATAATGGGTGACGGGTTGGGAGAACGACGAACGCCGCCTTTCGCGTCGTTCGAGCGGATCAGCGGTTGGAAGACGACGGCTGGTCGTCCCCACGTCGGTCGATGGGACGAGCGACGTGGAATAGCTCTGAGGCGGTCAATCGGCTGGGCGGACGACTGTTACCGCCTTTCGCGTCGTCCGCTGGAGAGAGTTGTTGTCGGACCGGCTTGCACCGCCTTTCGCGTCGGCTATGGTGATAGTCGCTTGATGGACCATGGTGGGGTCGGTAGGTGCAGGCCGCCCCGTGGGTCGGGTACGGAGGCTCGAGTCTGTTTTCGTTGACAGACAAGCGTTTATCCGTGTCAGTGTCTCGTTTTTTCTCCTTAATCACTGGTTAGTGGTTATGACCATAACAGTTGGCCCCTTTCGCTTGGAGTCGGTTGGAAACGAGTCCAAGTGAAATGAATGTTCCAGGGGGGGTTTGAACGTTTCATCGATGGGACGTGGCGATGTCGTGGCGGTTCCATGGCCATTGGCGTTTCGCCTTCTGGGTGCGAAAGTGGGGGCCCTCTGGGAATAGGTAGGGTTGCTTTTCATCTCCCGAAGCGGTGCCTCGGGAGTGGGGCTTCAATCTTCTCCGTTGATCGCCAAAAGGTGTGGCGTTAGTGGGTCCCACCATATAAATGCGGAGCGGTGAGTGAGAAGGAGGCATTTGCTTTCCCCTTCATCCGCGAATTCAGGCGATTCTCCGGCGAGTGGTGCAGATCTGGGATGGATTCCGATCGTCATCAGCAGCTTGACGAGTTCCGTTCGAAGGTTACTCAGGCGCAGATGAAGTCTTTGCGCTCGAAGTTTGACATTCCGAAGGGTTACAAGTTGGAGGCTCCGGCGAAGTCATCTCCGGTGTACAGCCATGGTGAACAGAGGGCTCCTCTGTATCTCAAGCACTTGGAGTGCGGCCTTCGGCTACCGCTGCATCCCTTTCTTCGAAAAGTGTTTGATGAGCTAGGCGTGTCTCCGATGCAAATGACGCCAAACTCGATAGCCATATTGGTCGGCTTCACCGTCATCTGTCGCTGGCTCTCGATTCGGCCAACGATGAGTGTGCTGAGCCACTTGGTCGGCATTACGGTCCAGAAGACGCCTCACTACTATCTTCAGATGTCGGCAGAATTCAAGGTCGTCCTTGATTTGCCCAAGTCAATCAGGGGGTGGAAGATAGGTTCGTTTGGGTCACTGGGGACGACTCGAACTTAGGGTGCTGCCTTGGCCGAGATTAGAGAGAAACCCCGAGCCTAAACCCTTGTCGGCCGAGCACCGTCGTGAATTGGAGCAGTCCAATACACGGGGCCACGCACGATGGACGCTTTGTTTGACAGATCAGTCTTGCGGCTCCATGGGATTTCTTCCACCCCTCCTGGCCCTTCTGATGAGGCGAGGGCTCATAACGTGACTTTCGGGGGTGGAATTGGGAGAGCGTTGAGGGCTGATCCCACTTCGGATGAGGAGTTCCTGGAGGAACCCGAAGAGGGGTTTGCTCGGTCGGCCAAACGGCAGAGGTGCGAGTCGTCTTTGGAGGGAGTTCGCCCCCAGTCGGGAGGAGGCGAGAGGGCCAACGTGGGGACGACCGTTTCGGGACGCGAGCATATGCCCGAAGGCGCGCCTGGGCCGGGACACACGTTATCGGAGGACTCGCGAAGAAGACTAGCCGTGGCCCTCGGGGTGCTAGACGGGCGGGGGAGAGTGCGGAGCACCCGATAGAAGAGGAGTTATTAGAGTCGGAGGAACAGGAGGATGACCGACCATCGGTCGAGGCCGAGGGGGAGGTCGGCCCCCGAGTCACAGGTGTGGCCCCTGGAGCTACACCGGGGGGGATTCCCGTGGGGCGTGGTATCCCACGTGGGAGTGGTGCGGAGTCGGGACGCGGGGTCGACCATCAGGGGGTGGCTCCTCACCGGCAGGGAAAAGGACCAGCCAATTGTCAGGGAACGAGTTTTGTTCCAGCGGGGTGGCCCTCCCCCTATCGCGCGGTTGAGGGTGAGGACTGGAACAAAGTGAGTGGACTGATGATGGGGACTCTTTCTCCCATCGGCCGTTATGATGGGGAACCTGATGCGGAGCATCGGCATAGGCCAGCATGGTATATGGATGCTCGTTCATCGGTATTAAGGTTGAGTTACGTGCAAGGAAAGGCGGCAGAGCAGTTCAACTTGCCCGCGGACCGGGAGATTTTGAAGACGATTCCCGATGTCGGCCTGCATATCATCCTGCGGAGTTACTTGACCAGGGGTTGTTTAGTGGAGGATGAGCTGTTTGGTCGGTTGCGTCAGGGCCACCAAGCCTATGAAAGGCTTCGAAAGGAGCATCTATCTTCCGAGGGCGGCTCCAACGAGGATCTTGATCGAGTTATCAAGGAACTTTCGATTAAGCAAGCCGAGCTCGATGACTGGCGACGCGAAACGGAGGTCAAGGATCAAGTCATTGCGGGGCTTAAAGCGTCCAGTGAGAAAATGCGGGCCGAGCTTGGAGAACTCCGGCAGCGCCTTCAAAATGGCGGGGGGTGACCTGGGTCATCTGGCGAAGTTTATAGAGAGCGCGACTTCATGATATGCTGAGTCACGCTTGAAAGGCAAGTCGCTGCGAAGACGCCAAGGCTCGGCTGATTCGAGGAGCTCGCCGCTAACGACGAAGCTGGAGTGCGCCAACTTAAGGAATCCTTGAGTAGGGCGGAGGAAAGGGCGGTATCCGAGTTGCTCGATTATCGGTCGTCCACAGGAGAAAAAGCCGACCGCCATCATCGAAGAATATCGGCAGAGTGCGCAGGGAAGGTTGAAGTCGCTCTTGCACGCAAAGCGGGTTCGCGATTCATGGTTAAGCAACCGCCACCGAGTATCGTGGTGTCCTGTGTCGGTTCCCGATTCCTCCGGCATAGGGCCGATAGGTCTCCTTTCAAGGTTTGAGGCGTGCCAATGCACTGGGTGACAACGACGCCGGGAGGAGAGGAGGACGGTCATCGGCGATGGTTCTTCGAGTGAGGCCGACTCGGTCAAGAGTTTAGGTTTTAATCATTCATTTGTAATGTAATTGGCGGTGTGTATATTTTGTACTCGTGTATCCATAAAATGAATGCAGTAAGAGTTCTTTCGTTTTCGTAGTTGTGCTTTGTGTTGCTTTCTATGGCTGAGGCGATTCGGTGAATTGATTGGTTGGACGTCGTGACTTGATCGCTTTCGTGCCTTGAAGGGCTAGCATGGTCTTCCGTGAGATGGTCGACCCATGGGGGTTGGGTCGGTCTTCGAGATTACTTGTTCTTCGTCTGTTAGTTCACTGGGCCGGCCGAGTGGAGCCGTCCCTGCCCAGACAAATAACGGGTTTAGTTTTCTAGGCACAACAGGGCGCATCAGGGGATAAGGCTTGACGTTAGCGGTACTCTAGCCGCCAAAGGCGCTCAATTTCGTTTAAGAGACGTGGGTCATAAAGGCGGGATTTTCAATTTTCAAGAGGCGGTTCAGATCCAGAGCCAATCCCACCGCTGGATTTCGGTTAAACCGCCCGTGAATGGACACGTGGGTGTTTTGGGCGTCTATATATGTCCTTACCCTATTTGGGGGTTTCTTTTCGCACTTTCTAAAGACTCGTCTCCTTAACCCGAATACTTTAAAGAGCTTTCGCCATGGTCGCTTTCGCCTCGCCTATTGATGTGATCGCCAAGCTCAAGTCTTGGCAGTCAAAGGCGAGAGAAGAGGATCTGGAGGGGCTCCATGAAAGGTACGATCTTCCCGTAGGATTTACGGTTTCTCTTCCAGAGAAGAACAGCGCCATTGTCGATCATGGCGCGGATAAGCTACCGCTGTATATGGCGCACTTGGACAACGGACTGCGCCTTCCTCTGCCGGCGTTCGTGAAGAGGCTGTGCGAGCGGCTTGGGGTGTCCCCGATGCAGTTTGCCCCTAACGCCATTGCTACGATAATGGCGTTCTTGGTGATCTGTCATCGAGTGAAGGTGGTGCCGACTCTTCAGCTTTTCGGCAATCTCGTCCGCGGTGAGGCGGCGAAGAAAGATGCCCATTTCTTCTTGGTATGTGGCGGTCGGTTTGTTGACATTCGGACTCGAACAAGGACCGGAAGAACAAGTTCGTCAGGTTTTCGCCGACCAATTGGCTTGCCGCTCGCGGGCCGGAGATCAACAAAGGCGGCTGAAGAATCTTCCCTCTGCGGACGAAGCGACTGGACAAGTTCCGTCACTATTCAGGGTCGCGGAAGGGCTACAACTTGTTCGACAACGCTTCGCTGAGGGTAGCGGGGTTGTCGTTCGTTCGACCGACTGGGGTCGATGAAGAAAGAGAGAAAGGGTTGCTAGAGGTGGCTCCCCCACGGGTTGAGGACCCCAAGAGTGGGGGTTCCACCACCAAAGCAATCGAATCGCAACTCCCGCAAGAAAGTCGTGGGAGGAGTATCGCTTGGCGAGGCGCAAAGCAGTGGAGGAGAGGTTTGAAGAGTTGGCGTATAGGTTGCAGGTGAAGAGGGCTCTTCCTGCGTCCGGGGCCGACCAACCAAAGAAGAAGAAGAAGAAGAAGACGAAAAAGTCGATGGGGTCGACTTTTGAGGGGGCGACCGAAGCGGCGGCTCTCGAGCAGACCGAGGGTATCGCGGGGGAACTTCCAATTGCTGGGGGAGAGTCGCCCTCGGGGACCCTCTTTCCCTTGCCCCAACCTGGCGAGGGCATATCTGAGGGGGAATCACGTCCTCAGGCCGGCGAAATTCCCAGTCCATCGGCGCCGAGGGTTGCTGTGGCGGACGAGGAGGCCCTTGCCGGCCACGCAGCGGAGGTGTCTTCCGATGAGCCCACTCAAAGGTCGGGGAAGGAGGCGGCCATCTCGGATGACTCGGCTCCGGAGCTGGGCCCTTTGGGTTTACTCAAGGATCTGGGCATAGAGCTTCCTTTTCGCCACCGGATTGCCGAAGTGGGCGGTTCGAGGTGGAAAGAGCTACGATCCCTCCTCGTTGGTGATCTGTGGGAAGGGTATTCCGAGAGAGAGGAACCTTCCCCAAGCGACCGGTTCATCCCGGACCATTCCCTCCATAAGGAGGGTACGGTGCTTCTCTCCGGGTGGGGGCAGCTCATCGCTTCGGAACAGTTCACCCTCCCTCATGATAGAGAGTTCCTGGAGGAGACACCCTCGACCGGCCTTCGGTTGGCCCTCTTGAGTTACCAGACCCGAGGGGCTCTGGTCGGGGAAGAGCTTTTCAACCGGCTGTCATGTACGATGAAGACGGTTGGCCACTTGGCGAAGAGGCTTACGGCGGAGAAGGGGACCCGAGAGGGATTGGAGAAGAGGTTGGCCGCCCTTGAGGCGGAGAAGGCAGAGGTCGGCGCCAAATGGCGTGCTGACTTGGAGGCTAAGCAATCTACGATCGCTGACCTCCAGACCCACCATTCAAAGCAGATGGCCGTCATCGATAAGTTGAAGGAAGAGGTCGCCCAGCTGAAGAGGACGGTTGAAGGCTCCGAGAGGGAGATCGAGGAGTGGAAGGCTCAAGTTGGGGTGCTGGAGAGTGATCTGGGGGCTGCGAGGCTTGAGGGCCGGGACTTAAGGGTCGCTCTTGATGAGTCGAAAGCGGCTCATCGATCGGCTTTGGACGACGCCAGGTCGATCGAGACCCGACTCAAGTTCGCGACGTCGGAGGAGGGCAAGAAGGAGGTTGTCGAGGATTATAGGCAAGGGCCTATGGGGAAAGTAGAGCTGTCCCTAGCTGTCAAAGCGGGCTACGACTACTTAAAAGCCCAACTTCCTCCGGAAGCGCTCTCGACATTGAGCCTTGCATATCCTCCTAGGGTGGAGGGTTCTCTGCGCGTTCTGCAAGGCCTGGAAGCCAGGGGGCAGGGGTGCAACTTAGCGCCGAGGATGACCCTGATGAGGATGAGGACGACGAGGAGGACGAGGACGAAGATGGAGAGGAGGGAGATGGCGGCGAGGGAGGAGATTAGGTCATTCCGGCACTTTGTTTATTCTCTTTGTTTTGTTTTTGACTGGAACGTCCCCATGTATTTGTAATACATTTTACTTGTAAATGAAAATTTAGTTTGTGTTTTTCTACGCCGAACTCCCCCTTTTTTTTGTGATGCCCTTTCTTAGGCTTTGTGACGATAGCGACTTTGGCCAGAATGGCCGTCATCTATGCTTTGTACGATATGACAAATGGGTCGAGCGGTGGTCATAGCTCGGTCGGCTGATTGGTAACCGGCTTGACTTGTGGTGCGACCCTAGGTGAGTCGGCCGATTAATCGGGCGCACGGTCACTGACGGCCATGAGGGGTTTCCATTCGCTCGAGAGTGAGCCATATCATCACGCGTCCCCCTCTTCCGACTTTTAGGTTTCCGGGATGGGCGGTAGGTTTCATTTAAAATAAAGAGGCGTTTCGGCAGTTTTCGAGGCGGCGATTCGAGCCTCTGTGATTTCCGAGGTGGTGCCTCGAGTTCCACGTTATTAATTCCCTCTGTTGACCATGAGGGGGCTTAGCATTTATGGGCTCTATTATAAATAGGGGAGGAGACCATTACTTTTCGTGTTCTCGTTAGATTGGCAATTGATTCAGTCTCTACTCGTTACTTTTGAGGTCTCAAATTGGGAGCGCCGGTGAGTTTCGATCATCTGTGGAGAAGGGGGGAAATCCCTTTGTTTGTACCTGGTGATGGGGGTACGTTCCCTCGTCGCCCCTGTGCTCGTTTTAATGAGGAATAGTTGGAGCGCCGAGTGTTTCTCCGAGGAAGAGCGGCCTTGTTTGCATCCGTGGGTTCCGGGCTATTGTGCTGAAACCATGGGTTTCGGGCTATTGTGCTGATATGAAACCATGGGTTTCGTTTGCGCCCATGGCGCCCTTTCATTCACTTCTGCAACTATTGCGGCACCTCTTTTCCCGAGGGAGCACCGGTGAGAGGAACAAGCCTTGGCAGCAAGGCAATGAGGAGACGACGAAAGGAAAGAGTAAAGGTGGAGCATGCTTTGGACTTGCGCGTGTTGTTTTTAGACCCTTGTAAATTTTTGCTTGGAATATCAATGAAAAGTCGCATTTTAGCGATGGTGGTTGTCTATTCGACTCGTTTTTGGCTCTTCCTTCTCTCTTCTTTTTTTTGTGGTCAGCGATGACCCTAGCAAGCTTATAATGAACGTAGTAAGTAGATCGAAGACGAGTCGGCCCCTGTGGGGCTTACAATGAACATAATAAGCAGACTGAAAACGGGTCGGCCCCTGTGGGGCTTACAATGAACATAATAAGCTTACAATGAACATAATAAGCAGACCGAAAACGGGTCGGCCCCTGTGGGGCTTACAATGAACATAATAAGCAGACCGAAAACGGGTCGCCCCCTGTGGGGCTTACGATGAACACAATAAGTGGACCGAAGACGGGTCAGCCCCTGTGAGGCTTGGTCTACCACATTGGTCCGTTTGCACGCTGGGGGCATTTGGGTCCACCTTCGGCCCGCAAGTCGGTCGCGTAAGGCCCGCCTTACGTTCGGATCTTCGTTTGTGATTCTTTTGGCAAGGCTGATCTTCATTCTGGGGGGTGGAGCCAGCCTGAGTCGGTTCCTTTGGGAGCGACGACTCCATGGAGGGCGACCGCGTAGGTCGGGTGCCTAGGACTTACATGGCGCCTAGGTCTTACTCGGCAAAGCCGATCTCTGTTTTGAGGCAAAGAGCAAGCCTGAGCCGGCTCCCGTGGGAGCGACGACTCCGTGGAGGACGACCGCGTAGGTCGGGTGCCTAGGACTTACGTGGCGCCTCCCTCCCAATACAATTCAGTACTCTGCCTCTAATTATTATTGTTTGTCATAAATTATGCGAGAAACGTCAAGATCGCCGTTCGGCCGAATCCAACGCCGATCGACCCCTCCGCAGCGTAGGCAGCCCCCTGACTGGCTACTCGAATTAGGGAAACCCACCCACGCTGGCCGAGTCAGGGCAATTTTCTAGTCGGGAACGGGTCAAGCTGATCCTGTCCGCTAAGCAGAGTCAAGAAACCCTTCTCACTAAACCGAGTCAAGAAACTCTTCTCGTTTAGCCGAGTCAAGAAACTCTTCTCGCTAAACCGAGTCAAGAAACTCTTCTCGTTTAGTCGAGTCAAGAAACTCTTCTCGCTTGGTCGTGACGGGTGATCTTACCCATTCCACTAAGAAAACGAGCCCTACTCGCCCAGCGAAAATCGGATTATCCTTCCTCGATAGGCCGAGCTGAGGCCACCTGCGCTCGCTCAAGAACCCCAGAGGAAGCCACAGTGCCGAAAAAGACCTAGGCGCCACGTAAGTCCTAGGCACCCGACCTACGCGGTCGCCCTCCACGGAGTCGTCGCCCCACGGGGAGCCGGCCGAGCTTACTCTTTGCCTCAAAGCAGATCGGCTTTGCCGAGTAAGACCTAGGCGCCACGTAAGTCCTAGGCACCCGACCTACAAGGTCGCCCTCCACGGAGTCGTCGCTCCCCACGGGGGCCGTACGAGCTTATTCTTTGCCTCAAAGCAGATCGGCTTTGCCAAGTAAGACTGAAATGCAGGCATGTCTTGGACTCAAGCAAACCCATCAAGATTAGACAAAGAAAAGCAATTATCGCACCTCGTAATGGCTCAGAGGTTGGATCCGATCTGGCGTCCTCTGCGCCCTTGTGGTGATGGGGATCTCATGGAGGTCCTCAGCTGGAGTCGTCCTCTCGCTCCTCCTCTTCAAGGCTGGAGAGCCGTCTTCTCGATAGGCGGTGTGACTCCTTTTCCCTTGGTGGAGAGTAGCAAGCTCGGGCTTCCTTACGGTGGCCGGACTATCTCCACCACTTGCGAGCCATCCCGTCCACCTATCATCGGATGACTTCGCGTGTTGTTTTTAGACCCTTGTAAATTTTGCTTGGAATATCAATGAAAAGTCGCATTTTAGCGATGGTGGTTGTCTATTCGACTCGTTTTTGGCTCTTCCTTCTCTCTTCTTTTTTTTTTTTTGTGGTGAAGCAGTGACCCTGGGGCTTATAATGAACGTAGTAAGTAGATCGAAGACGAAGTCGGCCCCTCGTGGGGCTTACAATGAACATAATAAGCGCATCGAACGGTCGGCCCCTGGGCTTACAATGAACATAATAAGCTTACAATGAACATAATAAGCGCATCGAACGGGTCGCCTCGTGGGGCTTACAATGAACATAATAAGCGCATCGAACGGGTCGCCTCGTGGGGCTTACGATGAACACAATAAGTGGACCGAAGACGGTCAGCCCTCGTGAGGCTTGGTCTACCACATTGGTCCGCTTGCACCGGGGCATTTGGGTCCACCTTGCCCAGAGTCGGTCGCGTAAGGCCTACGTTCGGATCTTCGTTTGTGATTCTTTTGGCAAGGCGATCTTCATTCGGGGGTGGAGCCGGCTGAGTCGGTTCCTTTGGGGCGGCGACTCCATGGAGGCGGCGTGGAGTGGTGCCTAGGACTTACATGGCCTAGGTCTTACTCGGCAAAGCCGATCTCTGTTTTGAGGCAAAGAGCAAGCCTGAGCCGGCTCCCGTGGGAGCGGCGACTCCGTGGAGGACGACCGCGTAGGTCGGGTGCCTAGGACTTACGTGGCGCCTCCCTCCCAATACAATTCAGTACTCTGCCTCTAATTATTATTGTTTGTCATAAATTATGCGAGAAACGTCAAGATCGCCGTTCGGCCGAATCCAACGCCGATCGACCCCTCCCGGCGTGGCTGACCCACGGCGGCTACTCGAATTAGGGAAACCCACCCACGCTGGCCGAGTCAGGGCAATTTTCTAGTCGGGAACGGGTCAAGCTGATCCTGTCCGCTAAGCAGAGTCAAGAAACCCTTCTCACTAAACCGAGTCAAGAAACTCTTCTCGTTTAGCCGAGTCAAGAAACTCTTCTCGCTAAACCGAGTCAAGAAACTCTTCTCGTTTAGTCGAGTCAAGAAACTCTTCTCGCTTGGTCGTGACGGGTGATCTTACCCATTCCACTAAGAAAACGAGCCCCACTCGCCTAGCGAAAATCGGATTATCCTTCCTCGATAGGCCGAGCTGAGGCCACCTGCGCTCGCTCAAGAACCCCAGAGGAAGCCACAGTGCCGAAAAAGACCTAGGCGCCACGTAAGTCCTAGGCACCCGACCTACAAGGTCGTCCTCCACGGAGTCGTCGCTCCCACGGGAGCCGGCTCAGGCTTACTCTTTGCCTCAAAGCAGTCGGCTGCCGAAGTAAGACCTAGGCGCCACGTAAGTCCTAGGCACCCGACCTACGCGGTCGTCCTCCACGGAGTCGTCGCTCCCACGGGAGCCGACACAGGCTTATTCTTTGCCTCAAAACAGAGATCGGCTTTGCCAAGTAAGACCTGAAATGCCCGGCATGTCTTCTGGACTCCAAGCAAACCCATCAAGATTAGACAAAAGAAAAGCAATTATCGCACCTCGTAATGGCTCCGAGAGGTTGGATCCGATCCTGAGCGTCCTCTCGCCCTTGTGGTCGATGGGGATCTCATGGAGGTCCTCAACTGGAGTCGTCCTCTCGCGCTCCTCCTCTTCAAGCTGGAGAGCCGTCTTCTCGATAGGCGGTAGTGTGACTCCTTTTCCCTTGGTGGAGAGGGCGTAGCAAGCTCGGGCTTCCTTCTGGTCGCTTCAGACTATCTCCACCACTTGCGAGCCATCCCGTCCACCTATCATCAGATGATCAAATTCCCGACATCGAGAGGGTGGGGATAGTCGGCGACCGGAAGGAAGCCCGAGCTTGCTCGCCCTCTCCACCAAGGAAAAGTGACAGCCTATAGAAGGCGGCTCTCGGCTTGAAGAGGAGGAGCGAGAGGACGACTCAGCTTGAGGACCTCCATGAGATCCCCATCACCACAAGGGCGCAGAGGACGCCAGATCGATCCAACCTCTCTGAGCCATTACGAGGTGCGATAATTGCTTTCTTTGTCTAATCTTGATGTGTTTGCTTGGAGTCCGTAAGACATGCCGGCATTTCACGGCGTCATTTGTCACGAGCTCTCCGTCGGCCGACCACGTCAAGCGGTTCGGCGAAGAAGAGGCACAGGGGCGAGCAAAAGCGGCCTTGAAGAGGTCGAGCGGCTCCTGAGAGCCGACTTCATTCGGGAGGTCCAATATCCCGAATGGTTGTCCAACGTCGTCCTAGTGAAGAAGTCTAGCGGCAAGTGGAGGACGTGCGTCGACTTCACCGACCTCAACAAAGCATGCCCCAAGGACAGCTACCCCCTTCCCCGCATCGATCAGTTAGTCGACGAAAGTGCGGGACATCAGTTGCTGAGCTTCTTGGACGCCTTCTCAGGTTATAACCAGATCCGCATGGCGGAGCATGATCAAGAGAAGACGTCCTTTGTCACCGACCGGGGCACCTTTTGCTACAAAGTAATGCCCTTTGGTCTCAAGAACGCAGGAGCTACCTATCAGAGGCTGGTCAACAAGATCTTCAAGCCCCAGCTCGGGCGCAATGTGGAAGCCTATGTGGACGACATCTTAGTGAAGTCGAGACTCGCAGCCGCCCACATCGCCGACTTGGAAGAAACCTTCGCCACCCTCCGGCGCTACCGTATGCCTGAGAGCCGACTTCATTCGGGAGGTCCAATATCCCGAATGGTTGTCCAACGTCGTCCTAGTGAAGAAGTCTAGCGGCAAGTGGAGGACGTGCGTCGACTTCACCGACCTCAACAAAGCATGCCCCAAGGACAGCTACCCCCTTCCCCGCATCGATCAGTTAGTCGACGAACCACCGAAGATCCCCAAGGACAGCTAACTTGACCGTCGGAGGAACCACCGGAGATCCCAACTCCGCCTCTTCCACAGGTCCCTCTTTCCGCTGCAGGCGAGTCCCTTGATCGGAGTCAGCGTTGTTGGGCTTTAGGAGAGAAGGCGGACTCCGCTCTCTTAAAAGCTAAGCTCACCCGAGGTTAGTGACTGTGATTATATACATCAACAATAGGTATAAGTGTATGGAGTGATTCTTAATATGATGTCATAATATATATAATATAATATAATGCAGTTTGTTTGCTTAGATTTTATTGTGATAGGTCTTTATGTGTGGAATGAATCTTAAAAGGAATCTTACTATGCTGTTATAATATAGCTTTATTTCATTATATATATATATATATATATATATATATATATATATATATATATATATATATATATATATATATATATATATATATATATATATATATATATATATATATATATATATATATATATATATATATATATATATATATATATATATATATATTTGCTTAAAATTTAATCATGACTTCCGATGTCATTAAAAATATATCCCTACAGATGATGCAAACAATAGACCATCAACCAAATAATACAATCAAAACTCATGAAAAAATATACAAATTTTATTTGATACTTATGAAGTTATGTGTTATATGAAAATATTTAAAATAAGAAGAATTAAGTATACATTTGTCTCTAAGCAGATAAAGTATTTATATTTTTTGGTTCAAACTGGGCAAATACAAAATAAGTAAAAAAATACCAATTAAATGCGAGATAAGGCTTATAGAACCAAAACAAGTTATAAGTGACAATTGTATGACAAAAAACCTAAATTTGACAATAAGCAGTTCATAAGAGAATCTTGCAAAAAATTAAATAAAGAAAAACCAAAAACATAATGTGAATATATGAGATATAGACGAGACATAAGAAAACTACTATAAAGCCAATTTTTGCGTGACAACTATATGACTATAAACACAAAAGTGACAATACAAATCGTGAAGAGAATCAAACCACCGATATTAAAATATGATATAAACGAAAGGCACACAGAGATACAATGATACAAAGTTGGCGGCATGCTTGAAGATGTTAGCAACAGAGTTTCAATTGTAAGAACAAAAATTGCATCCCAAATTAATAACATACTAATAGTTCTTTTAAATCAAATAATAAAATTTATTAATAATAAATTCTCATCCACAATGATAATTACAATGAGGCAATTCAAAATAAAATAGATATTTAAATGAGATTGGCAATATGGAGATCTCATGAAACCGAAAGAGAAAGCATCTAATGGATCCAAATCAAGTTTTTCCTTGAGATATCATAATGCATTGAATCTTAAATTACCAAATGTAAATAAATATATATTAATAATTATATAAATTAAGTAATAGATCTAATTTTCTGTTATATAACTGACTAAGCAGGTATAGGATAATGCTAGAAGCAGATGATTCTACAGCTCTCACTACTTTCATTATATTCCACAAAGAGGCACAAACATTAGTCAACATGTCTGTTCAGGAAGTGGTGAAGACTTTAAAATTTGTAAGACCTACTATTACAATTTTACATTGATCTTAAAAGTTTTCTTCCTGTCAATATTATATCTAAGATAATTCCACATATAAAAATAAGAGAATGGAAAGGAAGTGTTTCTAGATGTTTTAAAGGCAATTGTCAGCAAGATTATTAAAATGCAAATCAAACTGACCAAATACACCTTTATTGAAGGTATTAATAATTTTGCAGTTTACTACAAATATATATATTCTTATTTAACTTGATAGCAAAATAGATTATCATTTATGTTTTTAATAAATTATGCGATTTATTATATTACAGGCAACGAGGGATTCACTATTACTAAACTAATAGAGGAGATCAGCCAGGATATTACCATCAACATATCTCTCCAGGTAGTACTCTAAAAGTTTTAAACATTCTAAAAATTTAATTAATACAATTTAGAAAATGGTTGGACAGGATTCTTTACCACCCTGAGATCAATGTACACGAATCCAGTGAACCAGAAACACCAAAGCCTATCTCAGTAATGAAACCGGTGCTTACACCACTTACGAACACCATTCTAAATGTGAAGATTGAAAAAAACTTTAAAAAGACTACACTGAAGATGATAGAACTTGATGACGAAGGAGACATTTGTAACATCGCATCCTCTAAAATATCAGAAGGTGATAATAATTTCAATATTGTTTTATCAATCTTCCTACCAAATTTTTAAGTACATTAAAACTAATAAACCTATAAATCATATTTATATGCTTTTAGAAAAGAAAAGGAAGAGGAGCTATCGCAATAATGGAAGAGAAACTGAGGATTGTAACAAGGACAATGACATCAACTTATCCAGTTCTTTTGCTATGTCTAATATCTATCTTTTGATGAACACAAGAAAATTCAATATCTGTGTATTTTGATCCCATGTTCTTAACTAATCACAACTGCTTTCTTAATATTAAAACTATGATGTAGTTGTTTGTTGATCTGATGTAATCCCACTACGTTGATGATGAAATGAAGTTGATGTTTGGTGATGTTTAATACAAGTTTCATTTCTTTCTTTTTTCTTTTATAAAATTCAGTTAATCTTAGAATAGATTTTCTATGGTGCTTAAATAATTTTATCCAAGTGAAATCTTAACGGCGATTTTAATTAATTTAGTCTTTCCAAGGTATTAAAGTGCTCACATAATTAATTTAGATTAAAGTAAAATTAATTCAATCGCAACTGTGTATTGTTAGAAATTAAAGAGGAGATAAAACAATTAACAATGTTTTCTAAGGGATATATAATTTGAACAAAATAAAGGACACATGATAAGCAAATCGCATGCAACTTGAACTAAATATGATAAACAAAGGAACAATCAACCATGCTTTGTACAGGTAGAAAACTATATATGAATTAATGGGTTGAGGGGATAAAGGAGATGGTATCAACTTTGTATATAAATAAACCACTAAAATTATAGAATATATGAATACTTCAACATTATAAAGGTCAAGAATTTTAACCTTCATAGTAATATGAATCTTCAATTACGCCTATTCTTCAACTTTGAAGGTGTCGACGAACAACAGAATGTGAAGGTGGAAGGAATTGGTGGATAGGAGAAATTTTAAGAAGAAAGGGCAGATATTTTTTTTTTGGGAAAGGAGGTCTGAAGGAAGTTTGCATATAAACTTGAGCTAATAAATAAATAACACTTGTATGAGACTTTTAAGCAGGTGGCACCACATGCAACCCTCGGCCAAACAAGTGTATAGGTACTGGATTTTTTTAATGAATTTTGCATATTAGTCCCTCAAATCTTTGTCATTTTTAAAATAGTAGTTGATATAACCATATTACAAATAGTCCCCAATATTTTGAGCATTTGAAATAGGTCCCCAAATACTAAAATAGGGAAATAAGTCCACAAAATCTGTTAAATATTGGGAAATTTGTAACCTAAATTAAAATTTAAACCTATATCCTTTTGGTAAAAATAAATCAAATATCTAAGATACAGCGTTCAGTTTGCATGTTAGTTCTCTTAGTTCTCAACGAAATATAACTTTCATAATTATTCTACATATGAAAACATATGCCAAATTAAACTTTCAATTAAAATTAAGTTCTATTGTAAGTGCAGTTTAACAGAAAAACTTCAGAGATAATGTAAATAGCAGAGTTCTATATGGGGATATATACACTGCGCACAGCAAAGGACAAAAATTAAACAAATCGTATGAGAGTTGAACTCAATGCGATAAACATATGATGTCTCACCCGTGCTTTGCATGGGCAAAATACTAGTATTCGCTAATAGAAAAAAGACTGGCAATAGTAATCGTCCATGTAACGGAGATAAATTACTTAAGAAAGATCAGCAACAGTTAAAAGAATAGTTTTTTGTGTGGGTCTGAACTTTTTGATCCGACATGACCCATCTTGAATATAACCAGAGTTGAACTAGTTATCTATCTTTTTACAGCATGCATGTATCATAAAAAAAATTAACAACTCAGCTAGATTTATGCAGACAACCACAAATACAGTCAGTATAAGAAGAACACAAAATAAAAATTTTACTTCCTTCACAAATGCCAACCATTTAATTTTAGATTTGGAAGTTCCTCATGATAGAAGTTGGAAGCTAGCTCTGCAACAAATTGTCAGTATACTGAAATAAACAATGTAACGATTAGAGAGATAGATTACAAATACAAGGATGTATAAGGTGCTTTACCTTTCAACTAGGTTATTTCCACTTATCTAGTGCCACCCTAGGATTCTCACCAATATTCCATTATTATGCGATTTATCCTTGAAGCCTAAATAGATAAACTTGTCAACTTTCCTACCTTTAATTTGTTACACTTTATACCAAAAGTCAATAGAAATTATGAGTCTTTTCAATCGAAAGAGAAGATACAACCAGCAGAAAATTCTGGTTCTCTAATTACAGGAACAAATATGAGAACTCTGTCATAAGACAACTCACTTCGATCTAGCATAGAAATAAATGAACTAATTAACTGATACAGACTATAATCAATATATATCCCTACGTGGTGATGTTGGAGGAGCTGCACGGAGTGATTCTGGTTAAGTTGCAGTATGAAGAGGGGGCATCATAATGTTGTTTGGAAATAGCCTTGTATTTCAGAAATTCTAGTTAGACTTGGATTGGAGATTTGAATTTAATTGAAAAGAATCAATTAAAATTGGAATTAAATTCTAATTGGAAGAGAATTAGAATGGATAATCCAAGTCAAAGAAGGAGTTCTACATGAATTCAAGAGAGGATAAAGCTCTTTAAATACCCCTTGAGAGGTTCAATGTAAACCAAGCCATAGGAAACCAAGAGCAGGCGCATATTATAAGAGAGAAGTAGAGAGACACTTAGGGGAGAAATCTAGAGTTTGTGAGAGAACTTTTGGTGAGATTGAGAGGATGTCTTGCGGGTTCTTCATCAAGAACACAAGAATAGATTATCTTGTAATCTCTAGAATAAAATAAGACTCAATTCTCTCTCCGTGGACGTAGACGGTTGCCAAACCACATCCTTGTCTTTGTCTCTTGATCTATTTTTTGCGATATATTGCTATTCTCTTTAGTTTGAATAGATTTTCTCGGCGTCTCCACATTGCTCGATGATTGATTGGTCTACAAAGAAGAAAGAGATCTAATCAAGATGTTTGGTGATATTTTTGCAGGCTAAGCTTCCACATAGATCACTGGTTGGTCCGCAACAATTGGTATATGGTTGCGGATAGTGTGATCCAACGATATTAGAGCGTTAGGTGATACCATAAATTGGTATCAAAGCTGAATTTTGATTAAATCGGATTTGTTTTAAAAAAAGGTTCAATCTTTGCTGCATGAAATTGGAAAGTTATTCGGTGATGAATATCGCGAGATTGAAAAGTTTGATGGTAAGAGAGATTTCGGGCTTTAGCGAAAAAGAACGGATGTTGTCTTGATTCAATAGGACGTAAATCAAGCCTTGCTAGAAGTGGACAAGAAGCTCAAGAAGATGACGAGTGACACGTGGTTGAGATTAGATTGGAAAGCGCGGAGTGCGATTATGCTTTCTCTTTTGTATGATGTGAGGTGCTACGTAATCGAGAAAAAATTGTACTTGGTATGTAGCAGAAACTCAAAGAGTTGTACATGACCAAGAATCTATCCATCAACTTGTACTGGAAGCAATATTTGTATGGACTACAGATGAAGGAAGGTACAATAATGTTGGAGCATTGGAGCAACTTTAGCAGGATAGTGACCAAGTTAGCAATGACGGGGTCAAAGATTGAAGACGATGACAAACAGGTAATCTTGCGGAGTTCTCTTCTAATAATTTACCAACATCCGAAGACATCGCTAATTAAAAGGCAATGTGACAATCATAAGAGGCACTCCTCATGGACGATTTTTAGCAGTAATAGGGAATTGATGATGAGTCAGGTTCTGGTGCCAGGTTGGTAGCAGATGTGCGAGAGAAGAGATTTTCAAATAGGGTGTGTTCATAGGCTAAGAGGTGCTTCTTTTATCAAGGGAATGGTCATATGATGGAAAACTACTTCAAATGCAAAAGTGGTTGAGGGAGCAAAAGATGAGGGATTGGGCAGTCCAATCTTCATATGCATCAGGTATAGAGGAAAATCAATGGGTGAACGCATAGGCGGTTTCACAATATGAAAGTCAACTTGTTGAGGTGCTGATGATTTTTGGGAACAACAATTATTATGGCAGTTAGATATTGAATTATGGAACATTGACTCATATATGTTCTCAAACAAGCTTGTTTGACTCTTTGGTGCAAGGAGTGAAGGAGATTGTCTACATGGTGGGTGGCATGAAGTGTGACATCGCGAGTGTAGGAACAATCATGGTGACGGGAAGAAGGGGGAGCATGGTCACCTTAGAGTGCTTGACGCTATGGATTATAGAACCCAAGTATAGATAGGAGTCATCATAATATACTGCAATAGAAATCCCATCCTAGTTGGAAGTAAGTATGGAGATGACTTGTATCGGGTATCTGAAGGAACTGCTGCTCAAGGTGGAGCTTCACCTTCAAGAGGGTATACAACCACTAGAAAGAGAAGCTAGTGACAAACTTGGATTCTAGGAGGGAGCCAAAATGGGAGTTTGATTTTAGGTGGAGGAGTCCAGACGAAGCCTGCAACAAGTCGACAACCAAGCTTAAAGTATTTAGCAATGGAGTTTGATGTCAAGTTATCAGAAGGCTTGACATTAATGCACAAGCGGTGATCGCTGTGGTGCCCTTTGGGAGAGAAGGTTTAAGTTGATTTCTCAAAGGTGTTCGTCTCTATAGTTTTACAAGTTTACAACATATAAGGTTAAAAAGAAAGGATCGACATTTCTGAAGGTGGCTTCATACAGGCATAAGTGGAGATTATTGGGAAATAGCCTTGTATTTCAGGAAATCCTAGTAAGACTTGGATTCGAGATTGGATTTGATTGGAACGAATCAACTATAATTAGAATTAAATTCTAATTAGAAGAGAACTGAATTGATAATCGAAGTCATAGAAGGAGTTCTACATGAATTCAAGAGAGGAAAAAACTTTTTAAATACCCCTTGAGATGTTCATTGTAAATCAAGCTATATGAAAGCCAATGAAAAGTGCATATTATAAGAGAGAAGTAGGGAGAAACTAAGGGGAGAAATCTAGGGTTTGTGAAAGATCATTTGGTGAGATTGAGAGGGTTTCTTGCAAGTTCTTCATCGAGAATGCAAGAATAGATTATCTTGTAATCTCTAGATTAAAAGAAGACTCAATTCTCTCTCCATGGATGTAGGCAATTGCCGATTATGTAAATCCTGTGTTTTTATCTCTTGATCTATTTTTCTATGATATATTGATATTCTCTTTAGTTCAAATAAGGCTTTTCGGTGTTTCCACATCACCCGGTGATCGATTGGTCTATAAAAAGGAAGGAGATCTAATCAGAGTGTCCAATGACGCTTCCACAGGTTATGCTTCTGCATAGATTACCCGGTTGGCACATAACGATAGGTGTTGTGTAGCGAGTGGCGTACGCTAAATAGGTGTTTGAGGTTCATAATGCAAAAAGCTAAAGAAATGGTGACCAAACTTAGGATTTGCGAGGATAGTTTGTGAGACGTTTGTGACCTATTAATCAACAAGTATGCCACGTGAGATAAAAAAATTTGTTGTTTGGCCTCACATAATTTATATAATCTAATTTATTAAGTAGTATAACATCTCCTTATTTTCTCATTTATTTTCTGTCTTTATTTAAACTTTTCACATAAGTCTCCATCTTATATAAATCTCTGTAAGTATTTTCATCAATAATATTTTAATTCTTATCATGGAATCATTTGTTACCCTCCGCGCTTCCCCTCGGCTGTTTCAAAAATAGCTCCTACCTTGGCAACATCGTCTTCCGCAGGAAACCCTAGCGCTACTACTCTCGTGCTCCGACCTTGCTTCGTTCAAGCACTGCCTCCGTCGATGACCTCGATGCCCTTGACATCCTCAACACCATGCAACCAACCTCGACGTCTGATGTTCGGCATCGAACATCGGCATTCAACTCTGGCAGACCACGTCCAACGCCAAACCCTAGCCTCTACCTAGACCAACGCCCCCACAGCAAACCTCACCACCTGAGGCTCCACCACCAGCACCGCAGGTCTCGAGATCTCGCGCGCTCTGGTCTCTACAGCTCTCGCTACATCCCCTCATCCACAACCACTGCAGAACCTAACCACCACCACCACCACCACCACAACGCTACTCATGCTGCCAACCATTGTCGCATATCTCCACATGCTCCACGGTCTTGCTAACTTCAAACCCCATCAACCCTAGTCCGCTACAGCCACAGTCACCACCAATGACAGCCCCTCCTCTGTCACCTCCGCTGATTACCACCACCAACTCCTCATCATAGTCAACTCCGCCATTGACTATCGTCAACAACCACCTCTTCACTGCCACCCCCCCCCACCATTCTCTTTGCCTCTTGTCGTATGCACTCATTGAAAATGGTTATTGGTGCCCCTTAACTTGTATTATAATTAATATTATTTAATTGGTACTTGTGATGTAATCAGCTAAGCCTAGAGGATTCCTTGCATTCCTTTTGTTTAAGGTCGTCTTGTGGATTGGATGTCGTCAGTCTTGTAGATGAGTTCTGTATCCGAGGTTTTCTTGGCTGAGATTGAAATTTGACCATAAAAACATAGAAATAACATAAACACAATTAATGCGTGTCTTTGGAAATAACACAAACGTCACGAACTCAATAGGGGCACCTGTCTTGCCAGGCCTCGTGTTCAGAACCCCTTGATCTAGACCATTGATCATGAATTCATTGTCACGGGTCAATTTGCCGACCCCAACTCATTTTTGGTTTTTTGTTTCGATCTTGCAAATAATAACGATTTTGAAACTACGTCCATTAACAAGAGTTTCTCAAAATGATTTTTAGGAATTTATAGTGAAGATGCTTGGCTACTCGGCTGAAGAGGGAAACAGTGAGGACCCTCGGCTAGTTAGCGAAAGAGAGAAAAGTAAAAGAAAATTAGTTATTCTTGTTGTTCTTTGGTGAGAAAATTATTTTTTAGATTTAGGCCGTGGTGATTCTTGTGAGTCCTATTCTCTTCTCGATGCAGCTCTAGAGGGAGCTCTAGTCTACATGAAGCAATTTGACTCTATAAGGGTTAAGGTCGATAGAACTTTAAACAACTCGGCGCAAAAGACCAACCGTTTTGAAGCTCTCGCAAAATCGTTTGGGACATGTGTCAGGGTATTTGAAGGAACTGTTGTTCAAGATGAAGCTTCATCTTCAAGAGGGTATATGACCATGAGAAAGAGAAGTGGTGAAACTTGGATTCGAGGGAGAGGCAAAATGGGAGTTTGATTTTAGGTGGAGGAGTCAAGGCGAAGTTTGTAACAAGTCGATAACCAAGCTTAAAGTATTTAGCAATGGAGGTTAACGTCAAGTTGTCGGCTTGACATCAATGCGGCAGTGTGATCGCTTCTGGTGCCCTTTGAGAGAGGAGGTTTAAGTTAATTTCTCAAAGGTGTTCATCTCTATAGTTTTACAACGAAAGGTTAAAAAGGAAGGATCGATATTTTTGAAGGTAGCTTCATACAAGCCTAAGGTGGAGTTGGAAATAGCCTTGTATTTCAGAAATTCTAGTTAGACTTGGATTAGAGATTGAATTTAATTGGAAAAATCAATTACAATTAAATTCTAAAAGACAACTGAATTGATAATCCAAGTCAAAGAAGGAGTTCTACATGAATTCAAGAGAGGAAAAACTTTTAAATACCCCTTGAGAGGTTCATTGTAAACCAAGCTATGCCAATGAAAAGTGCATATTGTAAGAGTGAAGTAAGGGGAGAAAGGTAGGGTTTGTGAGAGATTGTTTGGTGAGATTGAGAGGCTTTCTTGCGGGTTCTTTATCGAGCATGAAAAGATTATCTTGTAATCTCTAGATTAAAAGAAGACTCAATTTTCTCTCCGTGGATGTAAGCAAGCGCGAATGATTTAAATCCGTGTCTTTGGTTCTTGATCTATTTTTCTATGATATATTGATATTCTCTTTAGTCGGATAAGGCTTTTCGGTCTTTGGCTCTTGATCTATTTTTCTATGATATATTGATATTCTCTTTAGTCCGGATAAGGCTTTTCGGTGTTTCCGTCGGTAGTTGATCGATTGGTCTATGAAGAAGAAGGAGATCTAATCGAGTGTCCAATGAGGCTTCCACGAGTTACGCTTTGCATTGATTGCCGGTTGGTGCAACAATTGTGTCCCATGGCGAGTGGCATCGCTAAATAGGTGTCAAGGTTTAGGGAAAGAAATGGTGAGTGATCTTACACCTCGTTTGAGTGCGGAATAAATGGGAATGGAATGCAATTCCCACTCTTTATTCATGCCTACCAAACACGATGTGTTTTAGATCTTTGGAATTGCTATTCCCACTTCTTATCAATTCCCACTTTATGTGGGAATTGTCATTCCCAACCATTTAACAAGGAATTGATATTCCCACTTAAGTGGGAATGAAAATAATTAAATAATTCCCAATTATACCCTCCTTAAAAGATACGAATAGATATAAATTCCCATATGAAAATTTATTTTTATAGAAAAATATCATCGGATGCTCGTACAAATATACAAATAGATATAAAATATTAAAATATTTGTTCGACCTTACTCATATTATTTTTCTCGTATTATTTTATGGATATTTTGATTGGAATTTGGATATTTCTAATAATCTGTTGAATATGATAGTTTATGCATATAAAATTTTAAACTATAGATACTATAGTTTATATTAATTTTGGACATGGGCATTATTAGAAAACTAAATTCTATTCTCATTTGTGAATAAATGATACCAAGCGTGGGAATGATAATAAGATTGTCATTCTCGTTTCATTCTAACGGCCAACACAGGAATAAGAATTAGATTCCATTCCCATCTATTCCATTCCATTCCCACCTTCTTTACATTCTCACTTGACTCCATTCCCGCGTACCAAGCGAGGCGTTAGGATCTTTATTTGCAAGGATCGTTTGTGAGGCGTCCGTGACCTATTAATCAACAAGTCACGTAAATCATCACTTTGGATCTGTGAGATAAATTTTTTTGTTGTTTAGCCTCACACAATAAATAATCTAATTTATTAAATATAGCAGTACATATTCTCTTGATATCCTATCTTTATATTAAGTAGTATCTCATCTTCTTATTTTCTCATTTATTTTCTATCTTTATTTGAACTTTTCACATAAGTCTCCATCTTATATAAATCTCTGTAACCATTTTCATCAATAATATTTAAATTCTTATCATGGAATCAGAAGCATCATCTTGATCGTCTTTTGCTTTCTCGACCTTAGGACCGTTGAGGGGATTTTGTTGCACTCCGTGCTTCCCCTCAGCGGTTTCAAAAATAGGTCCCACCAATCAGCACTTACACAAGCCCCAACTCCGCCATTGACAATCGTCAACAACCACTTCTCCACTGCCACCGCCTATGCCCTCCACCATTCTCTTTGCTTCTTGTCGTATGCACTCATTGAAAATGGTTATTGCTGCCCTTAACTTGTATTCTAATTAATATTATTTAATTGGTACTTCTGATGTAATCAGCTAAGCCTAGAGGCTCTATCGTATTCCTTTTGTTTAAGGTCTAGTAGATTGGATGTAGTCAGTCTTGTAGATAAATTCTGTATCCGAGGTATTCTTCGTTGAGATTGAAATTCTGTATCCGAGGTATTCTTGGTTGAGATTGAAATTTGACCATAAAAACTTAGGAATAACATAAACACAAACGTGATGAACTCAATAGGGGCACCTGTCTTGCGAGGCCTCGTGTTCAGAACCCCTTGATCTAGACCATTGATCATGGATTCATTGTCATGGGTCAATTTGCCGACCAACTCATTTTTGTTTTTTTTTGTTTCCATCTTGCAAATAATAACGATTTTGAAACTACGTCCATTACCAAAAGTTTCTCAAAATGATTTTTAGGAATTTATAGTGAAGATGCTTAACTATTCGGCTGAAGAGGGAAACAGTGAGGACCCTCGGCTATTTAGCGAAAGAGAGAAAAGCAAGAGAAAATTAGTTCTTTTTGTTGTTCTTTGGTGAGAGAATTATTTTTTAGATTAGGACATGGTGATTCTTGTGAGTCCTATTCTCTTCTCAATGTAGCTTTAGAGGTGGCTCTAGCCTATATGAAGTAGTTCGACTCTATAAGGGTCCAGGTCGATAGAACTTTAAACAGCTCGAAGCAAAAGACCAACCGTTTTGAAGCTCTCGCAAAATCGTTTGGGACACATATATGACGCCCACCAAATTTACAAAATTCCATCGCTTTGGGCCTCAAAATCGCGGTCAAAGATTTTCTTTCTATTTTAGGTAATGTTTGACCATCCAATCTAGAGGGATAAACAAATTGATTTTAGCTGAAAATTGATATGAATGGTCCTCTTTCCTAGTAGAAGGATGTTTCTAGTTTTTGGCAATTTTCTATATTTAGTTTGAAAGATATTTTTCTAGTTAGAAATATATTATTTTATCCTTTTCCTTTTATTTTCGAGTCTATAAAAGACTCTTTTCTGGATGTATAGATGTAGCTTTTGAAAAATAAAACCCAAGTTATTTGGTCGTGACCGTTTATCGTGTTCTCTCTATCTTTTCACATCTTTTACTAGTTTGATTTGGTTGTAGCCTTACCAGGACTGCATCACTTCTTTGTAATTTAATTTTATAATTCTTTCTAATCTTGCCTGTTTATGTAGGCTACAAAACCAGATCACGTAAAATCACGTAAAATCTTGGTGTTGTGTGGTGTTTGCTTTTATTTCAGTCTCTTTAGCTGCGTGAATTTTGCACTTGCTTGATCGATCTAATGCCAGCAGATAATATACTTGTTAATAAGTCTTTCTGATATAAAAATAACTTTTACATATCAATTCGGTAAATTAAATAATAATAAAAGTACATATTATGATTCAATATTGCAATATAATTAACTATAAACACATGTAGAAGATTAGGAATATTATATTTCACATTGCAAATTCAAAACTAAGTAATAAGACATTATTATTTTTCAGTAATATAGTGCACATGCATCGGCACATATATAGGAAGGCAACAAGACTATGTTTAATTATTCTTTTTTAAAGGAAATTTTATTATTCCACTATGTATGCACATATGCTAAGCATGCATGCGTCTTCTTATTGCCCCTCATTAGAACATATAGTTTACTTGATTAATCCAGTTACTTAGTGGGATTCTCAGCACACTTTAAGGGTGAGTTTGGCCTCATAAATATTTGTAGTGCTATTGCCAATTGGCAAACTCGACCTGCAGCCCTTGTATATAAATTCTGTATCCGAGGTTTTCTTGGCTGAGATTGAAATTCTGTATCCGAGGTTTTCTTGGCTGAGATTGAAATTTGACCATAAAAACATAGAAATAACATAAACACAATTAATGCGTGTCTTTGGAAATAACACAAACGTCACGAACTCAATAGGGGCACCTGTCTTGCCAGGCCTCGTGTTCAGAACCCCTTGATCTAGACCATTGATCATGAATTCATTGTCACGGGTCAATTTGCCGACCCCAACTCATTTTTGGTTTTTTGTTTCGATCTTGCAAATAATAACGATTTTGAAACTACGTCCATTAACAAGAGTTTCTCAAAATGATTTTTAGGAATTTATAGTGAAGATGCTTGGCTACTCGGCTGAAGAGGGAAACAGTGAGGACCCTCGGCTAGTTAGCGAAAGAGAGAAAAGTAAAAGAAAATTAGTTATTCTTGTTGTTCTTTGGTGAGAAAATTATTTTTTAGATTTAGGCCGTGGTGATTCTTGTGAGTCCTATTCTCTTCTCGATGCAGCTCTAGAGGGAGCTCTAGTCTACATGAAGCAATTTGACTCTATAAGGGTTAAGGTCGATAGAACTTTAAACAACTCGAGCGCAAAAGACCAACCGTTTTGAAGCTCTCGCAAAATCGTTTGGGACATGTGACCTCCACCAGATTTATAAAATTCCATCATTTTGGGCCTCAAAATCGCGGTCAAAGATTTTCTTTCTATTTTAGGTAGTGTTTGACCATCCAATCTAGAGGGGTAAACAAATTGGATTTTAGCTGAAAATTGATATGAATGATCCCCTTTCCTTGTAGAAGGATATTTCTTGTTTTTGGCATTTTTATATTTTTAGTTTGAAAGATATTTTTTTAGTTAGAAAAATATTATTTTATCCTTTTTCCTTTTATTTTCGAGTCTATAAAAGACTCTTTTCTAGATGTATAGATGTAGCTTTTAAAGAGTAAAACCAAAGTTATTTGGTCGTGACCGTTTATCTGTGTTCTCTCTATCTTTTCACATCTTTTACTAGTTTGATTTGGTTGTAGCCTTACCAGGACTGCATCACTTTTTTGTAATTTGATTTTTATAATTCTTTCTAATCTTGCCTGTTTATGTAGGCTACAAAACCAGATCATGTAAAATCTTGGCGTTGTGTGGTGTTTGCTTTTATTTCAGTCTCTTTAGCTGTGTGAATTTTGCACTTGCTAGATCGATCTAATGCCAGCAGATAATATACTTGTTAATAAGTCTTTCTGATATAAAAATAACTTTTACATATCAATTCGGTAAATTAAATAATAATAAAAGTACATATTATGATTCAATATTGCAATATAATTAACTATAAACACATGTAGAAGATTAGGAATATTATATTTCACATTGCAAATTCAAAACTAAGTAATAAGACATTATTATTTTTCAGTAATATAGTGCACATGCATGGAGACATATATTGGAAGGCAACAAGACTTTGTTTAATTATTCTTTTTTTTAAAGGAAATTTTATTATTCCACTATGTATGCACATATGCTAAGCATGCATGCGTCTTCTTATTGCCCCTCATTAGTACATATAGTTTACTTGATTAATCCAGTTACTTAGTGGGATTCTCAGCACACTTTAAGGGTGAGTTTGGCCTCATAAATATTTGTAGTACTATTGCCAATTGACAAACTCGACTTGCAGCCCTTGCATTCATCACCCCAATAATTTTTAAAAAAAAATTTTATTATTATTATTTTTGATCGCATTCATCACCCCAATTTGAGAGCAGCATTCTCTGCTTTATGTTGCAGCTGTTCCCATTTTGTCTTTGCCAAATTAGCAACCCGCTTCATGAGCCATAGTAATATAGGCCTTTATACAACCATCATTTGTACCAAGAGCAGTTAGCATTTGTGCTTACATCCAAATAAAGTATACACTGATAACATCAGTATAAATTCAAATATATATATTTTTGGCTTTTTCATAATTTAAAATTACCAAAAATCCTAGTAATTGCTATTTTTGAATTCAAATATACTAATAAAATCAATTGATTCAAATATAATATACTAATAAGTTCAATATGACTCTGAACAATACTTTACTTACGCATACCTTGCTAAATGCCAGGCCATCAAGGATTCATTCACGAAAACATGAAATCATTGTCTTGTCTGCCCCAGCATTGTTCTTGCTGTGATAAACAGCTGCAGCGGGATTGGGGCTTTCTGGATCAGGTGGCCGTGCCTATCATTGCTAGAGATGAACGTGATGTCATTGTTGAAAATAAACTTGATTGAATTACCTTGGGAATTGAGAAGATCATTTAGTTGTTTGAGGAGTCAAATGCATGAATATGTAGATGCATGAATGTTGTTGGGAAATTCAAGAGTCTTTTTTAGGAAATCTATGAGTCATTGTAGTAGTATATATATGTGTGGTTTGTAAGTTGAAAGATGTCAAGAAAGAAGAAAGAAAAATTAATTGAATAATTTTATCCTCCTCTAAATTGTTTATCCTAGGCAAAAATACTGCTATCAAATTGGTATTAGAGCTAAGATGAGTTCTAATGGAATGATCCCATTTGTTGCTCCTAAACTCACCAAGAAAAATTATGAAAATTGGTGCGTTCAAATGAAGGCTCTATTAGGATCAATAGACTGTTGGGATGTTGTGGTGAAAGGCTTTGAAAAGCCTGAAGATGAAGGTGCGCTATCAGCAGCACAGAGAGACTCACTTAAAGAGTCCAGTAAGAAAGATAGTAGAGCCCTCTACTTTATTTATCAATGAGTTGATGAATCGGCATTCGAGAAGATCTCAGATGCAGCGACCTCAAAACAAGCTTGGGAGATACTTCAAAACTCCTATAAGGGAGTAGAGAAGGTGAAGAAGGTGCGACTCCAAACACTTCGAAAGGAGTTCGAAGATTTAGAGATGAAGGAAAGTGAACTAGTTTCTGACTATTTCACTTGTGTCTTGGCCGTGGTGAATCAACTTCGGAGAAATGGCGAGAAGATTGAAGATGTTCGTGTGGTGGAGAAAATTCTTCGATCACTTCCTCAGAAATTTGACTATATTGTTTATGCCATCGAAGAGTCAAAAGATTTGGAGAAGATGACGATTGATGAACTCTTGGGTTCCTTAAATGCCCACGAGAAAAGATTTAGCAGGAGAAATGAGCCGGTGGAGAAGGCTCTTCAAACTAAGCTTTCTTTGAAGGATGACCGAGAAGATTCAAAAGAAGAAAGTAACGGCGTTCGTGGCCGTGAAAGATTTCGAGGCAGATTTTGAGGCCGAGGACGTGGTTTCTATGGCAGAGGAAATCACAACAACTTTGAAGAAAGAGATCAAAATCAAAGATCTTTTAGAGGCCGTGGACGTGGTAGATCTAATGGAGATCGATGGAAAACACAAGTTTAATGTTTTAAATGCAAGAAGTATGGCCATTACTCTTCTGATTGTTATTACAATTAAGTTGAAGAGAAGGTGAATTATGTTGAGAAAGGAGATGATGATAATATTCTTCTATTAGCATTCGGAGGAGATGGTGACAAGGAGGATGTTTGGTATCTTGATACTGGTGCCAGCAACCATATGTGTAGCAAGAGAAGTATATTGGTCAATGTGGACGAATCTGTGAATGGCAATGTGACTTTTGGAAATTTCTCAAAAATTCCAGTGAAAGGCCGAGGTAAAATTCTTATTCATCTCAAAAATGGATAAGAAAAATTTATCACCGATGTCTATTATGTGCCCAATATGAAAAGCAATATATTGAGTTTGGGACAGCTCTTAGAAAAACGTTATGATTTTCATACAAAAGATCGTAATCTTTTTCTTCAAGATCAAAAAGATAGATTGATTGCAAAACTACAGATGTCAAAGAATCGAATGTTCATGCTAAACCTTCAAGGTGGAGATGTGAAATGTTTGAAGGCTTGTACCAACGATCTTGCTTGGCTATGGCAATTGAGATTTGGGCATCTCAATTTTGGTAGTCTGAAGATATTGGCCGATAGAAGCATGGTGAAAGGGTTGCCAATAATTGATCATCTCGAGCAACTCTGTAAAGGATGTCTAGCGGGGAAGCATCATCGAGCTACTTTTCCAAAGGAGGCTTCATTTCATGCGTCGAAGCCGCTACAACTTGTACATACTGATGTCTGTGGGCCGATCACTCCGACCTCAATCAGTGAGAATAGGTATTTTCTTACCTTCACCGATGATTTTTCTCGAAAGACTTGGGTTTACTTCTTGAAGAACAAATCTAAAGTGTTTTCTATGTTTAAGAAGTTCAAAACTAATGTGGAAAAAGAGAGTGGCTTTTATCTTAAAACTATCAGATCAGACCAAGGTGGAGAGTTCACTTCAAAGGAGTTTGAAGCATATTGTGAAGAACATGGAGTTTGATATTTTTTGACTGCTCCTTACACTCTACAACAAAACGGCATTGCTGAGAGGAAGAACCGCACTATTTTGAATATGGTAAGAAGTATGTTGAGTAGTAAGAAGATGCCTAAAACTTTTTGGGCTGAAGCCGTTTCTTGCGCAGTCTACATCATCAATCGGTGTCCAACTCAGATTCTCAAAAATATTACTCCTCAAGAAGCCTGGACCGGTTACAAACCAAACGTGAGCCACTTTAAGGTGTTCGGCAGTATTGGCTATGCTCGTGTTCCAGAGCAGAAGAGAAATAAGCTCGACGAGAGGAGTATTCCATATGTATTCATCGGCTATGATTCAAGAACCAAGGGTTACAAGATGTATGACCCGTACAGTACGAAGATTATTATTAGCCGAGATGTTCAATTCGACGAAGAGAAATCATGGAATTTGGAGCAAGGGAGAAATTTATAGCAGCCCGATTACTTTCATTAGTGAAGAGATTGAGATTGGGAAAGATGCTCCAGCACATACTCCATCGACATCCACTCTATCATCACCGACAACATCATCAAAAACCACACCTCAGTCGCCCCAATCGATGACTTCTTCAGCATCGTCTTCATCATTATCGAGCCCAAAACCTCAAAAATTTAGAAGTTTGTGGGAGTTGTATGAGGTAACTGAAAATCAAGATGATTTAACATTATTTTGCTTATTTGCTGGTTGTGAGCCTTTAGACTTTGAAGAAGCAATTCAAGATCCAAAGTGGAGTTCAGCTATGGATGAAGAGATCAAGGCTATCGAGAAGAATGATACATGGGAGCTTGCAACACTTCTAGAAGGCAAGAAAGTAATTGAAGTCAAATGAGTGTTCAAAGAGAAGAAGAATGCAAAAGGAGAAGTTGAGAGGCACAAGGCGAGGTTAGTTGCCAAAGGCTACAAGCAGAAAGCTGGAATTGACTATGGCGAGGTATTCTCTCCAGTAGCTCATCTTGAAACTATAAGGCTGATCATTGCATTAGCAGCTCAGAACAAATGGCCAATCTATCAACTTGATGTGAAGTCGGCATTTTTAAATGGTGTTCTTGAAGAGGAGGTCTATGTGGATCAACCTCTTGGTTACATCAAGAAAGGAGAAGAATCAAATGTGTTGAAGTTGAATAAAACTCTTTATGACTTGAAACAAGCACCAAGAGCTTGGAATAGCAGAATTGATGAATACTTTCAAGCTCATAATTTTTCTAAATGTCCTCATGAGCATGCCTTATATACTAAGGTAAATGAAGCTGGAGATATTCTTATTTTATGCTTGTATGTGGATGATTTAATCTTTACAGGAAATAATCCACACATGTTCGAGGAGTTCAAAAGCTCCATGGTTCGTGAGTTCGAGATGACAGACATCAGACTCATGTCATATTATCTTGGCATCGAGGTGAAGCAAAGCCAAGATGGAATTTTTATCTCTCAGGAGGGATATGCAAAGACAATTCTTGATAAGTTTGATATGAATGATAGCAATCATGTGAGTACTCCTGTTGAATGTGGAGTCAAGTTGTCCAAGAAAGATGGTGGAAGCAAAGTTGATGCAACTTATTTCAAAAGTTTGGTCGGTAGTCTTCGCTACCTAACTTGCACAAGGCCTGATATTCTCTATGGTGTTAGGCTCGTGAGCAGATACATGGAAAATCCGAAATCTTCACACTTATTGGCAGCAAAGAGGATTCTCCGGTACATTAAAGGTACAATAGATTTCGGTTTGTTTTATTTAAGTTCTAACAACTTTGAACTTGTTGCATATACTGATAGCGATTGGGTCGGAGATGTTGATGATCGAAAGAGTACAACTGGTTACACTTTCTTTATCGGCGATATTGCTTTTACTTGGTCTTCAAAGAAGCAGCCGATAGTCACTCTTTCAGCTTATGAAGCCGAATATGTTGCTGCATCATCGGGTGTCACTCATGCACTTTGGTTGAGAAAGTTACTCAAAGATCTTCAGTTCGGACAAGAAAGGCCGACCAAAATTTGTGTTGACAACAAGTCAGCTATTGCACTTTCAAAAAATCCAGTGTTTCAAGAAAGGAGCAAACATATCGATACTCGATATCATTTTATCTGCGATCAAGTAAAGAAAAGGAAGTTGAGCTTGAGTTCGTGAAATCGCAAGATCAGGTGGCTGACATATTTACTAAGCCATTGAAGCATGACGTATTTGCTTTATTGCGAGACAAGCTTGGCATGATTGAAGGATCAAGTTTAAGGGAGAATGTTGAAAATAAACTTGATTGAATTACCTTGGGAATTTGAGAAGATCATTTAGTTGTTTGAGGAGTCAAATGCATGAATATGTAGATGCATGAATGTTGTTGGGAAATTCAAGAGTCTTTGTTAGGAAATATATGAGTCATTGTAGTAGTATATATATGTGTGGTTTGTAAGTTGAAAGATGTCAAGAAAGAAGAAAGAAAAATTAATCGAATAATTTTATCCTCCTCTAAATTGTTTATCCTGGGCAAAAATACTGCTATCAGGCATCACCTACCAGTAGCATTGTAGATGACGCAGAGCTTGGTGCTAGACCTCGTTGCCATACTCTTCCTTCAACTTCTCCACATATTGGAGGGCTTTAATTTTGAACCTCCTGTTATCCTTGTGTATCGTTTTGAGAGCCTCCATGTGCACGGTCACATTGTCTTAGGAGTCTCGTTGGTGATGGGGTCACCGAACACTTTGAACACCAGGTTGAACTGAATTGATGCTTTGTTGTGGTATGTTGCTTACTGATGAGGTGATGACACAGATAATGTGCATACCTTGTTATATAGAAAAAGACTGGCAATAGTAATATACCACATTACGGAGATAAATTACTTTAGAAAGACCAACAGCAGTTAAAAGAAGCGTTTTATTATCTACTATTGTGGGATAAATCCCATTATGTGCTGGAGCAACTCCTTGTAGGTTCGAATGCGGTATTTACAGAATTTTATAGGTCCATCCGAATCAGGGTTTGTTCGAAATTGCAGAGTGTAGCTATCCTACGAAGAGTCAGCAGAACCAACGAGGGGGTCGATATTTGATACTAAATTACCAGAAATAATTTGGTATAAAAGAAAAATTAAAGGTATATTACACTAAACCCCCAATAACTTTCAGCGATTTGCTGTAGACCCCCAATAACTTTCAAAATCGCACTAAACCCACAATAACTCTCAGGGTTTAGCGTAATTTACCCAAAATCAAGTCAAGTAGATTTATGCAGACAACCATATACAAATACAATTAATCAATATAAGAAGAACACAATACAAGTTTTACTTTCTTCACAAATGCCATCTACTGTTTGGCCTACAGCTCGAATTGGAGTTCCTCAATAAAAGTTGGAAGCACTGCAACAAGTTGGTAGTATGCTGAAGTAAACAATACAGAGAGCAGAGAGACATTCACCAGTTACAAACACAAAGATGTATAGATGCTGCACTGCCATCTATATGCAAGAACATAGAATAACGGAGTTATACTCTACTGGACTACTATATATCCTTTATTAATCATTGGGTAGACCCATTTCTACGCAAATGAAACCTTAATTGAGAATGGTCCTCAAGAACTCATTATTTGAGATGAACAATGAAACTTTAAAGATCACTGAGCTCATCCATAAGGTTCACAACATCTGAACCAATTAATTGTAGTATATCAGTATCATCGCAATCGATACTGAAGTCCCACGGTGAGGTAACACTAACTGGTGTCACATTCTCTTGAGCCGTAGGTAGCACATCAGCACAAGGCGATGATAACAGTTCTTCTAACTCAAGTTCTGTGAAAATCTCGAGCTCAGCATTGTCTTCTTTTTGGTACGCGGAAGAAAGTTCTTGTTTTTCCTGATCAGATCGCAGACTTTCATAATTTGGAGAATGTTTGGTATCAGAAAGTGAGTTTCTGCCCACATATTTGCATGTGTGTTGCATGTTATAAGTAACTTCGAACTCGGGAGTATCATTTGTCTCATCCTTCTGCTGTACAACTTTGGTTGCTGGACAGTCTTGTTCCTTGTGATGAGTACATTTATAGTAGCTCCTGAATTTGATCATGTCAACTTAAATTTATAAGTCAACGGCCAAAAATTTGCAGAATGTAATTATTTCAGTATTTCATTATCCATTACAAGCAGATTTTTGTTCAAGCACATTCTACGTTCCCTGTCAATAATAGATAAAATGAAAAAGAAACTACTATTGGTGCTACCCTATAGATTTTAAGCTGCAACATTATTTTTACATAAGGTTCTTTTTTTTCCCTAGAAAAAGGATGGGGCATCACACAGAGCCTCAGCTTGCCTATCTATACTACGCCTGAACGGTTGTTACATCCAGTTTACTTAATGTGGGAAATTAAGTGTTCGCATGAACAGTATACCTCGGAAATTTTGAACTTCTGATTTTCTTTTGGCCATACTTTCTCCATTCATAGCCATCGTTATGCGGAATAGTAGTCAAAATATTCCATGAATCCAATCTCCTCCTGCCATAGAAAAATAGAAAAGAACAAAAAAGAAGAAAAAAAAAGGAAACAATTATCATCAAGTTGTATAGTGCTGAAAGTGGAGCGCAGCACAAAGATGCAGAAAAGTGTTAGAAATAGGTACGTAGCAACCTTTTCATGTGGCTATACCATTCAGTACTGGAACTTGTTCTGAGCTTGGAGAGAAGAGAGGTTAAAGAACCTAATACATCCTCAAAGAGATCCCCGATGAGCTCAGAGGAGCTATCAGTACGAGGAGATGGAAGGAGCGCAATTTCGCGTATCTTGCATATCCCCTCGTGTGCCTTACTCGCCTCTTTGATCATAGCCAAATATTCTACGTGATCACAAGGCTCAAAATTTGGTAAATCCAGTGAAGCTGCCATCTTCTTTGTTGAGAGGCATATTAATTAACGTAATCACACTTCCCTTAAATAGGCCAGTGGTTGAAGAAATTAACACACAAAATATATCTTGAATGTAACATGCACTATGTATTAATCTACATCTCTATGCAGTACGGAAAGCTAATTAGTAAACAAGACTTGTCGGCAAGACAGTGATGGCGTGTATATTAAGGTACATAATAATATTCAAATATTGTGCAGATCTACCGAAACAATTAATGCATCAAAACCGAGTACATATTAAAGAATGTAGTCAACTGATCTCTGTCTCGATCTGCTGAAAACTAATTAGCTAGAAAACACGTCGTTGGCACGGACAGTTTTCTGCAAGAAATAAATGATCTTTAACCCTAAAGAATGACCTTGACGTAGCATCTCAAAATAAAAGCGTAGTCATAAAAATCGAAGCAAACTAGAGCCCGTCGTATTGAAGAACCACAAAAAGTAAATACGGGTACACGTTCACCCTTCCTCTAATTTTGTGTATTATCCATCATCTTGTTTTTAGTGATGAAATAGACTTTTAGCTAGGGAAATAACCGGTCAGGTTAAACAAACCTAGAAAAGCTTACTGAAAGACAAGAAACATATGTATAATGGTATTGAATTAAGGATGATAATTTGTTACTGTTTCTTCTGACTCTGTTTTTTTTTTTTTAGTCAATGAAACTATTTTATTCTATTCACCATATGAGAGACGAGCATACATAAAAAAACTAGGCTAGAGAGCCTAAAGTCAAAGCTCACATACCGGCACTAGTGGATTTTGGGCTTTTACTGACGGCAACATCGCTGACGGGTAAATGCCGTTAGCGATGATACATTACTGACGGTCAAATGCCGTCAGGGATATAGCCGTCGGCAATCCCAATTTCCCGTCAGTGATGTTAACATCGTTCATATCGTTGGGGATACGGTCGGCGATGTTTATCTATAAAATGCTTTTACCCGTCATTTCTTGTAACCTAGTTTTTTTACCGTCGGTAGCTATAATTTCTCCGCCGCCCGCCGCCGCTGCAGTCGTCAAGATTCCGCCGTGAGCCCGCCGCCCCCGTCCTTCGCCGAGCGCTCCTCCGCCGAGAGCTCCTCCGCATTCTTCTTCGAACGCCGCCGCCGCCACCATCTTCTCCGTCGAACGCCGACTCCGCCTTCTCCGTTGAACGACGCCTCCTCCTCTGCCAAGGGCCGCCTCCGCCACCAGCGCCCGTCGCCAGCCGCCCACCTCCAGCCCAGGCGTGTCTCAGTTGCCCCGATCTACTCAAGGTATAATCTTTTAATGATTTCTAGTTTTATTACAATTTTATGGGTTAGGTATTACTCTTATTTTTAGAATTGAAATTAAAACCTAATCCCTAACCTTAATTATAATGATCTACCCTAATTGATCTTTATCATAACCAAAATTAAGCATATAACCCTAATTAAGATAACTTGAAGTTTGTTAACCCTAACCCTAACTTTAATTTTTATCAAATCTAGCCAATTAAACTTATATACCCAAGTATATACCCTAATTCAACTAACTTTAATAAATAATTTAGCATTTTTCTAACTCTAATTAATTAATTTAACTATAATATATTTAATCCTAACTTTAATAACTTAATAATCTACTTTAATCCTAACTTGAATAACTCAATTAAATTAATCTCCCAAATATATATGAGCCTAAGAGTAATCCTAGTTATCTTTTTTATAACCCTAATCCTAACTTTAATGATTTATAATAATATACTTAAATTCTAACTTTTTATAATCCTAATCCTATCTTTAATGATCTTTCTTAACCTAATCCCATAAATAATGGTATTAATTAAACTTTAGTTTGCCTAATCCTAATTGAACAAATCTAATCAAGTAGAAATCCTAATTATTACCTTAAATTCATTTCCCAAGACAATGACCCGATAATTAAACTAACTTTCACTCAAATTTTATCTTAATCCTAAATATTAATAACTAATTTAAATATATATAACTCTAATCCTAACTCTATGAAGTAACTATCAAAAATAATCCTAATACTAAACCTAATTACATTACCCTAAGTCCCTAACCATAATTAAACTAACTTTAAACTAACTTTAACAATAATACAATCATGATTATATTACTATAAGTCTAATACTCTAATTAAACAGTGATAGTTATGATAAATGATTCTACTGTTATTGATGCATTCAATTTAGTTAGATATATGATATTGTATAGTGTTATATATCATGATTATATGAATCGGAAGTCGTTACCCTAGTTTCCGTCTAATAATGTTGGATGTGAATCTCTTCTAATATAAATGAATGTAATTCTAGTTGGATGTGAGAATACTTTTTATATCTACAGAGAATAACGTGATTTATGTTAGGAGCATGATCTACATACAATAATTATTAGATCTGTCCGGGGAGGATTCCCCTTCTCGTACAGATTAGGAATACAGTAGTGTATCATCTATCTTTGTATACTTTATACATTTTATTCATTAAACATTTCGATAACACGTATCGCATTGTTCTCCGTGTACAATAAGTGTATGTTGTTTTGCGTATAGATCTATTATCGATCATTGATATGCATTATAACATCCGCACAGTGTACTCGGAGAACAGCGGGTAGGTGCTGCCGAAATTTTTAAGAAATAAAAATGCATAAAGTATGTAAAGGTAGTTGTAGACACTACTATATTCCTAATGGGATAGGTCCATTTCCTATGACAGCTGTTAAAGCGTCTTATTGAAAATATGAGCGTTAGATTTTACGCCCACATAATTTATGTTCTGACAATTTCCCCTCTGAGATTATTATAATTTGTATTTCCTTGATGTCGTGGGAAAAGTTAATATCACCCAACCGTTTATTTGATGCTTTAATAATAAAATTTCACATTACCTAATTATGCTTAATTTCATTAATGAATAATATTATATATATATCATACAGATGAGGATAGTTCCCGACAAATCATGGATCGATATTCCTCGTATTGATAGATGGAGGGACAGTTGATATAAAGATGGAATAAATCAATTCATACAGTACGCCTTAGCAGACCCACGGAAGTTAAATAGTAATGTCGTGTATTTTCCCTGCTGTTGGTGTAAAAATATGGCATTGGTGGATAAAAGTGATTTACATAAACACTTAATATCAGGATTTCATGAGGAGTACAAATATTGGACGTTTCATGGGGAAGGATGTCTTGAAGAAATGGAATTGATGGCGGACACCGGTACGTCAGATGGGAGGATAGATGATACACATACAATGCTTGCTAATATGTTAACAGTTTCTAATATAGATGAAATTGAAGGCGCCGAGGATGCTGAAGTTACAGAAAATGCTAGAGGTGTGAATGATCACGAGGAGCTGGCGCAGATAATTAAATTAATAGATGACAATGAAAATGATTTGTATGAGGGTTGCACCGAGTTCACCGGGTTATCATTTATGCTGCGTCTTTTGCGTATAAAGTCTCTTAGCGGAATGGAAGATAAATATTTTAATATGTTGCTTGTGTTGCTGAGAAAAGTGATTCCAAATGGAAAAGAGAGCATTCCAAGAAATTATGATAGCATAAAGAAGATTGTTTCGTTATAGGACTTGATTACAAAAAATCGACGATGCCCTAATGATTGTATCCTCTACTATAAGGATAACAAAGATCTTCAGGAGTGTCCAGTTTGTGGAGTATCACGGTGGGTACAACGCAAAAATTATTCGACACATGGGACAGCAAGGTCTATGCTTAAGCAAAGAAAGATTCCAGCAAAGTTCCTTCGTCTTTTTCCCTTAATACCTAGGCTAAAACGGTTGTATATGAATAAAGACACTGCTAAGCAAATGAGATGGCACATGGAAGAACGTATAGATGATGGTAAAGTCAGACATCCGGCCGATGCAGAGGCATGGAAGCATGTGGATCGAACTTATCCTTGGTTTGTGAATGAGTGCAGGAATGTTAATCTTGGTTTGTCTAGCGACGGATTCAATCAATTGGGCTTATAAGTTCCGGTTGGTCTACATGGCCTGTTGTATTAACGCCATACAACTTACCGCCTTGGCTTTGCATGAAACAACCGTATATGATACTTTCATTATTGATACCGGGCAAGCATGCACCAGGTAATGACATAGATGTATTTTTAGAACCGCTAATTGATGAGTTAAAACAACTCTGGACTGAAGGGGTTATGACATATGATACTCACGCAAAGCGGACTTTTAGACTCCGTGGTATTTTATTATGGACAATTAATGATTTTCCAGCCTATGCAAATCTGTCGGGTTGGTCTACGAAGGGAACATATGCGTGTCCAGTGTGTGGTCCAGAATTCAAAGGTCTTTATCTGTAGCACAGTCGTAAATTTTGTTATTGGTTTAACAGAAGGTGGTTGAACCTAAAACACAAATACAGAACAAAAAAATGGAGCAAGTTTTTTGATGGTACTGTTGAGAAGCGAGATGCTCCGCGTCCATTAGGTGAAGATCAGTTATGCGCTTGCTTGGCGGTTCCTGTCGAGGTTTGGAAAGAAGCGCTATTCGAAAGAAGATTTACTTGGAGGAAGGATCTTGCGTATTAACAAAAGGATTCTAAAACGAAAGAGACAAGCACAAGTGGTGAGGGATGGGGCTGAAATCATAAAATTGCCCTCAGGATGGACAAAATTCAGCATTTTTTTTCAACTCCCTTACTGGAAAGAGCTAAAAATACGACACAACTTGGACGTTATGCACATTAAAAAAAATATTTGTGATAATCTTTTATCCACACTGTTGCAATGTGCTAATAAATCAAAGGATGATCTACGCGCTCGTCAAGATCTAATTGCATTGAACATCAGAGACGAACTGCAGCCAAAAAATATCGGAAATGACAGATATGAGTTGCCTGCGTCTCGTATTACTATGTCGAAGATTGAGATGCAAACATTTTATCAAGTCCTCAAATCAATGAAGTTACCAGAGGGCTACTCCGCAAACATATCGAACAATGTCCAGGTGCAGGAAAGGAAAATATTGGGCCTTAAAACTCATGATTATCACGTGCTTCTTCATCAATTGCTACCGCGCACTCACGCAGCATTCATGCAATTAAAAGGCAGTGAAGGTTATTATTGATTTTTGTGGATTTTTCAGAAAGCTTTGTTCTAAAGTTATAGACGTCCGTGACTTTGAGAAACTTGGAGAAATTATTTCAGAAACTATGTGTGAAATGGAAATGCTCTTTCCTCCATCTTTTTTCACAATAATGGTTCATCTCACACAACATCTCGAGAGGAGGCAATAGCGGGACCGGTCCATTATCGTTGGATGTATCCAATAGAAAGGTTAGTATTTAGAAAACATTAATCTTTAGCTATCAATCTTTACATATGTTAACTATCAATATCTTTACTTCTATATCTAATTAATTATCATTTTTAGATATTTGGGTTCAATGAAGCGTCAATTGCATATGAGCTTCGACCGAAGGTTCAATAGGCGAAAGTTACGTGAGAACCGAGTGTCTCTTATTTGCCTCGTTATATGAGAGGGAACAAACAGTACTTCAAGTACTGTTGATAACAAGGATAACACATTTCTATATCCTCATGGGATGAACAAAAATTATTCTAACCTATTGTTAGATCAAGCATGCATCGTAGTAAATAATCTTGAAATCTTCTCGAGTACCGAGGTAAAATATCACATAAGAGTTTTGAATATCATTTAACTAGTAATTTTAAATTTGACAATAATAGATTGTTTATTGCATTAATAGGCAACATAAGGAAAAACTAAAGAATGAAGTTACCGGTAGTACAGCTGTACATGACATTAAAGAAAGACATATGAAGGAATTCCCTGTTTGGTTGAAGAATGAAGTATTGTTAAATTTAGCAATATTAATATATTTACTAAAAAAACAAAGACATATTGATTTAATAGTTTTCTTATTTTTTATATTTAGATCCAGGAACAAATTATCCTTAATAACCAAATATCAGAAGAAGTAAAGGTTCACACAAAGCGGCCTTACTATGCTGTAAATCAATATGGTGGGTATCGTGTTAACGGGTATAAATTTCATACAATGGAGGTTGATGATATGAAGATCACCCAGACTAGTGGTGTCATGGCTACCTTCTCACGTGAATGTTTCTCAAATAGAAGAGATCAGAATCCAGTTGAAAATAATATAACATATTATGGACGGTTGGAAGATGTGGTAGAGATATTCTACGGCTATGGTGGACCAAATAAACATAAATACACGATGTTCATGATTCGTTGGTGCTTTGCAAAGACTCAAAAGGATCCCTTTGGATTTACAATTGTCAATCTCGATAAAGAAATTGATAGTGATGAAAAATTCATGTTTGCATCTCAGGTGGGACAATATTTCTATGTGAAAGATCCTATGGTTAAAGACGAGTGGGTTGTCCTATACAAGGATTCTAGGGCTTATATTCAACCTTCTACCAGTAAAGATGGTGATGAGAGCTATATAGACAACTTCAATGAGCCAAATGCAGCGATCGATGAATTCTCGTACCCTCAAAATGTAGTGTTTGATACGGATGCTCCAACAACTCGGACAGACATTCCAAATATTATCATAGACATTTATAGGAGCTAAATATGTAATCGGGACTTCATGTAACTTTTTTTTAGTTTACAAATTGTAAAATGAAAACTTTAATATCACTACGATGTATCTCAATTACCTTTTGGACAATATAAATTGCATATAAATATGTAATATCTTCTTTTGTATATTCAGCTTGCAGATGCCTACAAGCGAGATATGAAATGAAAATTTTATTAATGTAATAATACATCTTGTTTTTATTTTGGCCAATATAAATTGCATCTATAATATATTATTTTGTATATTTATTCAACTTGCAGATGTCTAAAAACATTAGCAGGAGGCTATCATTCAAGAAGCCAATCCGATCAAGACCATTCCACGAGGAAGAGCCTCAGACTTCAATAGAGATCGGAGGTATAACTTCACATAAGTTACGATTAATTATTCATGATATATGCACAATAATAATTTATTTTTTATTTCTTTAGGTGAGGCGAGGATGAGCCATCTCTGTACCATTATATGCGAGATCTTCCGGTAGTACTTGATGCATATATTCCGGGATTGGCGTGGGCCTTTACCAAAGATAAGTGAGGGGTAGACTCAAGCGCAGAGAGAGGTACAAATTGGCCAAAAAACGATTGGATGAATGGACGCCACAGATTGATGAGATATTAGCTGATGCAAAAAATAAAATCAGACAAAGATTTAGTGAGTTTAATCAATTATTTTCAAGTATTGAAAAATTAATAATAAATAATAATAATAATTTTTAATAGAAACAAAGAATTCACTATAATACTTTGATTTTGTTTGATGCTTCAAACCCATTAAGCTGATTCAAAAGCTCGAGCATTGTCCTTTGCACTTCACTATCACCATTACCAGACCCCGATTCCATTCTAGCAGATCCAATACTATCAATTTCATCCATGAATATGATTGATGGGACATGTTCCCTGTCATAAACCAAGATAACTACATAAAGTGACAAGATATAGAAATGATGTTCTGTAGAATAGCAGCCAAGCATCAAAAAGCCCTTGCTATTGACAAAACATAAATTATAAGTTCTAAACATTAAATTATAAGTTCTAAACATGCTTTCATACACACCTAGATCCACAATTATGAGCACATGTGGACAAAAAGAAGAATGTAAACAAACTCATTCCTTGCACCACAATAACAATTTGAAATGATAAACTATCTAGGTCGCTACCAATAAATAGTGTTGCAGTCAATGGTTTCAGCTTCTGTTGGATATTTTCATACAGAGGTGTGAAGAAAAATATTATATGTTCTCGAACAATTCTAGAACCCTCTCCAACATATTTCTGAACCACCTCAAAACCAGACACGGATAAAGGTGCAAACAATTTGCAGTTAATTTTGTGCATATTAGACACAGAAGAGATCTTGGATTGCACTGCTTACTAAACAGTAGATAGTAAGAGATAAGTGCAAACAAGGTCCTATATCAATTTTCACTTTTGCTTTTATTTTCGAGTTTTTGATATTTAAATTGAATTCTGAGAGCTTAAGGTTGAATAAATAAAAGTGGTACATATTTATAACTTCTACAAATATTTTTTCTTTATTGTAGGAGAAAAAATATTCAAGAAAAAAGGACGACAGGGAAGTGACTTTAAAAAAATTACCACCGGATGGCTTTCGTGCACTTGTAAGGTGGGGACATAATGGGATTCCAACCGGGCAATGGGCTAACAATTTTAGCTCATATCTTGGATGCTTGATATGGAGAAGTGATAATCTGAATCCTTACTATGAGGCTGAGGAGCAGCCCTTTGATGTCCTCGAGTCTATATATCGAGATCTTTGGGTAAAATTCACTATTATTTATAATTATTTTACCTTTCTGTCAATTGGCCATGCTTAACTATATGTTAATATTTAGAGATATTTCAACATCGAAGATAATCCCGTAGGGTGGGATTTTTTATTTGGTTACATGGGAAAGTTTAAGCATTCTCTTCGGGAGTGGAGACATGAGATAAAGAAGAAATGCTATGAAAGTTTCAGTGTGAACTGGGAGAGGATCTACAAGCGAGATAAGAGGGTTGAGCCAGATCATTTAGCTGCACTTATAGTATTGTGGGGCCAGGAGGAGCACCAGGTAAATATGTATAATAGAAATTAGATTCAAGTTATTTATCTAAATGTTGTATATTGAAGATTGTACTAAAATCCTCTTTGTTCATGTTGAAGAAAAAATGTCGGAGAAATAAACTGAACCGATGGAAGAAAGATTATGATCATCATCACGGGGACTACTTCATTTGCCCGATTAGGATCAATTTTGTAGGACAACGGTATAAAGTATTTTAATATTCTATATATATTCTCTCCGCTTCCTAAAATATTTGATAAATAAAACTAATAAATATGTTTTGTAAATCTTAGAACGCTCCTATATCCCGCTTCGAGCGCATAAGAGGACGATGGTTCACTTTAAGAAGGGTACGATGCCGACAAGGATAGGAAAGAAAAGGCTGGAATTGGCTAAGAAAACGCAGTAAACATATCTATTTATCATTACTTGGCATAATTTTCTTTATTCAATACATATATATATATACACATTCCTACCAATTTTGAATTTCTCATTGAGGTGTAGTAAATACTAAATTTAAGTATCTCGTCATTTCACAATAATGCTTCTTAGCGTGATTTTTGATAATGTAATTATATTTTCTTTATTTTTGAAATGCCAATTCATAAATTTATTTATTTATTCCAATTCTTAAATTTATTTTTTATTTTTAGGCTGACTCTGGAAAACACATATCTTTGAGGTTGTTGCACGAGCCGAGACCCTAACTATAGAGGAGAATCATAGCGTGAGCCATTTGGTTTGTGGACTTCCCAAAAAGGAAGGACCGGTGGATGGGAGTTGGGCTCGAGGGTGTCTACACCATTCCGGCCTCCGCCGAGTTCAGCGCCATCGACAATGCCCTCAAGACCCTCTTACATGCCACAGGAGGATTGCACTCCGCAGGCGATGCAGCTTGTTTCATCGGTGATGAATATTTTGGATGGTCATATTCCCGAGGAGATGTGGGAGGATATTCAAGAGGAGCTTATGCGAGTAATCCACCCTACTGCAACTTTTGCGATGGTTTCCAGGCAAATATTGAAATCATGTAGACGGCGGGTTCCTACTCGTCTGCAAAGCCAGATTATGAACTTTTTGGGCTCTCAACAGGCATTTGGTGGTAGTGGAGAGAGTAGTAGACAGGTATACGCATTCCAAACGTAAAACATGCATGATTACACTCTTTCTCACAATATGATATTCTAAATTTCATTTATTTTTGTGTTAGCATGAGGATGATATCAATGGGAGCACGAGTCGTAGGGATGGAGCCGCCGGTGGCAATGCGGACGATGACATGGATAGGGCGGACGACCTATCTTAGTGAGTTATATCCTAGACTCGTGTTTGTATATTGGAACTCTTTATATTGGAGATTATGATATGCTTGTATGCTTAACATCCTAAACTCGTGTTTCTTGGAATTGTGAGATGTGTGGGCATGGATGTGAGTACGCATGATATATATATATATATATATATAAATTTTAGCTTGTTTGTGCATTATGATATATATATATATATATATATAAATTTTAGCTTGTTTGTGCGTATGATATATGTGGATATAGAACTTATTTGTGTCGGCAACTTATCGTATAAGTTATGGAATGTTGTGGTTTGTTATTTGTTGTTTGTGAAATTTAGATTGGAAATTTATAATTTGTAATGGAATGTGCGCAAAATTGGTGGTTGCATATATTTGTGAAATATGGATTGGGAGTTGTTTGTGCACGATTTTTGTGAAATTTCTTACGGAACGTGTACGAATATGAACAAAAATTGAATGGATGCGAGATGGTTGTGAAATATGGATTGTGTATATTTTGAATGTTTCTTTGGAATGTGCAGGGAATCGAATTTTGTTTGTATGTACAGGGAATCGAATGAAATCAGGAATTGTCTTTTTTACCAGCCTGCAATCATCGTTGACGGGAATCCCGTCAGCCATGTACATCGTTGACGGCGATCCCGTCAGCGATGATTACATATCGCCGACGGCTTTGCCGTCAGTGATACATATCTCTGACAGTATTCCCGTCAGCGATGTTGAATCAACGCTGACGGCTTCCTGTCAGTGATAAATATCGCTGACGGTATTTCATCGGCGATGTCAAATACATCGTTGACGGCATGCTGTCAGTGATACATATTTCTAACGGCTCTGCCGTCACTGATATTAAAACATCCCTGACAGTATTGCCGTCAGGGATGTTCATACATCTGTGACGGCACTTGCCGTCAAGGATAGCTATCGCCGACGGTATTTCATCGGCGATGTCAAATACATCGTTGACGGCGATCCCGTCGGCGATGATTACATATCGCCGACGGTATTTCATCGGCGATGTCAAATACATCGTTGACGGCGATCCCGTCGGCGATGATTACATATCGCTGACGGTATTTTTGGCATTCCTGACGGGAAACCCCGTCAAGAATGCTTACTTTTCCACTAGTGCAGGCAGCAAAAAATTAAGAAAAAGAACTCAATATTTACAGAAAATTAACCCAGAAAGTGTCAAAATCTAGGATGGGATTACTACTAGCAATGAGACATACAACTTTGATTTGCTTTATAAATTGCTCCTATGTGTTGATTTTTTGCTAAAAGATGCGGTAGTTTCGCTCCAGCCAAACATTGTAACTAGCAACACCCAATGCAATTCTTCTAACTTTGGTGCGGTAATTCTTGCCAATCAATTGATTAGAGAACCAATAAATTAATCTGCTCCAATCGCAACGTCGCTATTTAAAACCATGCCAGTCCATGATAGAAGACCAAACCGCTGAAGAGAACCCACAATCAAAGAACAAATTAATGTGTGTAGGGTTCAAGGGCATTAGAATAGAGAATACACATATTAGATTGAAGACAACTCATAGAACACAGTCGATCATTAGTGAGTAGCCTATTATGAATAACCAGCCAAAAGGTGAAGGAGTGTTTAGGGGATTCAATAGCTTTCAAGACAGTGGAACTCCAAGGCACACAAGGAGCAGCAGGGATAAAAATCTTTGCATCAGAAAGCTTGATAGTACACCAAGATTGGAGACATAGAAGAAAGTTTTAAGGAGACCCCCAATGGTGAAGAGCATAATCTCTTATCTTGATAATGTGTTTTCATAACCAAGAGTCACCCTATTCTTTTAAACACAACAAGTAGAGGTATGCCTTAAGTAGTTCTCATGCCTGGATCCATTTATCCAGAGAATATATTTTTTACTGTGAATATACCATAACAGCTTCAACCATGCAGCAACACTCCAAAAGAAAGATGGATGAGAATACCCCCAATCCACCATGGTTTCTACTCTGACAAATAGTCTCCTATGCAACTAGATGAGTTTTACTAGAATCAAAACTACCCCATAGAAATTTCCTACGCAACACATCAATCTTGAGAATAACTTTATTTAAAAGAATACAATTACTGATCCAAAAGACTTGAATGTTAAAGATAACCGTTTTAATTGACTGTAATCTTCCAACATACGAAGGTTTCCTTCTATTAAGCCAATTGTGAAACTGAGATGTGATCTTGTCAATAAGAGCAGAGCAATCAATACAAGAAACCCTCTTTTTCACAAGAGGCATCCCTAGATATCTAATTGGGAGCAAACATTCCTTAAAACTAGTAATAGAGGTCAAGTTCTCAGTAATTTCAACCAAGCCACCAAAAAAGGGAATACTTCTCAGGGTAAGGATTTAATTCAAAAATCAAGGAGAATTCATCAAGACATTTCAGAAGTTGTTGAATGGAATATGTATCTTCCTTGCTGAATAATAGAAGATCATCAGCAAAAATCAAATGATTAATGTGAAGCTTCTTGCGTTTAGGATGAAATTTAAACTGCTTGTCTTTTTTGAGGCAATCTAGTCTTGAAAGGTACTCCATGCAAATGACAAAGAGGTATGGAGAAAGAGGATCTCCTTATCTCAAACCCCTCTCAATCTTGAAATAGACATTTTCTCCGACTCGGACACACTAACAGTCGATCTAAAGGTTCGATACACAACACTAACAGTCGATCCAGAGACAATCCTCGGTGTGCTATGCACTCTTGGGCTTGAAGAAAACCACGACTACCTATTTTTTGAATGTCCTTATTCTATGCAGGTTTGGAACTCGGTAATGGACTGGGAACACTTTGAATGGAGGTTTTGCTATTGATGTCATCTTATTGACTGGTTTTCTTGTAGATTAACAAGAAAGGGTTTTAAGCAAAGGATCAAAAGGCCATCTTTCTCAGCTTCTATATACCTTATGGAAGGAAAGGAACTGTAGGAGTTTTCTACTGAAATCAAGAGATGTTGAAGCTCTTATCAAAGACATCAAAGTTGTTGTGCTTTTGGTTATACTTAATAGCAATATGGATCATAGTTATAAAAGATATGCTTAGAGTTTGTAATTTTCTCTTTTCTTACTGAATGCAAAGTTAAGTGCATCAAGTCTCAGAACCACTAACCAAAAAAAAAAAAAAAAAAAGAACAGATCCAATCTAAGGATTACATTCTAATTACATAGTATATAACCAGCCTGTCATTGCCTATCAGTATTACTGATAAGGATGGAAGTTAGCATTGAAAATTTGATGTCTTTCACAAGCAGTTCCTTTTTACGAGATGAAAGGTCCTCTTGTTGCATTCCCGTCAAATATAGTATATAGTACCCGTGAGTGCCATCCTCTTCACCCTTGGTTTACCTCCATTTCCAGTAAGCTTTGTGTTGTGCCATAGAAATAATCAAGTGTTAATTATATTTAATTGGCTGACATGTGTCTCAAGAAAACTACACACCAACTCGACCTAGATACACCGACTTCTCGTCTCCCTCGAGGGCCGAGACAAAAGGCGCCCTTCTTGTCCCCCTTGAAGGCGGAGACGAAAGGCGTCCCTTCTCATCTCCCTCAAGGATCGAGATGAAAGGCTTCTTTTCTCCCTCTCGCAAAGCTGAGATGAAAAGCCGTCATTCTCGAACTCCTCGCTAACAACCAATCACCATCACATTAAATGCACGGTCGGAGTCATGATAACATTCCTCCCGAAAGTCTTAATGACTTATCGGACCTTGTCAGCACCTTACTCACCCTGTCACAGTCGCATTAATCACAAGGGTGACTCTGCCACCCACAGCCAACACCTGTAAAGTATCCCTGAATAAGCTGACTGTATGGACTCGGCTAAGATTACATAAATACCCTCATCAGCTCGGTGTAAATAGGCATATCGCCTACTGACCAAATGTATGAAGTTTCTGAACACTTAGAGAACTATATCAGTTCCTTTCTCCCCTTCAGATCATAACTAACTTAATCGCCGGATGAATCACCGGAGAACCCAACTTCGGTCCTCTAACGTGTTGCACATGTGCAGGACTCTCTTCCTATCAGAGGATCAGCAATCAAAGGAGACCAAGGGAACCTAACCTATTCAAAATCAGCCCGAAATCTTGTTGTTAATCATCTGTGCATCAACACTTCGTAATATACCAATTGGAGATAAAATTCCAATCACAAGCTTTCCATTCATATTGAAGCCAGTCTATAATTACATTCTAAATAAACATAGTAAAGGGACAACTGAAAAGCAAATGGTGACGAGATTTCTCCTTATTTTCAGAGCAAAGAACACATGAATTTGTAGATTTGATCCTCATTTTACATAGCCTGCCTTGAGTGAGTAGTCTATTTTGAAAAGCAAGCCATGATATGAAGGAGTGTTTAGGGATGTTCATGGAGCTCCACACTGTTTTATGCTAGAGCTGATTTCTAGTTGCAGGAACAATTTTAACATAGAGCATAGAGAGTTTGCGATTACAGAAGCAGCTACATTCTTGAATTGCAGAGATTAAACCATCTTTTCCCCCCTCCCCCCGCCCCCCCATGATATCATATGCAACATCTCTGTAAGGAGCCTAACTCGCCTCGAATCATTTTCGATGATAAATCTAGATTGGATAATTTTGAATGGTTCGATTTTGTTAAATCCTAGATTTATGACACGTGTCACATTTTTTATTCAACTAGAAGGTCACAATTGTTATTTTTATTTTCTTTGAAAAATCAAGTTTTGGGTTTTCCAAGTTAGGAAAGCCTTTGATACAATGAATTAGGGTTTTCATAAAGATATTTTTCTTGGTCTCGGTTATTCAGTTAAAATGACCAATTGGATCATGGTTTGCATCACATGTCCAAAGTTCTCCATATCTTAAATAGCACTTTGCATGGATACTTCTAGGGTGAAAGGGGTTTGAGGCTGGGGATTTACTCTCTCCATATCTTTTTGTAATTGCAATGGAGTATCTCTATCGTAGACTTAACACGCTTAAAGGGGATAAAGGATTCAAATATCATCCAAAATATTCTAAACTGAAGCTAAATCATCTAATTTTTGCGGATGACTTGCTCCTCTTTTGTAGAGGAGTTACTCATTCTGTTCAAAAGTTGTTTTATTTAGGTTTCAGTACTGTTTCTAGGCTTGAAATAAATCCACGGAAATGTTCTATTTTCTATGGTGGAGTTGATCATCAAGAGAAAAATGCTATTACATCAACTATTGGCTTCTCTAAGGGAGTATTGCTAATCAAATATATAGGTGTATCACTTGTTAGTAAAATGTTATCATACTTTGATTGTAGTTCTCTACTATGCAAAGTCTCCAATCAATTTCAGGCTTGGATGCACCAAAGAAAGTTGTCTTATGCTGCCAGGTTGCAGCTCATCAAACGTGTAATCATGGGTGTTCAAGTGTTTTGGACCAAAAACTACATTCTACCTAAAACAGTGCTAGAGAAAATAGATATGCTGTGAGGAACTTCTTATGGGCCAAAGGTCCTGATAGCAAGTTTACATTGGTCTTATGAGAAAATTTGTGAAGATCACAAATATGGTGGATTGGGGATCTATTCAGCAAAAAATTGGAATACAGTGGCGACTCTCATACTGGTTTGGTATATCCACCTAAATAAAGAACTTCTATGGATTTAATGGGTGCATGGAAATTATTTGTAACATTCAGATATTTGGCATGTGCATGTGAAGGCTAGAAACTCTTGGATGTGGAAACAACTTCTAAAAGTAAGAAATTATGTAATTACTTGCTGTGATGGTAATGAAAATTTGAAAAATGCTCTGCAATCATGCTATAAGGGTACTAAAATCTAGTTATCCTCTCTATACAAGTTTTTTGACGCTGTTTCATGGTGTAATACAGTATGTGGCTCTTTCAACTACCCCAAATACTTTGTTGTCCTTTGACTGGGAATGTAGGGTCTGTTTGAGCTAATTTTATCAAAAAGGCAAAATATAAAAAAGATAAGACGTCTCAGTTTGAATTTGATTCTATCAATATGCAACCAACAAACTTAATCTCTACACATCCTAACCAATTGATCATGCCTACCCTATATATACCCAGCTCCACCATAAAAAAAAACCCCTAGCCGTCATATAAGACCCCCCTAAGACTGATACTCCCTCAGCCCAAAAAAATACCTGAGCAACAAAAAAAAAGGAGACGGCAGGAGCTAGAAGGTGCCTATCAATGTTTTTTCTTTTTACCTTGATTCCTCTCTTTTCTCCAACAAAACAAAGCAGAAGAAGAAAAAGCCAAAGCCTTTATCCCCCACCACCAAAGAAAGATGTGGCTCGGCCATCATGAAGTAAGGAAATAAAAATAAAAAAATAAAAAGAGAAGATGATGATAACGATGGCTACAGAAGCAAAGACAAAAAAACCCCTTCCTCACCCTGCTCCCTTTTCTTCTTCACTTTAGCCAATATCAATCCAATTTTAGCACGTAATAACATTATAAAAATTAAAAATTGTGCATAAACGCGCGTATAATAATAATATTATAGAGTCTCTGCACTCTTTTCGGAGTCCCTGCACTCCTTTAGACAGAGTCCCTGCACTCTTTTTTTTCAAAGTCCCTGCAGTCCTTTCGACAGAGTCCCTACACTCTTTTCTACAGAGTCTCTGCACTCTTTACGAAGTCCCTGTACTCCTTATTATGGAGTCCCTGTACTCCTTATTACCGAGTCTCTATACTCCTTATCGGATCGATACATTCGCCTTAAAAAAAGTTAACCGCACATGATCTCGATATACTTCATGAATCACAATTATTTTATCGAATTCATAAACATGGGTTAATATGTAATTAATTTCTATTAACAAGACAATGTGTGATTCTATGTATTTACAAAGGCGGAAGAAAATTTCAATAAAAAGAGGAGGAGCAAAGTAATTATTTGCATGCGTCCTAGTCAAAAAGATACTCTAAATCCTAATTGGATTTCCCCCATAATTTTCAATCTCTATAAAATAAGTTTTAAAGAGATTACACTTTATCCCCTGAAATTTACACTTCAGTCCTTGAATAAACTGCAGAAAAGTCCATTTGAGCCCAGTTTTACAATCTAGTCTAGATATTCCAACTTATCCCATTGGAAAAGCTATAGAAATTGTAAAACATCCCAGATTTGCAGTTTACTCCCTGGAAAAGTTGCAGAAATTATAAAACAGCCCAGAATTGTAGTTTTATACCCTAGAAAACTACAGTTTAATCCAAAATTTTATTTTACCACCTAGAAAAATTGCAGGAATTGTGAAACAGCCCACAATTGCAGTTTACTCCCTGCAATAGTTGTAGAAATTATAAAACAGCCCAAAATTTACAGTTTACACCCCCAAAAAAATTTAGAAATTGTACTTCAACACATTTTTGTAATCTAGTCTAGAAATCATAGTTGGGTCCCTCGAAATGTTAAAAATACAAAGACAAATTCAAGGAAAATACGGAAATCACAAAACTCGATATGGACCTCTATGTCCCTAAACTAGATAAAAAATTCGGCATAGAAAGAAAACACAAGAACGGACCTCTACGTCCCTAAACTGGATGAAAGAATATTTTGTGTAAAAAGAAACACACTTGACATAACCTGACGTAAAAACATGCGCCAATAAGTTTAAGATCAAAAGGCTCAATTGTGTCAACCCCTAAGTCGTTTAAACTAGCTAAAAATACACAATTCGAACTACAAAATCAAATCTGACCTTTACATCGTTAAACTAGACCCAAATATCAAATTTGACCTCTACGTCGTTAAACTGGAATAAATTCCAAATTCGACCTCTACGTCGTTAAAGTGGGCCAAATTCCAAATTTAATCTCCATGTTATTAAACTGGAACAAAACATTTAAATTGACCCCTACATCGTTAAACTGGAGGAAAATACCAAATTTGACCTCCACGTCCTCAAACTGGAGAACAAATCAAAATTGACCTTTACGTCACTAAACTGAAATCCCAAATCCAAATTCCATTTCACGTCTCCAAGTCAAATCCAAACCCAAATTTCAATCGCCGCGTCTCTAGTCTAGGACTTTATGTGAAAATTTGTACACTGGGGGTATGCTCCTAGTTAAGCCATGTATATGATCATTGAAATAAAAATGAAATTAATATTATAGCATTTTCTTGCTTTACGAAGTTTTCTCTTATTTTGATGATTTTTATTGACTCTTAATTGAAGGTTCCTTTCACCAATACGGATAATTAACAATAGATTCTTGAGTCTACTGGAAACCATGAACCCACATAAAAATAAAACCCTCTCCCGTAGGGTGAATTTGACGGGATTGATATACAAGATAAAGTTATCTATCTTAATTGGATGCACTTGTATGCAACTAATTTAGATAGATAATTTTGACCCTGCAGGGTCGGCTATTGACTAAGGATAGGTTATGTAGCTTTGAGTTGCTTGATGTTATGCAACCAGAATGTTGAAGAGACCCACAAACATCTGTTCTTTGAGTTCTCCTACTCTATGCAAGTGTGGAACAGTGTGATGGAATGGATGAAATTTAATTGGAAAACTTGTGACTGGACCCTGCTTCTTCGCTGGTACAATGAGAGTCTTAATGGCAAAGTTCAGTGCCCAAAGAGGATAGTACTAGCCATCACTGTTTATGAAATCTGTAATGAAAGAAACAAGAGAATCTTCACTCAGCAAAGCAGGCCACAAGAGATTCTAGTTAAAAACACCAAATATTTGCTGATGATGGTGGTTATAAACTCTCCAAACCTGCATGATTATAGAGAATGGATTCTAAGCTTGTAGTTTTATTTGCTAGTCTTCATGGCTTTAGGAGTAATGGGCTTTAAAGTATATTATCTTATTAGGTTGGATCCACTAGAAGAGCATTCATTAACCCGCAACCCATCTCATGATACATCATATAAAAAGCATTATTTTCTCTCCTTTAAAAACTAGGGCTGAGATTTTGGAGAGCTTGAAGGCCAAGAGATGAGAGATCTACACCCCAAGGCAAGTATTTTTGCTTGCTAAATTGCTTATTTCAAAATTCTAACTTATAGATCTTTTAGATCTTGATTTCTTCTACTTTTTCAACAAAGAAATTTTTAATTTTGATTACTTTCTAAATTCATGGGTTTGGATCAAGCGCAAGATTTCTCTAAGACGTGAATCTCAATCCACAATCTCTTTCAAAGAGAAGGACTGAATGTTGTAGATAGATAATACACTTACAAGTTTGAGACTTTACTTCATGATTTAAAGTATTTTTTGTGGGTTTTCATGTATTTTGAGATCTCTACATTTTCTTGATGTTTTTGGATTGAAATGAGTAGTTTGGATAAGGGATAGTCCAAATTTTTGGTTTGGAATGCGAGCTCTCTAGCTCTAATGATGTATTGATGAATACTTAATATTTTGAAATGCAAATTGGTGGAATAGTTTTCTTTTAGCAGTACAAAACTTGGATAGAAGTTGATTTTTAATTTTGTTTTGAGTGTTGATCAGAAATAGTTTGAGAATCGTGGTTTTTAGCATGAACGCATGCACTCGACCTGATGAGCACACACGCTCAGTGAAATCCAGAGGGCATAATATTTTATAGTGTTTGAGCACACGCGCCCAAACAATGAGCACAAGTGCTCAAGCTGATTTTTCAAAGATGATTTCAATTTTGGTTTTTCTCAGTTTGCTGTCAGAACTTGGCCGACGTGGCATCGAGGTGAACACACGTGTCCAACCTCTGAGCGCATGCACTCAAGATAAGAAAACATATTTTTTTGGTTTTGAGAATTTGATCCATTTAATCTAGTTTTCTGTACTTCTTTGGTTTCCTTACATAAATTATGATACCAGATAAGCAATTAATCTTGTTCTTGCTATCTTGAGATAAAGTAGTTGATATATTAGCCGCTTGGCTATAGTTCCATATTTATACTTGTTTACTGGAATACATGTTATATCCATATTTAAGTATGCAAGTAAGACATGATGTGCTATGTTATCGCATAGTGATGTCATATGTTCTTGCCATGTTATGTTATGATATGCTCTAGCCTAGAATTCACGAGCATTATGTATGTTGGCCTAGGTTTTTTTTTGGACCTTTGTGCATAATACATCATGTATAACATATCATATATAATCAAATAGTGGAAATGTTCATGTTAATTGTGTAACGGGAGGGATTTGGACATCTCATAGATAATGTGTGGCCTAGGGTTATGTTTAAGTGCTAGTGGCAGATGAGTCTGTGCACACAAACCAAGTAAAGTAAGAACTCAAGTATACCAAGCACACATTATCCCATGAGAGCTTTCTCTAAACAAGATTAAGTAAAAGCTGATTAGTTAGATGCATACACTACCTTTGCATCACACTCCAGGAGCTAATTGCACTCTTGTTATTATCTCTGTGTTGATATTGTTTTGGTTATTTGCTTTTATCTATTTTATGTTCTGGATTTTGTGAGATGCATGTTCTTTTCATGAAAGCAAGCAAAGTGATACAATCATATAGCCTTTTTTATGTTTAAACTGGTCATGCATTAATGATACACATTACATATGCACAAACCATCCTTCATTTTATCACTTGCTAGATGGCTTTTTGATCATCCTGGTTTGCACATCAGTGGTGAACCTGGACCTTCCATCCCTGCTTTTAGGAACACCAAAATCTAGTGATCATCCATAAATGGAGTTCTCGTCGGTCAGCTTGTCTATCAGTTTATTTGGTTCTATTTTAGCTTTTTTACTAGACCTTGTTATTTTTCTTTTTGTTGCTATGTACTGACTCTGATATAATTGATAGTTGTAGTAGTTATTTCAGACTTATGAGGCCATGTGGCTTAGCTTTATGTATCTGAGTTTATGACATTGATATCAGACTCGTAATATCTTTTATGTTATTCATTATCTATGGGACTTGTTAATATTTGCTGAGTATCTTGCCTCCGCTATGCATTTGTACTGATACTTGCTTATGCCGTATATCAGTATATTGTATTTGCTTTTATTTGTGATTTCGTGATTCTATTCTGGGTATGATGAATGAGATGTATGTACCAATCATTAATATAGGCTTAAGCATATACTTTTGGGTGGTATTTGGCCTGATTGTATATGCTACCTAGCCTAGTCACGTGCCCATTTGGTGCTTCTGGGACACAGCGCGTGACAATCTCTAACCTTGATCAAATGCTTCCAGGTCCAAGAGTCACCCACTCTTGATTGCCAGTTCCAAATATCCCTGTTTTGAGACAGTGTTTATAAATACATTTGACCCATAGCATATCTTTTTAAAGATGGATGAAGCAAATCAGTCTGATGGTAGATACCAACTTTCAAGTAATGACAGAAACACCCCAAGGCTACCTTATTTGCTGATTTCTTGATGTACTCTAAATGCTCAATGATGAATGGAATATAAGCTAATTTCATTGACAAAAAGAAAAAGAAAAAAGGAGTTTGATACAAGCAGTGCACCTTGGATGAGATGAGCCGCGCACCACCGACGCATTTCAACTCAGTCACGATGACTAGAGCTCAATCAACCTTAACAGAGCTCGGCTAAGGTTACACTATTAGAATATAAAACTATAAGAGCACATTAGAATATAAAACTATAACCCTTAATCCTCAGTATAACTTTAAAGTTTTGGTGCAATGGTTAAGAACTTTTAGACACACCTAATGACCAATAAATATGGGGTTAGTAGCCGGTTGGTAAGATATAGACTAGTCCTAATTGTACGTACCATCTTCATTTATATAAAACCATCCAAGCTTACACCCATTTTCACCTATCATATCTAGCTAGAAAATACTACACAACTACAAAGATAATGTTGAAATCCATAAATATGCTAAAAGTCTCTCTATAAAAGTATTTTCCAAAATGATATAAGATCTTAAATGTCGACGTGAGCCTCAGAAATGGAAATATAACCAACTATATATCCTAATCCCTCAAACACAGGATATTTAGCAGCCTGAATGAATTAAAGTAAACTACTTGTTTCGGGTCTTTTTATAATTGCAATTAACTCAGATTATAATTGGAGAGACAACAATGAAACTAAGGAAAATTTTTATTTCCTGGGGTTCTTTTCTACGTGCCGGTGGAGCGTCGATCTTGTACTCCGTTGATGAACCGAATCAAGACTTACGAGTCTTTTGCTGTTGGCGAGGGTCGAATCACTTGGAAGATAGCTCAGTCTTCTCTTTGCGATAGTCCTCTGCGTATGTGTGTTTCTCTCCGCGTGTGTTGAATTGTGTGATCTGCTCTCCTTTTATAGGCTAAAGGAGAGAATTAATGGCCTCCTTAGAATGTGTGTTAGTGGCCATCAAAATAGGAGATTGTGGGGGGGGGGGGGGCGGGGCGGGGCGGTTATTCCTTGAGAATAGCTCTCAATAACGGCTACTTGGCCGAGCTTCGTGGCCTCGGGGAAGTTCGCAGAAGACGTGGGCGAAGGTCACTGATGGTGCAGGCGAGGGTCGCTGCGAATGTGGGTGCGCCTTCTTCAGAGGTGGGTGACTTGGTCCACTTGAGCTAATGTGGGCGGAGTTCATGAATTTGGCACAGAATTCGACTCCTAGCGAGGTTCGCTCTGGTTGTCAGGCGACCTTCGCTGTAGTTTGTTGTGAGCTTAATTTTGGGCCCATTCGAAGTGTTTAGCTCATGGGCGTTCACTCCTTATATCCAAATTGGTCATTGGCCTAGGTGAGAATATATTTTGACTGTCTACAAGACCCCCCCAACAAAATTTTCAAGATCCTGCATTCAAGATTGTAACAGGGATTGAAATACTTTGGGTAAATAGCTAGAGGTGTACTGTTGAACGTGGCTTGAGTTGCCTTGATTAGGTAAAAATTCGCCTTCACTCGCCTACTTGGTTGCTGGGGCGATGCTGTGAAATCAGTGTAGTTCGACTGATTTTAGGGTATGAGCGAAGGTCGCTCGTCTTTGTGTTTGCTGAGCGAAATTTGTTAATTAACGACATTCGCTGATTGGTGGAGCTTAGTTCGTTTTGAGCTGTTGTTGGCGATGTTCATTGTCTAGCGACTTCCGCTGGCTGGCGAAGTTTGTTGTGATTCGCCTTTAGATCTCTGCCGCGATTTGTGGCTGAGATCTCTTGATTGAAGATCCCGCGAGATTCTCTTATGGATTTGACCGAGTTTTAGTTTAAGATTTAGCCTCTTTGTTAGGTCCCATCAGATCTCGAGAAATGTGATTTTCTCAGGAATTAAGATTTGAAATAGGCTATAAATAGTAGCCATCCCATCCACTTCTTCACCGCCTCTATCCCTTCATCTTCTTCCTCTCCATGGCTGTGCCAACGTCGCATAAGCCGGAGATGCTCCTCGATAGAGGAGCTGAGATAAGAAAACTCCAACAGGAGTTAGCTCAAGTGAAGGGCAATCAAGCGGATGAACTCCGCATACTCCGCCGCTTGGGGGAGTTGCTGTCGGCCGAGAAGGCGATGCTCGAGCAGATCATCGAGAACCAATCGATGGCTTGGGGCGAGCTGAATCGCGATAGAGATGCGTGGAGCTTCGAGTGCCGATCTCTACGTAAGACCGTTCGGCGACTGAAATGGCGCTTAAAGAAGGATCCTTGGGTCTCCACAAGCGATGACTCCGACAGTAACTAGGTATCGCGAAAGTGATCCTAGATCGTAATTAGATGTCGTGTGGCTGACTCAGGCCCGACGTCGATTTTTGATACAAGAACTTGCTTCTTCCTCTTGACATGGCTCACTTAGAGGAACATGGATAGTTCTTGTCTTAACAGTTCCTTCTCCTCTTCTGGCATAGGGCTGAAGAAGGAGAGATCAGGAGCTATTTTTTCTGCCGTGGGAAACACTTGATTTTCCAGCATTGTGTGGCTAAAGGTGCGCGAGCTTTAGCTTGGTGCATCTTGTGTATGCTCCTATGCCGTCACACTACCCATATCTTAGGAATATAGGGCAGTAGCAAATAGGAATAAATACCCATCATCCTTATAATTGGATAGTTTTGAGTATCGTTTTCTTGTAATAGAGTCTTCGGTCAATAAAAATAAACTTTCTTGAACATTGAAATTGTCCATCTTCTGTGTGCTTGATCTGTGCGTACTTAATTTCTGTAGCAAGTTTGGACTCTGCATGGCTTGGACTCTGCATGGAGTCGTTGTATTTGGAAGCGAAGCTCAGGCTTCCTTGTGTTAGCGGGAGTCGATTTGAGGTCCGCTAGATGAAATTTCAATTGAGTTGAGACTTAGTGAACTTTGTCAAGTCATTTTGGCGAGGTTCACTGTATCAAAGTCTCTAACAAATGGAGTCCGGATTTACCCAATTCGAGGACTAAGTGAAATTTTCACCATTGGGTCTTGGCGAGGTTCACCTTAGTGCTCTGTTCAATTGGGCGAGACTCAACTCTTGGGGAACAGTCGCCTTAGGCGAAGTTCGATCAGTTGACTTTTGACGAATCTCGTTAAGTCGATCGCGTGAAGTTCAACCTAGAAGTACTTAACTCAAGTTCTGAGTATTTGGTGAAGTTCATTCTGGGCGAAATTCCTAGCGAAGTTCAAGGCTGGAATCTCGAGCTAGGTTGAAGGCAAAATCTTCGGCGAATCTGACAATGAAATTTTCGACGAAGGTTATTAGCCAGATACTCGGCGAATCTAGAGGCAAGATCTCTGGCGGAATTCGTTGGTGAAATAACTGGCGAATCTGGAGATAATATCTTTAGCGAAGTTCGCGGCGAAGAACTCTCAGCGAGATTCGGGGGTTTGAGCCTATAAATATGACTGTTCATCTCCCTCCTCTTCACTTTTCAATTTTCAAACCCTAGCTTCTTCTTAAGAACTTCCAGAGCTCGTCGACCATGGCCCATCGTCATGCTATTTCCAGGGGAAGAAGCCCTACTCGAGGAGTTCGATGAACACGCGCCGAGGACGCACCAGCGCGACTGGAATTAGCAATGGGTAAGTGAACCCATTAATGGTGATCTTCGGATCTGCCTTAGCCTGTGGGGCTTTAATCAATGCCTTATGGCATCAACAAGTCGACACGTCATTAAAGGCGAGACTTTTTAAGACTATTCGTAGTCTTTTCTGATGAGCTTTCGTCGCTGGCGACGAGGTTCTGTCAGTGGCCACTAGTGGCACTTCAAGGCGAGCTTCGATTCTTGGGCTGAGCTCCATATCCCTTTGGGCTTCTACGGTGAACCTTGTTCCAGCGAAGTTCGCTATTTTTATCTTGTGCGATCCTCGCTGAGTCGATGTTCGCCCTTTTGGATGACGTTTGCTTGAGCGAGGCTCGCCTAAAATGAAGTTCGCTGAACTCTAGTCGAACTTCGCTTCGTTCTTAGTTGGTGTTCTTGAGCGAGGTTCGCCTTTGCTTCTAGAACTAGTTGAACCTAATCTTCATCGACTAACTTACTTGTTGTCTTCGTGCAGTTGCTTATTCTCAAGATCCAGTAGATCGATACAACCACTTTGGTTATGATGGGTCTCATGATCCTGAAGTGACATACGTCTTTCGTGGGGAGGTCCCGTTGTTCACCGAGGGAAGTGGACCGGAGAGAGAGAGAATTATTCGCACAGGTGGTTATAGGACTCTTCGGGAGATAATCAGCGGCGTTAAGCTCCTTGTTCCAAATGAAACAGCGTCTGAAGCGCCTTTCCTCTTTGGGGATAGCGTTCCCGGTGGTAATTCCTTTTTTCGCTGGGGGCCAAAGTATTGGTACTTCACCTTAGGAGGCCGTCAATGTGCTCTACCAGAGATAGAGCGTCAGGTCTTATTTATGTTCTTGCAGCGTCTAGCTGTGCCACGTCCAATGTGTTTCAACCTTACTCACATGGAAGATAGCGTGAAAAGGGGCATTTTGAAGTATGGAGGTGGTTTTCGCCAAGAAGGGATTTACGACGTAAACATCGTGGGGCTATGCCTAGGCTTCATTCAAGAAGATGCGCCAGTTAATGAAGTCGCAATTGTCCCAAGCACCTTTGGGTATGAACTTGCCAAGAGTGGGGCCCAATATCCTGAAGCGGATGCCAGGTTGCCTGGGTGGATTAAGTCGATGGGAACCCATTGGTGGTATCGTCTTGTCCAATTCATTCTTGTCACCTTTGGAGATAGGCTACGAGATTTGGGACTTTATGCCGGTGTCAGGGCTTCCAAATATGGTGTTGAGATTTCTGCACCATCCTTATACGGTATTCTGGAGTTATATAACTCCGATAGCAATACTTTCTTCACTCTGGTAGGGGAGATTGGTATTGCTCTTCATGAGATATTTAACGTGTCTCATTTTCCGATAGGGGATCATCCTTATGAGGAGTTCTTCCCCACTAACGAGGAGTTAAGCGTCTTCTCCCATACTGCCCAAATTTCCGAGGCGTTCCGAGAGCTAACCTGCCACTTCCTCATTTGCCACAAGCCTCAAGGGGGTGCGAGTCATTATCATACTGTTGCTCGCGTTCCTTGGGCTAAATACTTGTTTCCCCATGTGAGTAAGAAGGGAACAATAGGAGCAGTCTCACCGCCTTCAGATGAGGAGATTGAGAAGCGCATCTCCAAAGAGAAGTCGGTTTTGCACACCGCAGATTCTGACGTTTGTGGGTTTCGTGCTGGTGATAAATTTGAGAGCTTCCATCACCAGACGAGGGAGCCCATATCTAAGTTGGAGTTATTCGCAGGATTCTTCTCGATATGGCTAAAAGGTTGTGTAGTGCCTTCTCAACCCAAGGATCATATCTCGATCAAAGTGTTGTTTCCTGCGGTGATGCTAGCCTCTGGATACAACCTGTCTTTATTATCGGCGATGGTGAGTTGTATACACCATGGTCTCCGAGAATTAGCTACGGAGTATTTGAAGCAGGAGGACAAATGTCCAAGGAAGCAAGTGTCTAACCCCAGGGTGGAATTGCCATATACTTATCTGGTAGTATAGTTTATTCAACACTGTCCGTCGCTAATGTCCGCTGCTGCGTCTGGTGGGGAGAACATTGCCTTGCTCCAGAGATTTGAGTGTTCCAAGTGGCTGATCAAATATCTGGGAGGCATCCGTAGGGCTCTCCAAGTTAGGGAGAACTATCGTCTCTACTGCTGCTTTCCCTCGATAAATGGTGTTAACCCCGGGGATGAATTTGAGGACGGTTTTAGTAGTGAGGGTTTTACTAGCTTGCCTAGCGGATACTTCCATTGGCTGGTGAACATTCGACCTGGTCATCTCGTTGCTATATTGAATGGATCGGACTGTTATATCGAGCTCTATCTGCCATGCCGCTTTACGCGCCAATTTGGTTATGACCAGTTGTACGTCGAGAATCCGAACCTAGGATTGTTGCGTACTGGGAGCATAGTCGATGGAGCCCGTGCTTGGTATCATTTCATCGCGGGTGCCACTGGGGTAAAGTTCTTGCTCCCACAGCATACTCCTAACAGCTACATGACATTAGGATTTTGCAAATGGTACAGCAAAGTACTTGAGCCTCACCCCGACTTTCGAGTGAATCAGACTGGCTTGGTTTGGACCACTAAGCGGTACAAGGAATCCTCCAAGAAGGGTTTGAGGAGTAGGATTCCTGGTATGAATGAATTTCTGGCTGAAGATCTACCAGATAATGATTTGGAGGAGCCTGGTGAACAACCTGATCTTCATGGGCAAGCTGAGGCTGGGGCTCGGGAACCTGTTGAGCCTCAAAGACTAATTGGCGTCCAAATCCGTGAGCCGGCTGAACCTACCATTCATCGTGAGGCACCTGCTAAAGTACAGGGGAAAGGGAAAAGGTCCTTACATGCATCCCCTTCCAAATTAATCTTAAAGAGGCGACATCTAACTGCTCCCGAATCTGAGCCGGTGCTTGAGAGCTCTTCTGGAATTGTAAAAGAGCCTTCCCCAACTCCGATACAAGGAACTAGACTTGGGTCCTCAGGTAATCCATTGTTCCCTGTGTTGGTGTAGTATGACCGGAGATGCTTTTTAATTAACGTACTCTTTCTTGTGTGTAGACAAAGAGCCCGTCATCATAGACAATAATGATGAACAAGTGGACTACGCGCATTATGATACCGACACCTACTTGACCGAACCTGAGGATGTGGGAGGAGCTGGTGACATTGACGGCTTCTCACACATGCTAGGTACTTTTAGTCAGTCCTTTGGGGCTGTTTCATCTTGATGACTAATATTTTCGCTATTGATTGAGTAGATGACGAATATAATCTTGAGGGTGCAGACGAACCAGTCCCTTCATCATTTCCCGTTAGTGATTCTTCTGAGCCGGTGGCCGATGTAGAGAAGGATACTAATGTCTCAGGACTTCCATCTGAAACCCCCGTGTTTGGGTCTGTTTTATCAGTGAGGAGCCGATTGCAAATCTCTGAGTCTTCTGATGTAGAATATAAAACTTTGGTTCCTTCATCATCCACAGGAGATATCCCAATGACCTCACTGGGTCCACGGTATGAAGCTGGTATAGATCCGGTTGTGAGTGTATGAACCCGAGCTTTTACCCACGAATCTTGAAGTGGTGGTTTCGGAAGCGATGACTGTGGCGACTATCACTTCATCTATTGAGGTGACGTCTGCTATTCCTCCTACCGCATCCGGCTTATTGGCCTCGCTTGCGCCGTATTTTATATCGGGCCATGAACCGATACAAACCCTGCCGACTTTTCATCCGAGCACAGTGGTAGGGACAAGCTCTTCAAATATTGTAACTATCCCTCAGTCTCCTGATCCCATCGATTTGATTGAGACAGAGATCAAAATATTGGCGGATGGTTTGGCGAAGCTGCTTAACTTGAGTATCGCAAACGCCACCAAGCGGGTTTGTCCGCCAGACTGGGTTGTTGAGGGATCAGCTCGAAGTGTTGTCATCAACTGCTGGTCGGCTCGTGCTGAACCTTTCAAGACGGTGATCGACGAAGCTGAACTGCACCTTAATGAATTGCAGAAATTACATACAGCTGATCTCGAGGGCATCGCCGAGATCGAATTTCGTCGCTTGTCTGCCATCCAGTGCCAGGTTCTTGAGACTGCTCGCAAAGAGATGGCACAGATTGACATGAAGGTTTGAGACCTGAATGAGAGTATCACTTCCAATGAAGGTTACCATGCGGAGCTGTAAGAGGCTATTCAGGAGAAGGATACTGTTATCACCGCTGCCAATGCCACTATCATTTGCAGCTCAAAACGCATTTGGAAGAAGCCCAATCTGCAAAAGAAGTGCTCGAATCTGACTTGGCTGAGTTCGTCAAGAAATGGGACTCTCAAGTTGCAGAACTCCGAGCTGAAACAAAGAGACTTTCTGAGATTCGAGCTAAAGCTACCTTTGTTGATTCTGAAACTTTGAGGGAGAGGGCTCGGAAGGGTGCTCAAGAAGTTAGGGATGCTAATGTCAACGAGTGTATTGCATGGATAAACGCCTTTATCCATTGCCTTTGTAAGAACTTCTTGTTAACATTGCTTAGTTCTTTCGAATAATAATAAAAAAAAACTTTTTTTATCTCCTTTGATGTGTGTATGATAGAGGTATAGTGTTAACGTATCATAGTAACATCTTTGCTGGGGAGGAAAATGATGGGGGTCAAATTGATAGAGGTGTAATATTAACATAACAGTTTGATCGAATTGACATTATTCAGAGGTGTAATGTTAACATAGCAGTGTAAGGATATTTAATAGAGTTGTAATGTTAACGTGTCAAATAAGGTGACCGACAGAGGTGTAATGTTAACCAGTCGGTTTGGAAAAGTCCGAAGGACGATTACCGTTTGGAAGTGTAATGTTAACTTAACGGTAGGAAATCGATAGAAGTATAATATTAACTAATCGATTTTTTTTATATGAGCGAATTGACAGAGGTGTAATGTTAACTGGTCAATTTTGCTAAGATGGGTCGACAGATGTGTAATATTAACCGGTCGACAAAGTGGTCTGACAGAGGTGTAATGTTAACCGGTCAGATCATTTGAGATGAGAAATCGTTCAGAGGTGTAATGTTAACATGACGATTTGGTCAAGTTGGTACTGTTCAGAGATGTAATGTTAACATGACAGTAGGGGGTATGTTTGAAGTTGACACTGTTCAGAGGTGTAATGTTAACATAGCAGTGATGATGTTTCCGGAGTCAAGCAGAGGTGTATTGTTAACTTGATGACTCTTTTGAGGATTTTGATTGGATTTTGGATCAGGAAGATTAATATTTCTGATTCAGAGGTGGAAACTTAAACATGACCAGGATTTCTGTGGGGAAATAAGATTGGCCAGAATCAAGGGTAATATTTCTTAAGAAACTTCCCATTGATTGGCGTCATGAGCCTATTACCATTTTTGTTAATTAGGCGGTATGCTCCATTTGAGTAGATTGTCTCTACCACAAATAGTCCTTCCCATTTGGGTTGAAATTTACCTTTAGTCTTATGCTTCATAACCATGGGTCGACGAACGGCTAAGACCAAGTCGCATTCTTTGAAGGATCGCTCTCTGACTCTCCTGTTGAAGGCTCTCGAAATTCGTGATTGGTAGATTTTGATTCTTTGCTGAGCTTGAAGTCTCAGCTCGTCTAGCGCTTCTAATTCTTGGAGGCGCTTTTGATGATATTCTTCAATTGTCATCTTCTCGGCAATGGCAATTCTCAATGACGGCACCTGAACTTCCAGAGGGATCACGGCTTCGCATCCGTAGACCAAGGAAAATGGCGTTGAGCTGGTGGGAGTGCGGACTGTTGTTCGATAAGCCCATAAGCACTCTCCAAGTTTCTCGTCCCAATCTCGTTTGTTGGAGGTGACGAACTTCTTTAGAAGTTTGATGATGGCTTTGTTAAAAGCTTCAGCTAGACCATTAGCAGCTGGGTTGTACGGCGTAGAAGCCACGTCTTGGATTCTGAACTTATTGCAAAATTTGAAGAATGGTCGGCTGATGAATTGTGGACCGTTGTCATGAATGATTCGTCTAGGGATGCCGAATCGGTATATCACGTAATGTCTTAAGAATCTGATCACTTGAGATGTCTTGAGTTCTCTGAGGGGAACAGCTTCGGCCCATTTGGAGAAGTAATCTGTGATGGCCAGGATGAATCGATGGCCTTTGGCAGACGGCGGGCTGATCGGCCCAATGATGTCCATGCCCCAAGCTTCAAATGTCCATGAGGCGACTGTTAGATGCAATTCTTCCGGAGGTTGATGTAGGAAATCGGCATGGATTTGACACGCATGACATCGTTTAGCATATGTTATCGCATCTGCTATCATTATCGGCCAGTAGTAACCTAGACGACGAAGTCTATCCTGAAGTTTGGGACCGGGTTGATGAGCTCCACATGTACCATCGTGGGCCTCTTTTAATGCTTCTCGAGCTTCACTTGGTGATAGACATCGGAGCAAAATACCATCGAAAGATCGCCGGTACAAGGTTTGTGGGGCTCTTCTTTGAATGGAGCCTGCCTACTTCGAATTGTCTGGTAGAATTCTGTGCAGGACATAATCAATGATTGGGAACCGCCAATCATTACTTTTGAAGTGAGTAGGCATAACACGAACTTCTTTGGCTTCAAGAATATGTCCCGGGGAGCATAAGTGATGGCTAGCTATCGTGATGCGCCTAGTGGACCTAGGTGCCAAGGCAAGTGTGGCGACAAGGGATGCTAGAGCATCCGCATGGGTATTTTTGAGGCGAGCTACGTAACTGATAGAAGCCTTCGAATGATTGGGCAAGCTTTAAAGCTGCCTTATGATAAGGCACGAGGTCTTCGTGACGGACCGCATATTCTCCTTTGATTTGGTTCACGATTAGCTTGGAGTCACCATGAGCTTCTAGGTATTTTATACCCATGTCCTGAGCGAGTTGTAAGCCAATTAAAAGGGCATTATACTCGGCTACGTTGTTGGAACATGGCTCGGTTAATGAGTAGGCCTGGGGAAGAACATGTCCATGGGGGTCAATGAGCACTACCCCTGCTCCTGCGATGATTGCTCCCTTGTGATTACGTCTTGATGCACCATCAAAGTACAATTGCCATATTTGGTGGTCTGAGATGACATTCGACTAAAAGACCTTATCTGGGATGTCTTCATAGAGTTTAGAAGACTCTGGAATAGGGTGTTCTGTTGGAAAGTTAGCAATTATTTGGCCTTTGACTGCTTTCTGCGGTACGAACATCATGTCGTATTGTGAGAGCAGTATCGCCCATTTGGCTAACCTAGAGTTTAGTGATTCGGGTTTCGTCATGAGTATCCATAGAGGATTAACTCTTGAGATGACGTGGATGGATTGGCCGGTGAGGTAATGCCGCATCTTCTGAATTGCGAAGACCAATGCTAAATATTTCTTCTCGACTGGATTGTACCGGTGTTCGGCGCCAATCATAGTCCAACTGAGGTAGTAATGGCTTGTTCGTGGTCATTATCATCCTTCTTAGCAAGGAGTGCTCCAAGAGAATGATCCATTGCTCTGACATAAACCAGGAATAGTTTCCCTGAAACTGGTGCAACTGGAACCGGCGGCTTCATGAGATAACCTTTGATTTCATTGAAAGCTTCTTGGCAGGCGTCATCCCAAACGAACGAAACACCTTTCTTCATGAGTCTTTGAAATGGTTGATATTTTCCAGATAAATTGGCGATGAACCTCCGTATGTAGGCTAATTGTCCTTGTAGGCCGCTAAGTTCTTTGAGATTTCTCGGAGGCGGCATCTCTTGGATGGCTTTTACTTTTTTGGGGTCGACATGTATTCCCTTGGATGTGATAATAAACCCTAGGAATTTACTTGATGATACCCCCAGAAACGATTTGGTTGGATTCATCTTGAGCTGATGCATTCGCATGATTTCGAACATTGTCCTAAAATCGTTGACATGATCGTGCTTGTAACGACTTTTGATTGCGAGGTCATCAACGTAGCATTCAACCGTCTTGCGCAGATGCTCATGAAAGATCATGTTCATTGCACGCTGATAAGTGGCGCCAGCATTCTTCAAGCCGAAGGGCTTTACCGTGTAGCAAAACACCCCCAAAGGCGTTCTAAAAGCCATGTGCTTTTGATCATCTGGATGCATTTTGATCTGATTATATCAAAAAAATCCATCCATAAAAGACATCCTCTCGAACCTACACGTATTGTCAACCATGACATCCGTGAAAGGGAGAGGAAATTCGTCTTTCGGACAAGCGAGGTTGAGATCACGGAAGTCGATGCAGATTCGGATTTTTCCGGTCTTTTTCATCACCGTCATAATGTTGGCTAATCAATCCGGATGTTGTTCTTCGTGGATGAATCCACATTCAATGAGTTTGTCAATTTCCTTTTCAATTTGTTCCATCAGCTCGGGACGGAAGCGTCGTTGTTGTTGTTTGACTAGTTTGACGTTGGGATCGATGTCAAGACAATATACAGCCACATTGGGGTCGAGGCCTGACATGTCTTCATAACTCCAAACGAAGACATCAATGTATTCTTGGAGGAGAGCTATGAGTTCTTCCCTTTCACCGGGCGATAGACTTTCACTGATGAAGATGGGCTTGGGGCTAGTTTCACTGCCAATGTTGATTTGAACTACCTTATCTTCGGTGGGTGGTTCTCTGGCTTTGAAACGCGATTCCCATTGCTTTTCAAATTGTCGTGTCCAAGGATCATCCTCAAGATCTTTGAACTCTTCGGATTCGTTGAGGTCCATAGTTAGGTTGTATGAGACCATGTTGGCAGTGAATAAGGCTCCGAGGCTAACATCGGAATCCCAATCGGACGTGTCCGAAGAGCTGCTTAGGAAGTCATCAGATGTTGGTCCTGGTTGTGGTTCAGTTTTGGAAGAGATGTAACTGAGCCCATGCTTGGTTTGATTATAATAGTCAAAATTCTCACCTTCTGGCATAAAGGGAATCAAAGGGACTCGTAGTCCTCTATTGAAATTCAACCCTTGCTTCGCAGTGAGGCTGTATCCCATCTTAGCCATAATTCGTTGAGATTGCTGGCTGTACCGAAAGAATTCCGGTGTTGCCTTAGCTTCTTCGTCAGAGTCTGGCAGGAGAGGTTGTGTTTCAACTTTTCCGAAGATGATTGGACTCAGGACATCCCCTTTAGGTTGAACCATGAAAGCGGCGTCCTTCGAGTCGTCTAGTTGTTTGTGAGCGGAATGCGACTCATTTATCGGCATATGCAATATCAGTTCAGAAGCTAGTTTGGCCATCAGAGTTTCAACTCTTGAGTCCTTGAACTCAGAGTCTAAAGAGTAATCGTAAGTAAACTCTTCTTCATTAAAGATCCAATCGCCCTGATTTTCGGCGGATTGGTCGATACAGAGGTCCTCTAGGGTAATTACAAGTGGATCTATCTCCCAGGTTGAATCATCAATAGGATCTAGTTCAACATCTGCTTCATTACCACTATCCTCATCATTGGGAAGGACAATCTCGATTGTGTGATTTTCATCATACAAGAGAGAGTCGGTGAAGTAATTCTCCACCCCCTTGAAAGGATGCTTTTCAGCTTCGACTCTTTGTTGAACCCCCTGTTCATCAATGTATTTAAAATATTGATGAAGTGTTGAAGGAACAAGCTTGTTGGAGTGAATCCAGGGTCGTCCGAGTAGTAAATTGTAAGGTGTTTCGACGTCGATGACGTAGCAAGTCACTTCTATCTTTAAATTTTCGATCTGACACTTAAGTCGGATCTTCCCAAGAGATCGGCTACTGCTGGAGTTAAAGTCGAGTATGGTCACAGAAGTCTTCGAGAGCTTATGAAGGGGAATTCTCAGAAAGCTCAAGAGTCTTTGCGGGATTATGCTCAAGGCGGAGCCCGGGTCAATGTGAATCCTTTCGACCCTTGACGACCCTATATACCCGGTATAGTAAAGGGGTCGGTTGTGATGATGATCCTTGACAAGCACGTCCTCCGGAGTGAAGGTGATGTAAGGTGCCTGCTGTTGGTATTGATAGCATTGCTTGAGCCCTTCGTCTTGAGGAGGTTCGATCAAATGGGCGAGGAATGCCTCGCTGTTGTTTAGGGCTTCTTTCAAAGCTTCTCTCGTATCCTTTGACAAATGCAATAGTTCATACAATGTGATACGAGCTGAAATGTTGAAAAGCTGGGCCATGATGTTGTATTTGAAGGGGGCTTTAGGATCGCTCAAAGGATGTTGTAAGGCTTTATCAAACCGAGTCTCCTTTTGCTTGGCCGGTTCGGGTTGTTTGGACGTACTTGGCTGGTTGTAATCCCTTAGGTAATCCTTGCCGGATCTCGTCCCTGTCAAGGCCACTTTCTCTTCTTCTGAGTCGGTGAGCGAAGTGACATGCATAGATTCTTCTCCGATAATTGCAGAGATGGTATTGCAAATCTTCCTCTTCAATTAGGACTTTGGAAGGGTCCAATCTTCATCTTGAAGAAGGTCAGGATGTACCCACATTATTTTCCCTCGAGCTGTAGTGAGAGGAACCAAGCCTCGACTTTGCTGATTTTGGCGGTCATAGTTTACGACCTCCATTCTTGTAGTAGGAATAAGAACAACACCATTTTGGGTTTGAATCTCTGGCATGGAGCCGAACTGAAATGTCACCATATTGGCAGTGATCTTCTTCTGCTCAGGCTTGAGTTTGAGAATCCCCAATTCGACAAATGTCTGGATCTTATCCTTGAGGATATAGCAGTTCTTCATCGGATGCCCTAACATCCTGCGATAGAGACAGTAGCTAGGGTCGTTGGTCTTTCTGACTTCTTCGGGGCATCGAACTTTTGGGAGCTTCAAACGATTCCCCTTGTTGAGAACATGGAAAATAGCAACTGCATGTTCATCCTTGAACGAATAATTGCACTGGGAGCTCTTCCTTGGTTCTCTTTGTGGGTTGTTGTTTGAGTTCTGGACTCCTACTGCGAAAGTCTCCTTAGCTTTCGGTTGTGACGTCTGTGCTTGTTTGCCCTTGTTACCTTTGAAATTGGTGCGGGGCTCAAACTTGTTGAAACGTTCTGATGACTTCTCAGCGATCTCAGCTTGTTCTATCAAGTCCTTCCAAGTATGGGCAGTGACAGCGCCCATGTGAGCTTCTATTTTTTCCAAAATGTTATGCCGGCAAATTTGTAGTAACATCGGTAGAGGCATATCTTGACATCGTAATGTCAAGTTTTGGTATCGTTCAATGTATTCTCGGACCGTCTCATTCCCGCTTTGTTTCTCGGAGAGGAGCTTGGCCATAGTGACGTCCGATTGTTCTTCATGAAACTGCGAGAGGAATTTGGATTCCAAATCTACCCAAGATCTGATTGATCCTTCGGGCAAATTTTGGAACCAATCAAAGGCTACCCCCTGAAGAGTGCCTATAAAGAGACGCGCTTTGATAGCGTCGTTACCCACTACATTCCCAGTTTGTTGATGAAAGTAGTAGATATGCTAGTTTGGAGATCCTTTGCCATCAAACACATGTAGTGTAGGCGGCTTAAACTTCATCGGGTAAGGGACCATGTCCCATTCGATGGGATAAGGTTGGGTAATCTCGACTTTCTTAAGCTCCGTCCGTTGAGAAAGAGCATTGAGCTGTTTCTGGATATCTTCCAAGGCTTTCGCTTCATTGCTTGGCTTCGCGAGCATTGTTGCCTCTGACCTTGCATGTTCAGAATCTGCGTCGCTTTGGTGCTCTAGATCTTCCTCTGGAGGTCTTTCGCTGATTGGCTTCTTTCCTTTGGAAGAGCTTGCCTGAGGATTTAACAAGAGTTGCTCAACCATCCTCTCTAGACGTTCGATTCTTTCGTCTGCCTCTTTCTTTTGGATCGCCATTTGATTCAGGAGATCTTCTCGATCTGTTGCATTTACTTCCCACCGTCGTTCTTGGCTTGAACTATGGGTTGGGTTCGATGCTATGGCTGAATTGGCATCACTAGAAGTTGGTTGATCTGTTTGAGACGAAGATTGCGGCGTTTGTATGGAAGAGTAGTCAAAAGGAATTGATGCTCTTGCTCTTAGCCTAGTATTGCGATACACGCCCTCTACTTCTGGAAGTATGGACTTGATGCCAAGAGAGTATACTGGATCAGGGGAGCTATCCGTATCTTCCTCATCATCTTTAGAGGTGATGCTTATCATGTTGATAGTAAAGACTTGAGTTTTACTTCGTCGGGCACGTCATCGTTGTTTAGTTCGAGCCCCTAAAGGCTCAAGAACAGGGCCGAGACGGTTGAAGACTGATTCTTTACATCGGCAACCTTCTTGGACTGCTGAGGCTACTTCTCTGAAGGTCGCACAATGCTGACATTGGCGAGCTCTCTTCAGAGTTATGAATTTTCGCAAATCAACACTAGTGCCAACTTCGCTAACTTTGGCTTTAGAATGCGAACGTCGCTTACGACGACGCTGACCAGTGGGATCATCAGCGATAATTTTATTCCTCTGAGGGAATTTTGATGAGGAATTACCCCCATTCTTTGCTTCTTATGAGGAAGCATAGCAAGCATCGCGAGATGCTTTAAATCAAACTCCTAAAGGAGTTGATGACTGAAGCCCGAGATCAGACGTGTTAACATCTTGATCTCTGTTCAAGGCGAGAGTCGAATTTCCTTCGCTTTTGGTGAGGTTCGTTTGGCTTCCAGCTAAGCTCAAACTTTCTTCGGCGAAGGTGGCTTTTCCACACGCGGGGGTCACTTTGGACCCGAGATTCGTTCGACGACGAATTCTACGGTAACTGTGCACAATTGCCGTTGAAGAGCTCATGGAGATAGACTCCTTGAACTTCGCTTGATCAAATTCAATGATCAGCATTTCAGCAAAAGACCCGAGGGTCTTAGTGTCGGTTTGCGACACAATCTTCTCGTCGGTTGAGAAAGATGTCCCCAGCAGAGTCGCCTTCCTATTTCGGGTCTTTTTATAATTGCAATTAACTCAGATTACAATTGGAGAGACAACAATGAAACTATGGAAAATTTATATTTCCTGGGGTTCTTTTCTACGTGCCGGTGGAGCGTCGATCTTGTACTCTGTTGATGAACCGAATCAAGACTTATGAGTCTTTTGCTATTAGCGAGGGTCGAATCACTTGGAAGATAGCTCAGTCTTCTCTTTGCGATACTCCTCTGCGTATGTGTGTTTCTCTCCGCGTGTGTTGAATTGTGTGATCTCCTCTCCTTTTACAGGCTAAAGGAGAGAATTAATGGCCTCCTTAGAACGTGGGTTAGTGGCCATCAAAACAGGAGATAGTGGGGGGGGGAGGGGGTTATTCCTTGAGAATAGCTCTTAATAACGGCTATTTGGGCGAGCTTCGTGGCCTCCGAAGTTCGATGAAGACGTGGGCGAAGGTCGCTGATGGTGCAGGCGAGGGTCGCTACGAACGTGGGTGCGCCTTCTTCAGAGGTGGGTGACTTGGTCCACTTGAGCTGATGTGGGCGGAGTTCATGAATTTGTACAATTGACTCTGGCGAGGTTAGCTCGGTTGTCGGCGACCTTTCTTTGTAGTTTGTTGTGAGCTTGATTTTGGGCCCATTCGAAGTGTTTAGCCTATGGGCGTTCACTCATTATATCCAAATTAATCATCGGCCTAGGTGAGAATATATTTTGACCGTCTACGCTACTGAAATCAACTACTAAACTAGCAAAGAACAACTACTAAGGTTGTCCAAACTTCTCCTAATGGTTCTCTGCTTGATCTTTGTATTTCGCTTGGACTGGGGTAGAATCATCCTATCGTCAACTGGAAACTACACCAGATCCTCATTATGGGATAGATGGATTCTTTGGCATCTAAAGAACAGGAAAAACCAACAAGGTAATAGATTATATCATATAATCAGTCTCAATTAGTACATATTAGATAGATTGATAAACTGTTAGAAGTAAAAGACATCAATAAAAAGTATTATATGATAATGTAGTAAAGTAAATGGTCAGATAATGTCCTATAACAGTATGGTGATTTCTAGTATCAACCTTGTTGATGTAAGCTATCAAACAGGGGGTTTATCTGAGGATTAGGAGGGTGTTAGGGTCCTCAAACTCCTTCAGATGACTGGTTCCGGAGCTCGCTGTTCTTCCCTGCTCGTGAGAGGATGGAGTTGGGTTCTCCGGTTACTCCTCCGATGATCAAGTCAGTAGTTTGAACTTGAGTAGAAAAATACAAGTGAGTGGTTTAAAGTTGCATGAAAAACTCAGATCCCCTTACCTTAGGCAGTACGTCCTCCTTTTATAGTGGCTTAGAGGGGCAGATAGGTTACTTTGGTCGAGTCCAGTTGGCAGCCTAGTCATCACCTACTTCACAAGTGGCGGCTGCTAGAAGGAGTGAGCCAGCTAGATATTTAATATGGAGATGACAGCAGGTGCTCGGAGCTGACTAGGTCTGATGAGTCATAAAGGCTATAAGGGCTAGAGTAATGATGATTTTGTCAGGACAGTTAATGCAAGAGCAGTCGGCTGGCGAGAGGTTCGAGGTAACTACCGCCTCTTTATTCTTTTGGTTGAGGGTCGACAACCACCGCCTTTTCACTCGGTTACGCAAGTTGTTAGCTGATGGAGTTGGCCGCGAGAGTGGGCGGCTGGCAGTTGTCAAGCCGGCAGTGAGAGTTGCGTGTGGTAGGTTGGCTGACAAAGACTATCTTTCAACTCTGCTGCGCGAGTTATCGGCCTATCGAGTCGGCCGTGGGAGCAACGGGAGTTATTTTGGCTTTGAACTTGTCTAATTTGGCGTGGGGGTGGGACACGTGTCGGCTTCCCTATAAGGATTAATACTTAGTGACTTTAGGGATCGTAACAGTGGGCCCCTTTCACTTGGATTCGGTCTGGGCCGGGTCCGAGTGAAATTAGACTGTGACTTGTTCAGTCATGAGGAGCATTAATGAGTGGTGACTAAAAAGTCTTTTCTGATGTGATGGTGCTGTCGTCAGGGTGTACTTTTTCGGCTATTGTTGCTTCATTTTTTGTGCCTGATTGTGGGATATTTAAGGCATGGGGTGCCTCGATTCTGGAGTGGCCATTTCATATTTCAGGATGGATCTCCACCGATACTTATGCGCTGGATCGATCGTTGCGATTCTGACAACTGTCAGTTTCTTTGCCTATAAATAGGGTTGCCGCAGTAAGGGGGGAGGTTATTGCTTTTAAATATCTCTAAATTTGAACGACAAAGGAATCTCGATCATCTACTTTCTCCAGTGATCTAAGACTATTTCGATGGCGGCTTCTACTCTTAGGATTCAGCAGGGTCAGTTGGAGAAGTTTCACTCTAAGGTGACGTTGCCACAATTGAGGCACTCTATGAGAAGTTCGACGTTCCTCGAGCTTTCATTCTGATAGCATCGGTGAAGTCGCAGGCGGTCTTCGATCATGAAGCGAGTCAGGCTCTGGTGTACTAAAACATCTAGAGTATGGTTTGCGCCTGCCCCTACACCCATTCCTCTGCCATGTTTTCGCATCCTTGGGGGTGTCACCATCACAGATGAAGTCCAATTCGATTGCAACCCTAGTAGGATTCGTTGTCATCTGTCATTGGTTGGGGATCGAACTAACTTTGAACTTGCTCGGGCATCTCGTCAGCATCAAGGTGTATCAACGTGAGGCCCATTTCTATCTCCAAGTGTTGGGGGGATATAAGATCATCGCCATCCCCTCCGAGTCAAATAAGGATTGGAAGGAGAGATTTGTATGGGTCTCAGGGGATGATTCCAACTTGGGATGCTTTAATTGGCCCGAGATTTCAAGGGAGGCTCTGAAGGTAAGGCCATTGTCAAGCAACGAGAGGCGGGCACTAGAGAAGATCAAGGCATACACTGGTTCTCACAAGATGGAAGCCTTGCTCAACAACTCAGTGTTGCAAGTGGTCGGCATCTCTTCCGTGCCTCCTACACCTGAGGATGAAGGGAGGGTGGCGATGCTAACTTTGGGCTCGGAGGAAACCGCCGAGGTGCCGACGGCACCACCTGCTGAAACCCAGGAGGGGCCTTCGACGAGGCCGACAAAACGCATTTGTTAGGATCTAGCTCTTGAGGAGGGGACAGAGGTTCACGCTCATGCGACCGACATAGCCGCTAGATTGGCAGGGCCTAAGCCTACTACTGCTCAGGCAGAGAAGAAGAAGAGGCTGAGAAAGGTGGGCAGTCAAGGGCCTAAGAAGGCGGCTGAGATGATGGAGACCAAAGTCGTCCATGTCGATGATAGGTCCCCAGCACGAGAAGAAGAGAGGACCGACCTTCAGATGACTGAGGACAAAACCGAGGCCCCTGGAGAAGGACAGATTCCGGTGGAGACCGAGACCCAAAGAGGGGGCAAAGGGGCCCTAGATACTCTTGCCGAGTCGACTCACCGCTGGGGGAAGGAGCCGGCCACGGAGGGGTCATCTCCTGCTGAGGAACTAGGATGGCCGTGCCCTCATCGTATTGATGAAATCGAGCCTGAGAAGTGGGATCGACTGAGGATGCTGTTGATAGAATCCTCTAGAGTCGGTCCTCAAAATGACAAGGAGCCGACCCTAGAGTATAGGCACAAGCCCACTCGTTATCTAGATGAGAGGGGGTTAGTTCTTGAATCTAGGCTCACCCAATCGCAAGCGGTGGAGCAATTTGATCTCCCCCGTGATGATAAAATTTTGGGGGAGGTCCCAGACATCGGCCATCACCTGAGCCTTAGGAGCTACTTGGTTCAAGGGGCTCTGGTGGAGCAGGAGTTATTTGGCTAGGTAGAGCAGGTCCGAGCCTCCTTTCTCAAGCTTCAGGAGGAGTCGGAGGCTCAAAAGGCCGATTTGGAGAAGGCCCTCCTAGTGTTGTCAACTCAGGAGGACGAACTGGGGACGAACTGGGCGATTGGCGCTGAGAGATGGAGGTGCGGGAGAGCAGGATCGATGGCTTAAAAGCTACAGATAGCCAGAAATCCGCTGAGATCGATAGGCTCAAGCGCGAGCTTCATGAGCAACATAAGAGGATAAAACATTTATCCGAAGAGGTAGCGCTTGGGAGGCGGGAGAAGGATTGCGCTTTGGAGCAGGGCGAGTCAGATCGCCATGTTGCCCAGCGTCTGAAGGTCAAGCTGGAGGAGGAGCGGTCGGCCCACAAGAAGCTCCAAGAGGAGAGTGCTCAGCGCGAGTCATCCCTAGTTGAGGCCCAAAGCCACATCGCTCACCTGATTGTTAAGGCTCATCGATCAGAGGTTGTTGAGGATTATCGCCATAGCGTTTTTGGGAAGGTAGAGGTAGCGATGACTTGCAAGGCGGGAAATGATTATCTCGAGGCACAGCTTCCGGCTGAGGTGAGAAGTGTACCCGACCATTTTCACTATCCTCCAAGGATTGCTAATTGGCTGGAGGCACTCTTGGAGATAGAGAAGCATGGTGGGGGACTTGAGCTTAGCAGAAGTGGTGTCGAGGACGAGGAGTCGGATGATGAGGTTGATGAGGGTTCCGTCGAGAAGACTAGGGAGGAAAGCGAAGGCTCGGCCAGACAAGCCGGCAAAGGTTTGACTCAAGATAGTTGGGTGATTTTGCCTGAGGAAAAAGGTAAAGGGGCCGAGCTGGAAGTTCAGTCGACTCCCTTGTCATCCGCTGCTAACATTCCTCCGCTATCATCTCCTGGTCCGGGTGTCAATACATCTCGGTTTCCCAATCTTCCCCCTAGGATTCTTGTCTTTTATTTTTGTGGTGTATCGTATTGTAAATATTTGAAGGACATGAATAAAAGATACTTCTGCCAGTTTGAACTGTCTCTCGTGTTCTTTATGTTGGACTATGTTTTGATTGGGATGACTCGGTTTTGCGTTTCAGATTGTTAGTCAATTTGCGTTTATGTCTAGGGCCCAATCATAATGACTTTATGGATGGGAGCGGTATGCCTTGGGCATATAAAAATAATGCCAGAGTCTTAGATCTGCATTTTGATTTTTCACGAATAATGATGTGTTCCGTGCCGGAGTTGGTCTAATCGATGAGGACCAAGTATACGTATGTTTGTATAGGGATACCTTGTTTATGAGTAGGCATAGTGTGAATACTCTTAGGGAAAGTCGTAGGATCCCCCCTTGGCCAATTGATGATGCTGGCAAGTCTAGGATTGGATGGATTGAATCGATTTTGACTTGACCTGGTACGGGGATGGGTAAGTGCCTTGGTTGTTAGACTCAGCCTTAGTGAGGGCCAACTAACACCGTGTTTCTAGTCGGTCACGGGAGGTGTCGGTCCATGGCGTCGATCATAGGGGCAGCTCCCTAGAGTCACTCGTACAATCGGGCACAGATCCGAACATGTGTCGGCCTCGAAGAGGTAGTCAACACTTAGTCATCTGTAGGGTTCTTCTCCTTCAATTCGATTGGTCGAATTAAGGGAAAGTCCAAACAGTGGTCAATTTGCGATTTCGAGGAGCATTGATGGGGAAGTACATAAGTCACTGTTAATGTGACCCTTTGACATCAGCGAATGTCAGGCGCCGCTGTCGTTTTGATTTCTGAGCAGAGCTATGCATCGATTGAAGGGCGGCGCTTCATATCTCGTAAAGCATGTTCAGATTTTGAGGTCGACCTCATCCACCCATCTTGGATCGAGCTAGCTGTTCTGACCTCCCCACGTGTCTCCACTGGAGCCTATAGATATCTCTTCTTTGCGAATGAGATTTTCTTTACAAACTTTTGCTCTATCTCCCTACAATCGAACTTTCTGCTTCGAGTGATTTTTGTTCTAAGTTCCAACGATCTCTGATGGCTTCCAGCACCTCCACTACTAGTCGTAACGAGATGAGGATCGATCTCCTTCGGCCATTCCACTCAAAGATTTGCACCACGGAGCTCGAGGCGTACTATGAGCGCTTCGATCTCCCCAAAGCTTTTACTTTGTTAGTGCCGGATAGGGCTAAACCGGTGTATCACCATGGCGGTGATAGGTCACCTATCTATCTGAAGCATTTGGATTATGGCTCCGATTGCCACTTTACCCCTTCACCCGCCAGGTGTGTGAGGCCCTGGGGGTGTCTCCCACACAGATCATGCTAAACTCCATCGTCACTTTGGTGGGATTTGTGGTGATCTGTCATCGGGTCGGTGTTGACCCGACTCTGTGTCTGTTTGGCCACCTCATCAGCATCAAGATGACGAAGAAGGAGGGGCATTATTTCTTTCAAAATGTTGGCGGCTTCAAGCTGGTGTCGAATACTCCTGATTCTAACAAAGATTGGAAGGAGAGGTTTATGTGGGGTTTTGGAGCCGACCCTATTTTTTCCTGTCCAACTTGATCTGAGATCAAGAAGGATGTGTTGAAGCTGTGCTGACTCTCGGTCGAAGAGGGGCAGAAGCTTGAGAAGATTCGGGCCGATGCGGAGTCAGAGAGATCAACAATCTCTTCGAGTCGACCGCCCTTCGAGTGGCCGGTGCATCTAGGGTTCCACCGACCGAAGCCGATACCATCTGAGCGGCTGTCCTGGCTCTCCCACTAAAGGATTTGGAGGGGGCGGATCCAGCTTCGGCAAAGCTGGGCTCAACTGTAAGGCCCCAAAAGCGGTTGAGGGAAGAGCTAGCTCCCGAAGAGTTGAAGATGGTGGCGGCGAGAACTGCCGAGATTGTAGCTCGGCTGGCAGGGCCGAGTGCTGCCGCTCAGGCTGAGAAATCAAAGAAAAGGAGGAAAAGAATGAGGAGGATGTGTGGCCTAAGTCATCCAGGGAGTGCCGAACCGAGTCAAACTAATTTGGGGGGCGCAGTAGAGGCGGGTGCTCCCGCTTCGAGTCCAAAGGTCGGTCCTTGTCCCCCCGTCTCGGACGTCCTCCCTCCTGAGTCGACCGAGGTTGGCATCATCGATGAGGCTTCTCCAGGTCGGGCAGCGGGGGGAGAAGAGGTGGCAGAGCCTATTGAGACTGAAGTCCTGGCTGGGGAGTCGACGGCTCAGGCCACTGCATTCGAGCTAACCCATAGGGCTGGCAAGGAGCCTGCTGAGGCGTCGATCGCGGCCGCAAGGGAGATGACCCCACCTCAGGCAGTTGAGGAGTCCGTGAGGGTCGACACTGCTTCGGTCCCAAAGGGCGGCTTCAAATGGCCTTTCCCCCACCGTGTTGATGAACTCGACCCTAATGTGTGGGGGAAGTTAAAGGCTATGTTGATTGGCACGTCAGGGGAAGGCCCCCAATACAACGAGGAGTAGTCTGTGGATTATAGGTTCATTCCAAAGAAGCATCTTGACAAGAGAAGCTCAGTCCTAGAATTTCGTTATCTTCTCGATGCAGCTCTAGAGGCAGCTCTAGTCTGCATGAAGCAGTTCGACTCTATAAGGGTTAAGGTCGATAGAACTTTAAACAACTCGAGCACAATAGAGCGATCGTTTTGAAGCTCTCGCAAAATCGTTTGGGACATGTGACCTCCACCAGATTTATAAAATTCCATCATTTTGGGTCTCAAAATCGCAGCCAAAGATTTTCTTTCTATTTTAGGTAGTTTTTGACCATCCAATCTAGAGGGGTAAACAAATTCAATTTTAGCTAAAATTTGATATGAATGATCCCCTTTCCTTGTAGAAGGATATTTCTAGTTTTTGGCATTTTTCTATTTTTAGTTTGAAAGATATTTTTTTAGTTAGAAAGATATTATTTTATCCTTTTTCCTTTTATTTTCGAGTCTATAAAAGACTCTTTTCTAGATGTATCGATGTAGCTTTTTGAAGAATAAAACCCTAGTTATTTGGCTATGGCTCTTTATCTATGTTCTCTCTATCTTTCCGCATTTTTTGCAATTTTGATTTGGTTGTAGCCTTACCAGGACTGCAACACTTTTTTGTAATTTGATTTTTATGATTCTTTCTAATCTCGCCCGTTTATGAAGGCTACAAAACCAGATCACGTAAAATCTTGGCGTTGTGTGGTGTTTGCTTTTATTTCAGTCTCTTTAGCTGTGTGAATTTTGCACTTGCTTGATCGATCTAATGCCAGCAGATAATATACTTGTTAATAAGTCTTTCTGATAAAAAAATAACTTTTACATGTCAATTCGGTAAATTAAATAAAAAAAGTACATATTATGATTCAATATTGCAATTTAACTATAAACACATGTAGAAGATTAGGAATATTATATTTCACATTGCAAATTCGAAACTAAGTAATAATACATTATATTATTATTCAGTAATAGTGCACATGCATGGGCACATATATAGGATGGCAAGAAGAAGACTTTGTTTAATTATTCTTTTTTTTAAAGGAAAATTGATTATTCCACTATGTATGCACATATGCTAAGCATGCATGCGTCTTCTTATTGCCCCTCATTAGTACATATAGTTTACTTGATTAATCAAGTTACTTAGTGGGATTCTCAGCACATTTTAAGAGTGAGTTTGGCCTCATAAATATTTGTAGTGCTATTGCCAATTGACAAACTCGACTTGCAGCCCTTGTAGCTATCCTATGAAGAGTCAGCGGAACCAAGGAGGGGGTCGACATTTCATACTAAATTACCAGAACTAATTTGGTATAAAAGAAAAATTAAAGGAATATTATACTAAACCCCCAATAACTTTTCGCAACTTGCAGTAGACCCCCAATAACTTTCAAAATCGCACTAACCCCCAATAACTCTCAGGGTTTAGCGTAATTTACCCAAAATCAAGTCCAGTAGATTTATGCAGACAACCATATACAAATACAATGAATCAATATAAGAACACAATACAAGTTTTACTTTCTTCACAAATGCCATCTACTGTTTGGCCTACAGCTAGATTTGGAAGTTCCTCAGTAAAAGTTGGAAGCACTGCAACAAGTTGGTAGTATGCTGAAGTAAACAATACAGAGAGTAGAGAGACATTCACCAATTACAAACACAAAGATGTACAGATGCTGCACTGCTATCTATATGCAAGAAACATAGAATAACAGAGTTACACTCTGCTAGACTACTATATATCCTTTATATTAATCATTGGGTAGACCCATGTCTACGCAAATGAAACCTTAATTGAGAATGGTCCTCAAGAACTCATTATTTGAGATGAACAATGAAACTTTAAAGATCACCGAGCTCATCCATAAGGTTCACAATATCTGAACCAATTAATTGTAGCATATCAATATCATTGCAATCGATACTGAAGTCCCACGGTGAGGTAACACTAACTGATGTCACATTCTCATGAGCCGTAGGTAGCACATCGGCACAAGGCGATGATAACAGTTCCTCTAACTCAAGTTCTGTGAAAATCTCGAGCTCAGGATCGTCTTCGTTTTGGTACGCGGAAGAAAGTTCTTGTTTTTCCTGATCTGATTGCAAACTTTCATTATTTGGAGAATGTTTGGTATCAGAAAGTGAGTTCCTGCCCACATATTTGCATGTGTGTTGCATGTTGTAAGTAACCTCGAACTCGGGAATATCATTTGTCTCATCCTGCTGCTGTACAACTTTGGTTGCTGGACAGTCTTGTTCCTTGTGATGAGCACATCTATAGTAGCTCCTGAATTTGATCATGTCAACTTAAATTTAGTCAACGGCCAAAAATTTGCAGAATGTAATTATTTCAGTATTTCATTATCCATTACAATCAGATTTTTGTTCAAGTACATTCTACGTTCCCTGTCAATAATAGATAAAATGAAAAAGAAGCTACTATTCGTGCTACCCTATAGATTTTAAGCTGCAACATTATTTTTGCATAAGGTTCTTTTTTTTTCTAGAAAAAGGATGGGGCGTCACGCAGAGCCTCAGCTTGCCTATCTATACTACGCCTGAACGGTTGTTACACCCAGTTTACACTACTACAAAATGTTAGAAACAGAGCAAATCAAGAGAAATGAGCAATTCTATTCATTAGTATTGGGGTCTATATATACAAGAGGAATGGTCTCATTCTTCTACTCTATCTGATGTGGGACTAAACAAAAGGGGTCTATTCCTATATTTAACACCCCCCCCTCAAACTGCAGTTGGGTTAACCAATGGTAGTTTGTCAATGAGGAATAGATGTCGTTTTATCGTATGAGCTTTAGTAAAGAGATCTGCTAGCTGAAGATCGGTGTTGACATAGGGAAGAGAGATTGTGCCAGCTAGTAGATGATGACGAGTAAAGTGACAATCGATTTCTATGTGCTTCGTGCGTTCATGAAATACTAGATGGATGGCTATTTTGATGGTGCTCATGTTGTCACAATGTAGAGGAGTTGCAGTTGTGGGGGACACACCCATGTCAAGGAGGAGTCGTCGTAGCCAAACGATCTCTGCTGTGGTAGATGCCATGGAGCGATATTCCGATTCTGCACGAGAGCGAGAGACAACATCCTGTTTCTTTGATTTCCAGGATATGAGAGAGTCGCCTAGGAAGATGCAGTAGCCAGTGATAGATCGGCGATCTATAGTGTTACGGGCCCAGTCTGCATCGCTGTAGCTGTGAAGGATCAGTGAGGATGATGTTGAGAAGAATAATGCTCTGCATGGTTTCTCATGAATGTAGTGTAGGACACGGAGTAGCGCTGATTGGTGAGGAGAGCGGGGTGTAGCGACAAATTGACTAAGGACATGAACTGCGTGAGAAATGTCAGGTCTGGTGATGGTGAGGTACACCAAGCTTCCTACAAGATGTCGATATTGAGTTGCATCAGGTAGGGGATCACCATCAGTGATATTGAGTTTGACATTCAGTTCAAGAGGTGTCTGAGCTGGTTTGGAGGGTCTTAGATCTGCGCGGTTGATAATGTCGGTGGTAAATTTCTGTTGAGATAGATGGTAACCACGCGGTGTTTGATTGATCTCCAATCCGAGAAAGTAATGGAGGTGGCCGAGGTCTTTCATTTCAAATTCTCGCTGGAGGTGGGATTTGATGTGCTGGATGGTTGATGGATTGTCACCGGTGATGATCATGTCATCGACGTAGAGAAGGAGGATGGTCCGTTGGCCATTTGAGGAGGAGATGAACATTGCCGGGTCGTTTTCACTCGGAAGGAAGCCAGCTGGTTGCATGGCTTGTGTGAATTGGGCGAACCAGGCACGGGGTGCCTGTTTGAGGCTATAGAGAGCTCGACGAAGGTGACAGACGAGGCTTTTGGGGTGAGATAGTCAAGGTGGAGGAGTCATGTAGATATCTTCAGTGATTTTGCCATGCAGAAAGGCATTTGTTAAATCCATTTGATACAGTGGCCATTGTCGGGAGGCGGCGACAGCAAGCAGTATGCGAATAGTAGTCATTTTGGTAACTGGTGCGAATGTCTCCTCATAGTCCACCCCATATTGTTGTGTAAAACCTCGTGCCACTAGCCGAGCCTTATGACGCTCGATGGTTCCATCTGCTCTAGTCTTGACTTTGTAGGTCCATTCGCAGCTAATGGGTGTCTTTCCCGGAGAAAGAGGAGTGAGATCCCACGTATGAGTTTGCTGGAGAGCTGTAAGTTCGTCCTACATGGCCTGTTGCCACTCAGGGTGTTTGACTGCATCATGGTAAGAGTGGGGTTCCATATAATCTGACGTCATCATAGTGACTATGTGAAAAGTAATGGATGTGAAGTTGGGGTCACGGTATTTGGTTGGTGGTTGGCGATCTCGAGGGGGATATCTGGTCTCAGGTGGGATGTCAGTAGTGGGTGATTCAGCTTCGATTGAGCTTTGTGGAGGAGCTGGTTGATCCTGTGCAGCAGGAGGTCGGTTAGGACTGGCTACTTGCTCAGTGGAAGAACTAGATTCTGGACTTAGCTCTGGAGTGATTTGTGGTGCCGGAGAGTTGGGTGTGTCAAGTTCAAGAAAGATTAGATCTGTGGGTGTGGATGGTGGTAAAGATACGGGTGGGGAGGGTAAAGCGTAGTATGGAAGATGTTCAAAGAATGTAACGTGGGGAGAGATGCAGAGGCGATCAGAGTGAGGATCATAGCAGCGATAGCCTTTATGATGTAGACTGTATCCAAGGAATATGCACATGACAGATCGTGGTGAGAGCTTGTTGCGTTCTGAGGATGATAATTGGACAAAGCATGTGCAGCCAAAGACTCGAAGATGGGAGTAATTTGGTGGATTTTGGTGTAGCTGTTGAAAGGGTGTAAGGCCTTTTAGAGTGGTGGAGGGAGTGCGATTGATGAGATAGACACTCGTAAGGAGAGCTTCTGCCCAAAACTGAACGGGTACGGATGCAGATAGTAACGATGATCTGGTAGTTTCAAGGATGTGTCGGTGATGCCTTTCGGCAACACCGTTTTGTTGATGAGCGTATGGGCAGGAGAATTGAGAGAGGGTTCCCTGAGAGGCAAGGAATTCTGTGAAGCGACGGGATGTATATTCCCCCCCCCCAGAATCTGAGCGTAGGATTTTGGTACGAGAGGAGAATTGTGTGAGGATCATGATGGCAAAGTTTTTGTAGATGTCATATGCATCAGATTTATGTTTCATCAGGTAGACCCAAGTGAAACGGGAGTGATCGTCAATGAATGTTATGTAGTAACGATTGTCACCACGAGATGGATGTGGAGATGGTCCCCAAATATCGGTATGGATGAGGTCAAATGGAGCGGAAGCAATTTTATTGTTTATTGGAAAGGGTTGGGCCAATTGTTTTGCCAACTTGCAGCCGGTACAAGGTGACAAAGTGTCAGCAGAGAAATTTCCTAATTTACCAGTTGTGGAAAGGGTACGAAGACGAGATAAAGAGAGATGACCGAGGCGACGATGCCAGAGGTCGCAGGTGGTTAGTTTGGAGTTAAGAAGGCGAATGACAGATGCGGTGGGAGTGGGAAGAATGAGCTTGTCAATGTAGTATAGGCCACCGATATTACGGCCAGTCCCAACCGTTTCTCCCGTGCGAGGATCCTGTATAAGACAAGATGAAGCTATGAAGGTAGCAGTATAGTTGTGTGAAGTGATTTGTGAAACTGAAAGTAAGTTAATTTGGACATTGGGGACGTGATGTACGTTGGGGATTGAGAATTGAGGCTTAATATGTAGGTGACCTACAGAGGTCATGGGTAGTGGTGTGCCATCGGCTGTGTGAACCATGGCTGTGGGCGGTAGGGGTGTTTGATTGTGGAGGTATGTTTGTGATGACGTAAGATGATGTGTAGCACTCGAATCTAAAATCTATGAGTTAGTTTTTATACCTGATTGAGTGACATACGAGGTAGATACCGAACCTGTGTTAGATGATGGGGCAGATGGATGTAACGCCTGTAGGAGATCAGTGTATGATGGTGTCGTGGATGAAATTTCATTGACGGTTGCCTGGGTCGTTGGTGGCGGTCTCTTGGCTGGCCGTGAGTGACACTGATCCGTAGTGTGTCCGCAGAGTTCGTGGATGTCACACATTGTTTGCGTGTGGGAGTGGGGCCAGGTTGTTATTGTCTCATCAATGAGGTGTACTGATGATATGGAGGACCACGGTGGGTGGATGAGCGTGGGGCGGCGTGGATGGAGCTTGGACTGATGGAAAGAGTGTTGAGGTGAAGACGTGTTTCTTCGGCCTGTAACTCTGTGATAGCTGTTTCGAGGGTGGGTCTAGGTGACCGGTGGATGAGTTGGCTGCGAACAGATTCGATCTCTGGTCGGAGCTTCATCAGAAACTGAAAGAGACGTTGTCTATCTCTGTTGTTGTGGTGAATTGTCCTGGAAGCTGGATCAGTGAGAGGTGTTTCAAGGGCGACAAGTTGTTCCCAGAGATCAAAGATGTGGGTATAGAACTTCATGGATCGGCGATCATACAATGTAACCATGGATATCTCCTGGTATAGTTGAAACTCCCGAGCGTCATCTGACTGTGTATAGAGGCGCTGGAGATATGCCCAGAGGGATATGGCAGTGTCGAATCATGCGAGCTGAAGTCGGATGGAGGGTGAGACGGATTGAACGATTGCAGCGATGGCACGATCTTCAGCGAGAGTCCAGGTCATAAGATTGGACTCATAAGAGGAGAGAGCAGCTGAGTCCTTGGTGAGATCGCCGGTAGGAGTTGGTTGAGTTGGGGGTTTTGTTATGCCATCGATGTGTCCCCAGAGCCCACGACTACGAAGGATGACTCGTAGGGAGTAGGACCAGAGACGGTAATTATTTCCGTCAAGTTTTACATCAATAGATTGTTGATGAAAATGCATCTCAGGCGTCGTCATAGTAACTTGACGTTGAGGATCTAAAAAGATCTAGTTTGCCGGCCAAATGATTGGCGCAAGATGTGGTAAGTCAAATGATTGACACAGGATCTATTAAGATCTGATTGATGTGCCAAGTGATTGGCGTAAGATCTATGAAGATCTGGTTGATGAGCCAAATGATTGGCATAAAATCTATGAAGATCTGGTTGATGAGCCAGATGGAACAGTGTCGGCTAGGGTTTATGAGGGATGGAGAGTGGCGGCTAGGGTTTAGAGAATTGGAGAGAGAGAGGAGAGGGTGGCTCTGATACCATGTTAGAAACAGAGCAAATCAAGAGAAATGAGCAATTCTATTCATTAGTATTGGGGTCTATATATACAAGAGGAGTGCTCTCATTCTTCTACTCTATCCGATGTGGGACTAAACAAAATGGGTCTATTCCTATATTTAACACAAAAGGCCCTATTAGCAACAGTTTTCTACATATCCAAAAAGTTCATTGGGGTTTAGTATGATTTTGAAAGTTCGTTGGGATTTAGTGCAAAAGGATGAAAGTTCATGGGGTTTAGTATAATTTACCCTATTTTTAAACCCAAAATATGGAAGACACCTAAGACACCTTATATACACCGATATATACACTCGGTATGTAGCTATACCAATATATATGTAGCTATACACCTTATATTATTCGCCAATACACTCTATAGCATGGCTTATTGTATGTAGCTAATTCACTTTGTATTTTATACTTTGGGCTTAAAGGTAAGTATGTAAACTTTGTATTTTGGATGTATGGGAACATATATACAATACTACATGAATTTTACAGTAAATGGGGTAAAACTTTGGGTTTATAAGAAAACCCATAAAAATTAAAACAAATAAGAGTTGCTGTCAAGAGAGTGACTAGTCTGATAAGTATAAAGTTTGCTGTGTATATTTCACACTGAAACGTTTAGATCCACAATTAATTAACATATAACCACATATTGTCATATTGAAGAAATTAACACAAAAAATATATCTTGAATGTAACATGCACTATGTATTAATCTACATAGATCTTTATGCAGTACTGAAAACTAATTAGCACGTAGGAAACTTTCAGCTGGCTCTTTCGTGCAGAGATCAATTTTCTGCAAGAATTATGGACATTAGCTCTAAACAATGACGCCTACCATCTAAAATATAAAGTGAAATACTCATAAAAATTGAAGTAAACAAGACTTGTTGGCAAGACAGTGATGGCGCGTATATTAAGGTACATAATATTACTCAAATATTGTGCAGATCTACCGACAATAGTTAATGCATCAAAACCGAGTACATATTAAAGAATATATCCAACTGATCGCTGTCTCGATCTGCTGAAAACTAATTAGCTAGAAAGCACGTCGTTGGCACGAACAGTTTTCTGCAATAAATAAATGATCATTAGCCCTAAAGAATGACTTTGACGCAGCATCTCAAAATAAAAGCGTAGTCATAAAAATCGAAGCAAACTAGAGAACACAAAAAGTAAATACATGTACACGTTCACCCTTCCTGTAATTAATTTTGTATATTATCCTTCATCTTGTTTTTAGTGATGAAATAGACTTTCAGCTAGGGAAATAACCGGTCAGGTCAACCAAACATAGAAAAGCTTATTGAAAGACAAGAAACATGTGTATAATGGTATTGAATTAAGGATGATAATTTGTTACTGTTTCTTCTGACTTTTTTTTTTAGTCAATGAAACTATTTTATTCTATTCACCATATGAGCTAAAGTCAAAGCTCACATACCGAGCAGCAAAACATTAAGAAAAAGAACACAATATTTAAAGAGAATTAACCCAGAAAGTGTCAAAATCTAGGATGGGATTACTACTAGCAATGAGACATACAACTTTGATTAGCTTTATAATTTGCTCCTATGTGTTGATTTTTTGCTGAAAGATGCGGTAGTTTCACTCCGGCCAAACATTGTAACTAGCAACACCCAATGCAATTCTTCTAACTTTGGTGCGGTAATTCTTGCCAATCAATTGATTAGAGAACCAATAAATTAATCTGCTCCAATCGCAACTTCACCATTTAAAACCATGTCAGTCCATGATAGAAGCCCAAACTGCTGAAGAGAACCCGCAATCAAAGAACAAATTAATGTGTGTGGGATTCAAGGGCATTAGAATAGAGAATACACACGTTAGATTGAAGACAACTCATAGAACACAGTCGATCATTAGTGAGTAGCCTATTATGAATAACCAGCCAAAAGATGAAGGTGTGTTTAGGGATTCTATAGCTTTCAAGACAGTGGAACTCCAAGGCACACAAGGAGCAGCAGGGATAAAAATCTTTGCATTAGAAAGCTTGATAGAACACCATGATTGGAGACATAGAAGAAAGTTTTCAGAAGACCCCCAACGGTGAAGAGCATAATCTCTTATCTTGATAATCTGTTTTCATAACCAAGAGTCACCCTGTTTCTTTTGACCAGACCAGATAGAGATATGCCTTAAGTAGTTCTCATGGATCCATTTATCCAGAGAATGTCTTTTTTACTGTGAATATACCATAACAGCTTCAACTCTGCACCAACACTCCAAAAGATGGATGAGAATACCCCCAATCCATCATGGTTTCTACTCTGACAAATGGTCTCCTATGCAACTAGATGAGTTTTACTAGAATCAAAACTGCCCCATAGAAATTTCCTACGCAACACATCAATCTTGAGAAGAACTTTATTTAAAAGAATACAATTACTGGTCCAAACGACTTGAATGCTAAAGATAACAGTTTTAATTGACTGTAATCTTCCAGCATACGAGAGTTTCCTTCTATTAAGCCAATTGTGAAACTGAGATGTGATCTTGTCAATAAGAGCAAAGCAATCAATATGAGAAACCCTCTTTTTCCATAAGAGGTATCCCTAGATGTCTAATTGGGAGCAAACATTCAATAAAACTAGTAATAGAGATCATGTTGTTCTTAGTATTTTCATCCAAGCCACCAAAAAAGGGCATATTTCTCAGGGTAAGGACGTAATCCAAAAATCAAGGAGAATTCATCAAGACATTTCTGAAGTTGTTGAATGGAATATGTATCTTCCTTGCTGAATAATAGAAGATCATCAGCAAAAATCAAATGATTAATGTGAAGCTTCTTGCATCTAGGATGAAATTTAAACCGCTTGTCATTTTTGAGGCAATCTAGTCTTGAAAGGTACTCCATGCAAATGACAAAGAGGTATGGAGAAAGAGGATCTCCTTATCTCAAACCCCTCTCAACCTTGAAATAAACATTTTCCCCGACTCGGACAACACTAACCGTCGATCTAAAGAGTTCGATACACAACACTAACAATCGATCTAAAGAGTTCGATACAATCCTTGGTGTGCGATGTACTCTTGGGGGCTTGAAGAAAACCACCACTACCTATTTTTTGAATGTCCTTATTCTATGCAGGTTTGGAACTCAGTAATGGACTGGGAACACTTTGAATGGAGGTCTTGTTGTTGATGTCACCTTATTGACTGGTTTTCTTGTAGATTAACTAGAAAGGCTTTTAAGCAAAGGATCAAAAAGCTAGCGTTCTCAACTTCTATATACCTTATGGAAGGAAAGGAATTGCAGGATATTTCCACTGAAATAAAGAGATATTGAAGCTATTATCAAAGACATCAAAGTTGCAGTGCTTTTGGCTATACTTAATAGCAATATGGATCATAATTATAAAAGGTATGCTGAGAGTTTGTAATTTTCTCTTTTCTTACTGAATTGGTAACTCAGATTATTTGTCTATTTCTTCGTTTTTTTTTGGTCATTGAAAAGCTTTATTTCATTAACCAAATGCAAAGTTAAGTGCATCAAGTTTCAGAACCACTAATAACAAAAAAAAAAAAGATAGATCCAAGCTAAATATTACATTCTAATTACATAGTATATAACTAGCCTGTCATTGTCTATCAGTATTAGTGTTAAGAATGGAAGTTAGCATTGAAAATTTGATGTCTTTCACAAGCAGTTCCTTTTTACGAGCAGACTTTTGAAAGATTCTCTTATTGCATTCCTGCCAAATATAGTATATACAAGCAGTGAGTGCCATCCTCTTCACCTTTTATTTACCTCCATTTCCAGTAAGCTTTATGTTGTACCATAGAAATAATCAAGTGTTAATTACATTTAAGTGGCTGACATGTGTCTTAAGCAAACTACACACCAACTCAACCCAGATACACCGACTTCTCATCTCCATCGAAGGCCAAGACGAAAGGCATCCCTTCTAGTCCCCTTCAAAGGCGGAGACGAAAGGCATCCCTTCTCATCTCCCTCGGGGGTCTAGACGAAAGGCTTCTTTTCTCGGCCCTCTCACAAAGCCGAGATGGAAGGCGGTCATTCTCGAACCCCTCGCTGACAGTCAATCATCATCACATTAAATGCACGGTCGATGTCATGATTACATTCCCCCTGAAAGTCTTAATGACTCATCGGACCTTGTCAGCACCTTACTCCCACTGTCACCATCGCATTAATCACAAGGGTGACTCATGTCACCCACAGTCGACACCAGTAAAGCATCAGCCGAAAAAGCTGACTGCATGAACTCGGCCAAGATTACATAAATACACACGTCAGCTCGGTATAAATAGGCATATCGTCTACTGACCAAATGTATGCAATTTCTGCACACTTAAAGAACAATATCAGTTTCTTTCTCCTCTTCAGATCACAACTAACTTGATCGCTGGAGGAATTACCAGAGAACCCTACTCCGATCCTCTTACGTATTGCACATATGCAGGACTCTCTTCCTATCAGGGGATCAGCCATCAAAGGAGATCAAGGGACCCTAACCTCTTCAAAATCAGCCCTAAATCTCGCTGTTAATCATTTGTGCATCAACACTTTGTAATATACCAATTGGAGATAATATTCCAATCACAAGCTTTCCATTCATATTGAAGCCAATCCATAATTACATTCTAAATAAACATAGAATATGGACAGCTGAAAAGCAAATGGTGACGAGATTTCTCCTTATTGTTAGAGCAAAGAACACATGAATTTGTAGATTTGATCCTCATTTTACATAGCCTGCCTTGAGTGAGTAGTCTATTCTGAAAAGCAAGCTATGATATGAAGGATTGTTTAGGTATGTTCATGGAGCTCCACACTGTTTTATGCTAGAGTTGATATCTAGTTGCAGGAACAATTTTAACATAGAACACAGAGAGTTTGAGATTACAAAAGCATCTACATTCTTGAATTGCAGAGATTAAACCATCTCTTCCCCCCATGATATCATATGCAACATCTCTGTAAGGAGCCTAACTAGACTCGAATCGTTTTCAATCATAAATCTCTATTGGATAATTTTTAATGGTCCGATTTTATTGAATCCTGGATTTATGACATGTGTCACATTCTTTATACAAGTAGAAGGTCATAATTGTTGTTTTTATTTTTCTTTAAAAATTAAGTTTTGGGTTTTCCAAGTTAGGAAAGCCTTTGATACAATGAATTAGGGTTTTCATAAAGATATTTTTCTTGGTCTCGGTTTTTCAGTTAGAATGACCAATTGGATCATGGCTTGCATCACATGTCCAAAGTTCTCCATATCTTTAAATATCACTTTGCATGGATACTTCTAGGGTGAAAGGGGTTTGAGGCAGGGGATTCACTCTCTCCATATCTTTTTGTAATTGCAATGGAGTATCTCTCGTAGACTTGACATGCTTAAAGGGGTTAAAGGATTCAAATATCATCCAAAATATTCAAAACTGAAGCTAAATCATCTAATTTTTGTGGATGACTTGCTCCTCTTTTTTAGAGGAGATACTCTTTCTGTTCAAAAGTTATTTCAGGGTCTTTTAGATTTCAGTATTATTTCTGGGCTTGAAGTAAATCTAAGGAAATGTTCTATTTTCTATGGTGGAGTTGGTCATCAAGTGAAATATGCTATTACATCAACTATTGGTTTCTCTAAGGGAGTATTGCCAATCAGATATATTGGTGTATCACTTGTTAGTAAAATGTTATCATACTTTGACTGTACGTAGTTCTCTACTAAGCAAAGTCTCCAATCAATTTCAGGCTTGCATACACCAAAGAAAGTTTTCTTCTGCTGCCATGTTGCAACTCATCAGAAGTGTAATCATGGGTGTTCAAGTGTTTTGGACCAAAAACTACATTTTGCCTAAAAGAGTGCTAGAGAAAATAGATATGCGGTGTAGGAAATTCTTATGGGCCAAAGGTCCTGATAGCAAGTTTGCATTGGTCTCATGAGAAAATTTGTGAAGATAAAAAATATGGTGGATTGAGGATCTATTCGGCAAAAACTTGGAATACAATGGCGACTTTCAGACTGGTTTCATATATCCACCTAAATAAAGAACTTTTATGGATTCAATGGGTGCATGGAAATTATTTGCATCATTCAGATAATTAGCATGTGCATGTGAAGGCTGGAAACTCTTGGATGTGGAAACAACTTCTAAAAGTAAGAAATTATCTTATTACTTCCTATGATGGTCATGAAAATTTGAAAAATGATTTGCAATCATGCTATAAGGGTAATAAAATCTAGTTATCCTCTCCATACAAGTTTTCTCCCCTCATTCAGATGATGTTTCATGGTGTAACATAGTATGGGGCTCTTTCAACGACCCCAAATACTTTGTTGTCCTTTGGCTAGCAATGCAGGGTCGGCTATTGACTAAGGATAGGCTATGTAGCTTTGAGTTGCTTGATGTCAATGAATACATCCTATGCAACCAGAATGCCGAAGAGACCCATAAACATATGTTCTTTGAGTTCTCCTACTCTATGCAAGTGTGGAACAATGTGATGGAATTGATGAAATTTACTTGGAAAACTTGTGACTGGACCTGCTTCTTCGCTGGTACAATGAGAGTCTTAATGGCAAAGTTTGCAAGCAGTGCCTAAAGAGGATACTACTAGCCATCACTGTTTACAAAATCTAGAATGAAAGAAACAAGAGAATCTTCACTCAGCAAAGCATGCTACAAGAGATTCTGGTTAAAAACATTAAATATTTGCTGATGATGGTGGTTATAAACTCTCTAAACCTGCATGATTATAGAGAATGGATTCTAAGCTTGTAGTTTTATTTGCTAGGCTCCATGGCTTTAGGACTAATGTGCTTTAAAGCATATTATCTTATTGGGTTGAATCCACTAGAAGGGTATCCATTAACCCACAACCCATTGTTCGCGGTAAAAGTTGGGATGATTGTCATTGATTTGAATTTGCTTACAGCTTCTTTGGCCTACAACAAGATTCAAAAGAAATGCCTTTTATTTTAAGGCTTACAATGAAAATTAAAAAGATTACAACTTTTATCCTTGTGAACAAACACGAGGATCTCATATATCGAGGTCCTCGCCATGGGTTCTTTGCCCGTGTCGGACTTTTGTGTCCGTGGACCACCGCAATTCCAATCCGTAGAGACCCGGTTCGAACTACAGATGTAAAGGGGCTCGCTTCACGAAGGAAACGGTTACCGAGGGGATCACACTCACGAAGGAGAGGATCGCCGGGATCACACTCACGAAGGAGAGGATCGCCGAGCGGGTGAGATCTACTAGGAGAAATCGCAGCTTATCCCTCGAGGTTAAGACGGCTTAACCTAGAGGGTATCTCAGAGTTCGACCAATTCGTTACCTTTCGCTTGTAGATCAAGGCCGACGACTTGTACTCGCTGCTGCTCGACCGCGCCGACACTGTAGATCTCGCAAGAATTCTTCGAAGTCCGAGCTCTTCCAAATCCTCAAAATCCAACCTCCCAAGCCTCAAATCCCGCACTGCACCCGAAGACCCACCCCTATTTATACAATGGAGGGGTGTGCCGCCACATTGGTGGCTTGGCCACTTGGTCGGCCACTCCGGGCACCTCGGCCACTTGGTCGAGGTACCTGCCAGGCCGAGGTGGCCAAAGTGGCCGAGCCACCTTGGCCATTTTGGTCGAGGTTTATCGCTGCCAGCCTTGGCGTTTTCCCTCGTTCGCGTTGTTTCTCCGTCGATTCTTCGTCGATTCTTTCGGTCTTCGGGCTTAGTTTTGCTCGGTAAGGTTGCCGTTGTGTTTGAGTCCGTGCTTGATCAACTTTCGAGCTTAAGCGCCCGCTTGCATTGACGGACTAAGCACGGTTGATTCCGCCTCGCCAACGCTTGAGTTTAGTCAACTCGCGACGCCGCTTCATTGGCTCAGACGCCTTTGCCGACTCACTTTATGCGCCACGACCGCTTCACGCCGCTTTGTGGCGTGATGCATTTTGCGACATCGGTTTGTCGAATGGATCGTTAGTTGCCAACCCACCGCCACGAAGTTTCGCTCGCACCGATAAGCAATTTTTATGCCTACAGATATTCTCCAAAGCCGCCTCGCCTCGATTCTTGATGAGTCCGAGATGCTTTGACATGATGGTTCCCGCCTTCGCCTACCGAGGGTCCCAAAGATAGCTTCAAGTCTTCGATTCTTTCGTGATCATCCAGCTTCTTTGTAGGATTCTCGATAAGATCACGGTGTCGCATTTATTGTCCGACCGCTTGTTATCTTGATTTGAAGGCGATGGGTGAGTTTTGTTTGTAACTCGTGGTCGGTTGGTTGTTGTTTAACTAACCATCGACTTTTGACTTTTCCGTATGTCGGCGAACTCCTTGTTGGCGACATGTTGGTTGTGTCGATTACATGGAATTTCATAACCCTCACGGCTATTTCTTCCATCATCACGGTGTTGTTGGTTTAACCACGCCGAGGACTAATCTTTTCATGGAGATATCCTCCAAGGATTTCTTGTCAAACGAGAGACCATTTGGCATTCAACCATCGCCCTAGCCTTCAATCGGTGAGTGCGACCCTTGACCGTTGTTGGGATATGATTATCCACGGTGGGAGAAGTTTCTTCGGCCGACACGTTGTTCGGTATCAACAATGACTTCCACTGGCCATATTATTCCTCTCTTGGGTATTATGGTGGGAGGAATTTAAGGGTTATCGAAGTTTATCCTTAAGAATATAGGTTTATTCTCCGTGAACTCCTCGTTGAAAATTTGGAAACAGCTTTATACCGTAATCCTAGTTGAGTAGGATTAGGCGACGCTGATTTGCGCCGGTAATCCAAGACGATCGAAGTTATCCCTAAGAATATTTCTTGTGAGAATATTCTTCCGAACTTCTCGACAAATTAGGAAACAGCTTATACCGTAATCCTAGTTGGAGTAGGATTAGGCGACGCTGATTTGCGCCGGTGCAATCCGCACGATCGAAGTTATCCCTAAGAATATTTCTTGTGAGAATATTCTTCCGAACTTCTCGACAAATTGGGAAACAGCTTTATACCGTAATCCTAGTTGAGTAGGATTAGGCGACGCTGATTTGCGCCGGTGCAATCCGCACGATCGAAGTTATCCCTAAGAATATTTCTTGTGAGAATATTCTTCCGAACTTCGACAAATTGGGAAACAGCTTTATACCGTAATCCTAGTTGAGTAGGATTAGGCGACGCTGATCGGCGCCGATGCAATCCGCACGATCGAAGTTATCCCTAAGAATATTTCTTGTGAGAATATTCTTCCGAACTTCTCGACAAATTGGGAAACAGCTTTATACCGTAATCCTAGTTGAGTAGGATTAGGCGACGCTGATCGGCGCCGATGCAATCCGCACGATCGAAGTTATCCCTAAGAATATTTCTTGTGAGAATATTCTTAGGAACTTCGACAAATTGGGAAACAGCTTTATACCGTAATCCTAGTTGAGTAGGATTAGGCGACGCTGATCGGCGCCGATGCAATCCGCACGATCGAAGTTATCCCTAAGAATATTTCTTGTGAGAATATTCTTCCTGAACTTCTACAAATTGGGAAACAGCTTTATACCGTAATCCTAGTTGAGTAGGATTAGGCGACGCTGATCGGCGCCGATGCAATCCGCACGATCGAAGTTATCCCTAAGAATATTTCTTGTGAGAATATTCTTAGGAACTTCTCGACAAATTAGGAAACAGCTTTATACCGTAATCCTAGTTGGAGTAGGATTAGGCGACGCTGATCGGCGCCGATGCAATCCGCACGATCGAAGTTATCCCTAAGAATATTTCTTGTGAGAATATTCTTAGGAACTTCTCGACAAATTGGGAAACAGCTTTATACCGTAATCCTAGTTGGAGTAGGATTAGGCGACGCTGATCGGCGCCGATGCAATCCGCACGATCGAAGTTATCCCTAAGAATATTTCTTGTGAGAATATTCTTAGGAACTTCGACAAATTGGGAAACAGCTTTATACCGTAATCCTAGTTGGAGTAGGATTAGGCGACGCTGATCGGCCGATGCAATCCGCACGATCGAAGTTATCCCTAAGAATATTTCTTGTGAGAATATTCTTAGGAACTTCTCGACAAATTGGGAAACAGCTTTATACCGTAATCCTAGTTGGAGTAGGATTAGGCGACGCTGATCGGCCGATGGGGCCTTTATGAGGTGTTATTCTCAATAAATCTTCGTAATCTTTCCAAGCTTGGCGGAGGGAGTAGGAGCCAATCAACGGACTGATTTGGCACTATTTTGACATCGGATAAGGTTCCAATTAGGACTCCTAATTAGGGGCTGATTAGAGTCCTAATTAGAATTGATTTGGGCTCCAATTAGAATTCCTACTTCTTGCCAAATAGGACTCCTTATTCAAAGAGGATTGGGTCTATGTGGGATTGTTATAAATACCCACAAACCCTCTTTTTCTTGACCTAGGCCGCCCCCTTTATCAGGCTTTCGCCTTGTTTTTCTCGCTCATACCGCTTCTCCTCCGATCAACGAGGTATGTGCACGAGGGTTTTGTAAATTCTTTTTCTTCTCTCTTTTTCTTGTGTATGTAGGTGATGAAAACCACAAGGGGAGAAGGACGGGCCGCGGAGCTGGCGGCGGCGGCGAGCGGCGGCGTCGGGCGCCAAGGGCGGCGGCCAAGATCGACGAGCAGGCTTTATGCTGTTCATAGGCTTAAAGGCTTTGGCGCTGGCGCTAATTGGCGCTGCCTCGGCGCACTGTGTCAGCGGGCTTCAGCGGCAGGCATACTGGCGCACTGCGTTCGGCCGTGGTTATCGTCGGCCATTGTTCGCTGTAACCGGCCGCGGGCTTCGGTCTTTCTTGATGCCTTTTGTTGACTTTCAACCGCATTTCGACTTTATTTGTCTTCTTTGCGGCTTTCCGATGTCGCCGGAAGATCACGCTTCGAGGAGTCGATCAACTCGCGACGGCGCTGCGGAATGCACGCCCTTCTTTCGGTGGTGCGCCACGCCATCTTCTCGTATATACGCTATATCCCCGCTTCGTTTCTCCTTTGTGAGGCGATTGGGAAGAGCCGAATCCTCCTTTGTGGGGACCGACGCCGATTGTGTACACTCGTTATGACCCCGCCGTTCTCCTTTGTGAGGCGATTGGGAAGAGCCGAGATTCTCCTTCGTGAGGATTGGGGCTTCAAAGATCACCCGTCTCGATATCTTTAACGGGAGCGATTTAATACCGTACTCTTGCTTCGTAGAACGGGATATATATTGTCGCTTTGTTTACACGACTATATTTATCGTTCTCCGGTTATTTAATACGGATGAAATCGTCATACCCGTTATAAGGTCGTGACTCAATCTATGTAAGATGAATTCAACGCCATTTACTAACCGAATATTTTCGATTTCGCTTGATTATTCCTCGAGCTTTTCCACCTACGCTGTCGATGGACGCCATAGTGACTATTATTCCATGTGTGATGATCCCGCGATTTTTATCTCGCCGATTTGCTCGCGACATCACCGAGACGATCCAGTCAGATTTGAGGGGAGTTCCCGCTTCTCCGACGATTGGTCACCGATGCGCCGCCAGAAGGGACCCCAGCTCATCGAACCTTTGCGAAGACAGATTATCTATTCGGCGACTCAGTTAAGGATCCGGATACAGCTCTTATCGAGAGTGAGAGGTGGTTGAACAAAGACGACGGAGGCCCCTTTGTATATTCCCGGATACCTCGTCAGCTCTCATTGACCGACCTTAGGCACCATGTCAGACACTGCATGTCATGGCGTCTGACCGAGGAGCATGATCATATTCATTGTGGGTTTATTACCCAGCAGCCGGTTCCGGGTTCCAACAGGAATCGCATCATCGGCCTTCACCCTGGGGTTGTGGGGCTGGACACACCGCCCCGTGATGAGCTTTTTGTTCCTGCCTTGACTTTGAAGAATCGCCTTGCTAAATTGGGGCGAGAGATGCCGTCGTCCAGTCATAGATTCTTCGGTTGGGTTCACTCGTCAAATAAGCATTGGTGGGGTCGCCTGACCACTTACGTCCTCAGCCGATGGGATGGAGAACTTCGCGCTTGTGGTCTGTATTCAGCGATTCGTGCCACCATGTATGGCCTTCCAATCAGCGTCAATCATTTCTTCACCTTATTCGAGCTTTATAATCCAGATTCGAATACGTTTTTCACTAAACACGGCGAGTTGGGGTTGGCTTTGCATGAGATGTACCGTATTTCAGGTCTACCCATGGGGAAGATGCTATATCAGGAGTACTTTCCCTCCAATCAGGAACTGAGCCGGCTGAAGGAACACACGCCCGATCGTTATAAGACTTTATGGGATCTCACTTGTCATTACTATATAGCTCTGGCCCAATCTGAACCTTGTGCCAAGAGGAAATCGCAGGTGAGTCTGAAGCAGTTCGCCAATTACTTGTTCCAGCATTTGGAGGACAAATCTGGCGAGGAAATATGTGAACTATCACCGCTCACTCCTTCGAAGGTTAACGAACTGATCGAGAAGTCCGAGGCTAACTCTTATACACTCAGCTACGCCAAAGAAGGCTTTCCTTCAGGGACCAAGTTTGTGACCTTTCTGTGGCATGCGGTGAAGCCTATCCGGCCGACAACTCTTCTAGCAGGCTATCTCGCAATCTGGCTCAAGAAGTGTGTGGTTCCATATCAATATGATGATGCTTTACCTTTGGAGGTCCTTTATCCTGCAGTTCAACTCGCCCACAAGAAGGAACTCTCTCTCCTTCCGGCGATGGTGGCCAGTATTCACCGTGGATTGCGGCATATAGTTCGAGCGTTTACTCAGAGAAAGGACGAGCCATCATCACGCATCCCTTCCGTCCGGTAGAGCTCCCATATACCTATTTGATGGCACGGTTGGTCTTTCATCGCCCGACATGATGTCGCACCGGTTCCACAGATTCATCTACTCCTTTCTTACGGTTGGTAGAGGATTGCGATGGAAGGGCGGTTTTGCAGAGATCAAGAAACGATGCATTCACAAAGGGTGGATCTTTTCGGATGTTTTCCTCGATTCTCGGGTCAATATGGTGAGTCCCCGGTCGACGAGGAAGTGCCAAGACACGCAGACTTCACTTAACATTGGCTATTTCAACCGGCTAGTGAATATCGTGCCGTGGTATCTCACCTTCCGGTAAGGGAGGAATGCTTCATTGAGCCTTATTTTCCTCGCCGCTTTGCTCGCCAGCTTTGGTTACGACCAACTTTATGTTGGGAACCCGAACCGACGACTCGGTTCGAGGTGGACTTGTGGATGGCCTTCGAGCATGGTTGTGGGCGTCATGGGATGTACCGGTGTTAGATTCAGCCTCCGAGCTCGACCGCCACCGGAGTCGACATTCCTTCATTGTAGTTGGCTATTAGTAGCTAACGAGCCAGTCCCTGTGAGGGCTATCTCAAACCTGGTGGCCGAAGCATCGTTGCGAGTCGACACTCGGACATCTCCAGATGCCACTCAAGTTCGGAGGAAGCGCCGGCAATCTCATCCACCAATTGAGGCCGAGGGGAATTCCACCACTCGTGTCGGGACTTTAGAAGAGGACCAAGCAGTCAACCTCGTACTCTCTCTTTTTCCCCTTTGTTTTCTAATCCTCTCCATTGGATTTCTCATTCAACCGAATTTTCAGGAAAAACTGTTGAAGAAGAAGAATTTCAACCCTCTCAAGGGGTTAAACGAAAGAGGTTAGCCCATAAGAATCGCGTGAATCCTCGGTCCCTTGATATAGACTTGACCAGTAATGACCCAGTCCGCGACGGAGGTAACAATTCGCAGCGATGTAACCTGAAATTTTCGGCTTTTGGAGACTAACATTTTTTTCATTTGCATGCAGGGGGTTTTAGGGATTATGATCCTGGCTTTGATTTTCCTCCCCACAATTCTGCTGAGCCCAGTTCTGCTCATGCTGAGCTAAGTTTTACTCAACAAATGTATGGAGCTATGGCGGAGGAGGCCGATGTAGGACCTGATCCGACGGACCCAGGTACATCTAACATCGATAATTCCTCTTCTGGGTGGCGAATGCGAGAATGGAATGACTCGGGATTTGTACCCCCACTAATTGCCTCTTTGCTTTTTGTACTTTTAGAGAGATTGCAGGAGACAAATGCACAAATCGAGACTAGGCCAGCTAACCACACCGTAGGAGGTAAGTAACTTTACCTATTGTTCGTCTTAATTGCATTCGCTTTCCTAATGCCTTCTTTTTTCAGACTTCTCAATGGAAGATCTCGTGGCAGCTGGTTTATACGGTAGTACTTCCATGGATGACCTGTTACGCACTTGGTCACAAGACGGCAACGCATTCGGTGAAGATTTACCTGAAACTACCATCCCCGAAGAAGGTATGAATTTTCTCTTAATTATAGGACCACCGCTTGGCCAATACCACTATAAATAAAAGAGGCCGAGACATTCCATTTGTGCAAATGACAGTACCCCTCTTCCGCCGCCGTAATCGCCTACCACAAATAATCGCTGAGATAGATGAGCACACCGAGGGCTCACCATGCTGACAAAGATCCCAAATGATAGATACCGTAGACTCGCTAGCCTCTCAAACTACAATCAAGGAGACGGTAAGGGTCTTTAGCCAAATAAGCTTTCGCCATTTTTACTAAGAATCCTAAAGTCCTCTCTTCTTACGTGCGAGCCTACATCTCGACTCCATGATCTCGTGAGAGCGCTGATGCCGGATGAAGATCCATCCCATCTTATTATCCGCTTGGAAATACGCCGTTTCTTTGGTGAACACCGGATCGAAAAGGTCCTTCATGGCGGCTTTCTTCATCGGCCAAAGCACGCTGATCCCCTGATGGCTTTGATACGGATATGGGTTACCCCGAAATGCTCAGCCATTGTTGACGACCTCGCCATCCGAGGGAAAGATTCAGACCGCAAGAGCCGCGGTAGCCGGGCTTCCTCATATGTAACCGCCATACAGCTCGCGAGGCATGGCGCGATGCTCGTGTTTTACCGGGCTCAAGTCCGATGCGAGAGATCATACCGATCAGCTTGGAGCTGTTGTTGCCGACATATTCTTCCTTAAGCCACATCCGCATCGATATTGTGGCGAAAAGGAGAGGATAATACCGCCGTGGGAGAGCTCCATGCCGAGGAAGATAGGATGGGCAGCTTGAGTCGCCAAGGCCAACAAGGAAGAAGCCCTCGCCAAGGCCTAGGGAGCTTGATCCGTCGGGCGTAAACCGGCCGAGCTCGAGGAGGCAACCACGAAGACACTGAACACCGATGAGGAGTCCTTCAGAGCCGAGTTGCAGGAAGAACTCCACCAGGCTTACAATGGTGAAGTGTCTCAGCTCGAACAACAAATCCTTTGTCATAGACTTGATGTTTAAACAGTTGTAGCTCCTTCTATATTTGCTTCAAATGAATAAGATGCATCCCTTTCATTGTTTATTATGATTCTTTTACTTCATCAGAAATAATTAACCATAATACTTATAGGATTTTTGGCAAACCCTCAGCCATCAACGGGTTTGATTAGCCTTTACCAACTACCGTTTGAGTTGGGCTAGCATGTAGATTATCTAAACCGCTCTACACACAACGCTGTGCTAAAAGAATGAAACTCTCTTAGACTTAATGCTACGATGTTGAATACATAGGCTTCATACTCTTTACCGCAAGAGACCACCCGCAACGCTGCAGTGAGGCGCTGGCTTTATCCCTTCTTAGGCTTCGGATAAAATGCCCCAAGATGAATCTTGGTGTCTTCTTCAATCGGAGAAAGACTAAACCGCAACGCTGCGGTGAGGCGCTGGCTTTATCCCTTCTTAGGCTTCGGATAAAATACCCTTAATCAACTCGTGTCTTCTTCAATCGGAGAAAGACTAAACCGCAACGCTGCGGTGAGGCGCTGGCTTTATCCCTTCTTAGGCTTCGGATAAAATGCCCCAAGATGAATCTTGGTGTCTTCTTCAATCGGAGAAAGACTAAACCGCAACGCTGCGGTGAGGCGCTGGCTTTATCCCTTCTTAGGCTTCGGATAAAATGCCCCAAGATGAATCTTGGTGTCTTCTTCAATCGGAGAAAGACTAAACCGCAACGCTGCGGTGAGGCGCTGGCTTTATCCCTTCTTAGGCTTCGGATAAAATGCCCCAAGATGAATCTTGGTGTCTTCTTCAATCGGAGAAAGACTAAACCGCAACGCTGCGGTGAGGCGCTGGCTTTATCCCTTCTTAGGCTTCGGATAAAATGCCCCAAGATGAATCTTGGTGTCTTCTTCAATCGGAGAAAGACTAAACCGCAACGCTGCGGTGAGGCGCTGGCTTTATCCCTTCTTAGGCTTCGGATAAAATGCCCCAAGATGAATCTTGGTGTCTTCTTCAATCGGAGAAAGACTAAACCGCAACGCTGCGGTGAGGCGCTGGCTTTATCCCTTCTTAGGCTTCGGATAAAATGCCCCGTAATCAACTCGGTCTTCTTCAATCGGGAAAGACTAAACCGCAACGCTGCGGTGAGGCGCTGGCTTTATCCCTTCTTAGGCTTCGGATAAAATGCCCCGTAATCAACTCGTGTCTTCTTCAATCGGAGAAAGACTAAACCGCAACGCTGCGGTGAGGCGCTGGCTTTATCCCTTCTTAGGCTTCGATAAAATGCCCCAAGATGAATCTTGGTGTCTTTGACCGAGAATGACCGAACCGACTAAGATTGATTGAGGTGGGGAAGGAAGAATGTGTTCTATTTCCTAATGAGAATACGCCAGATTCCTTGCCGTAGGAATCGAGAAGACTCGTGACCTTCACGGACAACCCGGTTCGAAAATCCCTACAAGATACCTTCACCGGCGCTACCTAAGATGAAGATGGAACTAAGAGTGGGATCTCCACCGAGAACCGAAGAGACTCAGCGACCTTCACGGACAACCCGGTTCGAAAATCCCTACAAGATACCTTCACCGGCGCTACCTAAGATGAAGATGGAACTAAGAGTGGGATCTCCACCGAGAACCGAAAAGACTCAGTGACCTTCACGGACAACCCGGTTCGAAAATCCCTACAAGATACCTTCACCGGCGCTACCTAAGATGAAGATGGAACTAAGAGGGATCTCCACCGAGAACCGAAAAGACTCGTGACCTTCACGGACAACCCGGTTCGAAAATCCCTACAAGATACCTTCACCGGCGCTACCTAAGATGAAGATGGAACTAAGAGGGATCTCCACCGAGAACCGAAAAGACTCGTGACCTTCACGGACAACCCGGTTCGAAAATCCCTACAAGATACCTTCACCGGCGCTACCTAAGATGAAGATGGAACTAAGAGTGGGATCTCCACCGAGAACCGAAAAGACTCGTGACCTTCACGGACAACCCGGTTCGAAAATCCCTACAAGATACCTTCACCGGCGCTACCTAAGATGAAGATGGAACTAAGAGTGGGATCTCCACTCCGAGAACCGAAGAGACTCAGCGACCTTCACGGACAACCCGGTTCGAAAATCCCTACAAGATACCTTCACCGGCGCTACCTAAGATGAAGATGGAACTAAGAGTGGGATCTCCACCGAGAACCGAAGAGACTCAGCGACCTTCACGGACAACCCGGTTCGAAAATCCCTACAAGATACCTTCACCGGCGCTACCTAAGATGAAGATGGAACTAAGAGTGGGATCTCCACCGAGAACCGAAGAGACTCAGCGACCTTCACGGACAACCCGGTTCGAAAATCCCTACAAGATACCTTCACCGGCGCTACCTAAGATGAAGATGGAACTAAGAGTGGGATCTCCACCGAGAACCGAAGAGACTCAGCGACCTTCACGGACAACCCGGTTCGAAAATCCCTACAAGATACCTTCACCGGCGCTACCTAAGATGAAGATGGAACTAAGAGTGGGATCTCCACCGAGAACCGAAGAGACTCAGCGACCTTCACGGACAACCCGGTTCGAAAATCCCTACAAGATACCTTCACCGGCGCTACCTAAGATGAAGATGGAACTAAGAGTGGGATCTCCACCGAGAACCGAAGAGACTCAGCGACCTTCACGGACAACCCGGTTCGAAAATCCCTACAAGATACCTTCACCGGCGCTACCTAAGATGAAGATGGAACTAAGAGTGGGATCTCCACCGAGAACCGAAGAGACTCAGCGACCTTCACGGACAACCCGGTTCGAAAATCCCTACAAGATACCTTCACCGGCGCTACCTAAGATGAAGATGGAACTAAGAGTGGGATCTCCACCGAGAACCGAAGAGACTCAGCGACCTTCACGGACAACCCGGTTCGAAAATCCCTACAAGATACCTTCACCGGCGCTACCTAAGATGAAGATGGAACTAAGAGTGGGATCTCCACCGAGAACCGAAGAGACTCAGCGACCTTCACGGACAACCCGGTTCGAAAATCCCTACAAGATACCTTCACCGGCGCTACCTAAGATGAAGATGGAACTAAGAGTGGGATCTCCACCGAGAACCGAAGAGACTCAGCGACCTTCACGGACAACCCGGTTCGAAAATCCCTACAAGATACCTTCACCGGCGCTACCTAAGATGAAGATGGAACTAAGAGTGGGATCTCCACCGAGAACCGAAGAGACTCAGCGACCTTCACGGACAACCCGGTTCGAAAATCCCTACAAGATACCTTCACCGGCGCTACCTAAGATGAAGATGGAACTAAGAGGGATCTCCACCGAGAACCGAAGAGACTCAGCGACCTTCACGGACAACCCGGTTCGAAAATCCCTACAAGATACCTTCACCGGCGCTACCTAAGATGAAGATGGAACTAAGAGTGGGATCTCCACCGAGAACCGAAGAGACTCAGCGACCTTCACGGACAACCCGGTTCGAAAATCCCTACAAGATACCTTCACCGGCGCTACCTAAGATGAAGATGGAACTAAGAGTGGGATCTCCACCGAGAACCGAAGAGACTCAGCGACCTTCACGGACAACCCGGTTCGAAAATCCCTACAAGATACCTTCACCGGCGCTACCTAAGATGAAGATGGAACTAAGAGTGGGATCTCCACCGAGAACCGAAGAGACTCAGCGACCTTCACGGACAACCCGGTTCGAAAATCCCTACAAGATACCTTGGCCGCCATTTTGGGTAATTAGGCGATACGCACCATTGAGTAGACCGCTTCTATTATAAACGGCCCTCCCATTTAGGTTCGAATTTACCTTTTTTGAAGTGAGGATTATCGGTCGCCGAAAGCAATGAGGACCAAATCTCCTTCTCTAAAGGTTCTCTGTCGAACTTTCTTGTTGAAAGCCCTCGACATCCTAGCTTGGTAGAACTCAATGCATTGTTGAGCCTCCAGGCGCTTCTCATCTAACATCTCAAGCTCTTCGAGACGCTTCGATGTTGTTCTTCGGTCGCCATCTCGCTGAAAGGGCGGCGCGGCGACGGAATCAATTTCAACGGAGAATCGCCGCACCGTGAAACCGTGGAGTACGGGTCTCTCCAGTTGGCGTATGCATACCGCGATACGCCGTGAGTGCTTCTCCGAAGTTTATCATCCCAGCCTCGCTTGTTACTCTTCACAAGCTTCGACAATTTTGATAATCGTCTTGTTGAATGCTTCGGCTAATCCATTTGCTGCTGGATTATAAGTGTTGACGAGACATCTTGTATCTTGAATTTCTCGCAAAACGTGATGAAGGAATTGCTGATAAATTGGGGACCATTATCATGCACGATCCGTCTCGGGACACCATGTCAATAAATGACATGGTGTTTGATAAATTTGACGACGGTACTCGCCTTGACTTCTTTTAGCGGGATTGCTTCTGCCCACTTGGAGAAGTAATCGGTGATCGCTAGAATAAACCGATCGCCTTTGACCGACGGAGGAAAAATGGGACCTACGACGTCCATTCCCCATGTCTCAATGGCCGTGATGTGGCCGGCGATGCAACCGCCAGAGGCGTGCATATAATTCGCGGAATTTGACACGCTGGCATTTCCGAGCCGCATCGACCGCCATTAATCATTGTTGGCGAAGTAGCCCATTCTCCCGATTCGATCAGAGCTTGGGACCAGCCGGTGTGCACCACATTCACCTTCGTGTGCTTCGAAGGACCTCTCCCTCTTTGTTTGAGAGGCATCGAGCAAAGACCATCGCACTTCTACGATATAGCGCCCGGGTTTGAGTGTCATAAAGAATCTTGAGCTCTTCGCCGATTGACTCTCTTCTCCTCACGCCTTCCGAATGCCATGTAAGACATAGTCGATGATAGGAAAGCCAATCTCGGCTCCAACTTGGTTTGGGTTGCATGTACTTCTTTGGTAACTAGCCCTTTATCTTCTTGTGCCTCATCGTATAATGGTACGAAGAGTTGGTGAGTCCCGACCGTAACTAGTTGCTCGGTCTCTAAGGTTGTGCTAACGACACGCCTAACGCCGCCAGCATCCGCATAAGCGCTTTGGAGGCTGATATATTCGATGAAAAACTCTTCAATGAGTCCGCTATTTCAACAGCCTATCCGATGATAGGGATTAGATCCGATTCTCGACTTCGTAGTCACCACGAACCCGCTTAACTATCAATTGCGAATCGCCAGACGCTTCGAGATATTCGACCCCAGCTCCTTGGCGAACTAAGTCCAATAAGTAGCGCTGTATTCGCTACGCTATTGGAACAGGTTCGTGAGTGAATATGCACGGGCATGACATGATTCCTGGAAATCAAGACAACTCCGACTCCAAATGAGATTTTAGAACATCCGGGGTACTCGCCACATTGGTGGCCCGAGAAGCTCCATCAAAATACAATCGCCATATTTGTTGGTGCGATGTAGTGTTAACTTCGTGGACTTCATCCGAAGATCATCATATAGCTCAACCGCCGCTCCCCGTCGGCCGGTACCAAGAGATCACAAATCGCTTGTCCTTTGACCGACTTCGTTGTTTGAAATACAAGTCATATTGGGACAAGAGCAAGGCCCATTTCGCCAAACGCCAACTCATTGAGGCCGGCTGGTCATAAATATTCGACCGGATTTACGCTAGAGATAACATAAATCGCTTGTCCGACTAAATAGTGTCGCGATCTTCAATCGCGAACACTAATGCAAGGCACCGCTTCACCATTGATATCGAGACTCAAAGACCACTAATGTTCGCTTAGATAATACATCGCCGCTCGCGGACCGCTATCGCCGCCTTGCGCGAGTAAAGCGCTTAACGAGTGATCCGCTGCCTTGACGTAGATCAAAACGGTTTTCCGATCAGGTGCAACAAGAACAGAGGTTTAGCGAGATAAGACTTGATCTCTTCAATGCCTTCGGCAAAGGCCGCCCCAAATATATGACACTCTTCTTGTTCAACTTTGAGAACGGTTGGCACTTCCCCGATAGGTTCGATATGAACCGCCGGATGTACGCCAATCGCCTCTTGTAACCCCTCGAAGTTCTCTCGATTTCTGAGGTTGCAACTCTTGAATCGCCTTCACTTTGTCGATCGACGTGGATTCCTTTGTCGGTGACGACAAAACCGAGGAACTTGCCACCGACATCCCAAGGAAGGATTTGGCGGGGTTCATCTTTAGCCGATGAGTCCGCATGAGTTCAATACCGCTCTAAGATCTTTGATGTGATCTCCTTTGTCACGCTTTTCACGCACCAAATCGCCGACGAGCATTCGACCGCTTTTCCCAAGATGATCCCGAAAATCTCCCATTGCTCGGTATGTTGCCGCATTTTGAGGCCGAACGGCATGACCGTAGCAATATATGCCGATGGGCTTCAACGCCGTGTTTACGCCATCGGTGCATCTTGATTTGATTATACCGAAAAGCCATCCATAAAGGACATTCTTTCAAATCCACACGGTTGTCAACTATGACATCGTGATTGGAAGAGGAAAGTCATCTTTCGCAAGCCGCTGAGGTCTCTCAGAGTCGCATACTGCATCCTAATCGACCCATTCTTCTTCATGACCGACTATATTCGCCACCCAATCCGGATGTTGAATTTCCTCGATGAATCCCGATTCTATGAGTTTCTTCACTTCGCCAACAATTGCCTCCAATATTTGTGGATCTAAACCGCCTTTGCCGTTGCTTGACAGTTTGACATCCGCCTTGATGTTGAGGCGATGTGTTGCCACATTAGGGTCGAAGTCCCGCATGTCCTCGTAACTCCAGCTAATACATCGATATACTCCCCGATTAGGGCAATCAACTCTTCCTTTCTTCCAAGGGAGAGTATTGCTGATGTTTATGAGTTTAGGATGCTCTTCATCCCCCATATTAACCTGGACTACCTCATCCTTAGTGGGGGGTTCTCTTTGTTCGAACCTATCCCCAAACTGCTCTTGGAGTTGATGGATCCATGGGTCTTCCCATGTTGGCATGTCTTCATCACTCTCAACAGTAGCAGGATCGACCGTAGCCATATTTGACATTAAAGCCTTGAAAGCTTCTCCGAGGCTCGTGTCAGAATCCCAAGCCGAAGAGTCAGACGAATGTCCGTCTCCCTCACCGGTGGATTATTATCAATCAGCCACGAGCATTCATCTTCTGAGGAGGATTCGTATCCCAATCCCCTTCTAAATGCATAGTAATTATCCGGCTTCCCTTTTGGGACATATGCCGCTCTGGGAGGGACTCGAGGACCTCGCCCAAAACATAGACCTTCTCCTTGTGCCAAGTTGTACCCCCATCTCTTCATGATACCTGTTTCGACTATATCTCAATGTGTGGAGGATAGGTCCATTGTCGCCTTCGCTCGCAAGAAGTGATTCGCCGAACCGATCTCCTTTCCCGTGAAACCAAGTCTTTTTCACTACTTGATCTTCGATGACGAAAGTGCCGTCCCAAAGGAGTCTCGAATCGCTTTTGTGTAAAGTAAGATGACCGAAGCCGCGTGTGCAACTCGATCATTGTATAAACCTCATATCACATCATTCAAAGACAAAGGATACTCTAAATCGCCATTTATTGATTCATCGGCAATTTGCCAATTACAATGTTCATCCGACGATTCTTCATCGCCAAGATTGATTACAAGGTACAATGTCATTTAAAACAAAACCTCCACTATAACCAAGCCCGCTTCGCACGCCTTCTTCACCGCCGTCCGCATCTTTGGGCCGATGATTCGCCGACTCATTACCGTAGAGGAGAGAATCGGTGAAATAATTCTCCATCCCCTTAAACGGTTGTTTGTCCGCACCACCGCCTTGACTCATTATTCGTGTCTACATATTTGAGACACCGATGAAGAGTAGACGGACTATAACGCTATTGTGGATCCAAGGTCAATCCAACAATAAGTTATAGGAAGTCTCGCCAATCACATAGCAGTGACTTCGACTTTAAGTCCCCATTTGGCACTTTATCCGATCTTACCAAGCGCCGACCCGGTGTTAAATCCATAAATCATTGTGCTGTCGGCCTTGATTCTTGGCGAGAATTCAAGATGATACATGAGGCGCAGGGCATGATGCTCATACGAACCCTGGATCGACTTGGATCCTGCTAACTTCACTAGAGCCAATATACCCGTGAAGTATAGCGCCTATCGTGTTTGGAATTCCTCGTCGCATATCCTCCTTTGTAAAAGTGATGCAGGGAAGTGTTTAGTCGCGAGGTTGCATTGCCGACCGACTTTTCCGACTCGCCTAATCTCGGGTGAGGAAGACTTCAATCGGCGAGGGCTTCTTGAAGAGCTTCTCGTCTCTTTTGATAAGCGCAAAGAACTCATAGAGAGTGATCCTTGCGGGGATATTGGCTAATTGGGCCATGATGTCGGCGGTATGGAGAGTTCGGTTCCCGCTTATCTCTTCCAATCGGGCGACCGAATCGAGATCGCCGAGTTGAACTTCATGCGCCGCTTTGTCAGAGCTTCTTTGGCGACCACTTGTCAGCGCTCTCAGGCGAGTGAGGGGATTTGTTGGTACCCCACTCGAGGCGTCTTGGCATTAGGGTCGGGACTTCGGTACTTGTATTTGTACTCGTGTCCACTCACGGTGGCGTGGGCTTGAGTTCCCCGCCGGACGGTGGAATGTTACCACTGCTCATCGCCTCCTCCGCACTGCGGAAGTAGCATGGCATGCCTTTCCCTTCGCCGCTTTTTCTTCAACGAAGAAGAGGCTACCCATTGCTCATCTTCAAGTAGGTTCGGTGGACCCACAAGACTTCGCCATTCGGGTTGTATACGATACAAGTCCTTTCTCGGCATTGCTTGTGTGGGTCGCCATTTACCGCCTTCATCGCGACTTTGACCATCGGTTCAGTTCAAACCATGTCAACGGCACCGACCAAGCTTATGGACACCGTGATTCGCCCGACCTTCTTTTCTTTGACGGCTTCATAGTGATGACCCCTACGCCAATTAAAGCCCGGATTTTGTCCTTAAGGTCAAACAGATTTAGTGGGTGATGAACCGCCCTATGGTACGCAAGATCTTGGGTCATTCGTCTTCATTGCCTCCTCTTGATTCTCAATCGGAGGGAGCTTGATCTTGTTATTTTCCACAAGATATTTGAAGAGACCGGAATCTCGCCGTCCCTAAAGGAATAGGACTTCGAAACCGCTGCTCGAGGCCTTCGCTTTCGTGGCCCAGTTGCCACGCTGATTGTGGCCGCTATGCCGCTGGCTGGCCGCTGCCGGGTTGAGTTGAAATGTTTGGTTCGCGAACCGCCTTAGGTCGCTTCTTTCCCTTTGCCGCTGGACAAAATTACGCCGGAGCTTCCGGTGGCCTCTTTCGCCTTTTTCCTCTTGAGGAACCTTTCGCCTTTCCACGAACCTTCAAGTCCTTCCACGCTATCGATGGTGCTGTACCCATTGCTTCAAGCACATCTATCGATAAGTTATCGGCAGGTTTGGAGGATGAACTCCTCGTTATTGATCCCGACAGCTCATTGCCTTGTTCCGAATCGCTTAACAAAGATGTCCACGGTTTCTCCGTCTTTACGCTTCTCGTCGAGCAATGTCGATCGATACCTCGGTATCGTCATCAAAATTGGTAAGGAAGCTAGACTCCATGTCGCCCCACCGTGAATGCTCCCCGCTTGAGACGGCGGTACCATTCGGCGGCCCACGAAGGGTGCTAACGAATGACCGAACCATCGTGGGTTCTGCCGTAAATAACTCCGAGGTGTGACTTGAAATAAATCAAGTGCTGCGTCGGGGAACCCTTCCCGTCAAATGGTGTGAAGTTTATTAAGTTAAACTTCGACGGGTACGGGATTGATTCCCATTCCCTCGGGTATGGGCAAGGAATACCTGTCTTCTTTACTTCTTGAGCGGAAATCAATGAATTGATTTTGCTCTCCAAGTCTTTGATCTTCTCGCTTTCCTGAGCAACAATATCTATGTTTTGCCTAGCGTTGCGGGGTTCAGGAGGGTTATCATCTTCTTCTGCTTCCTCCTGCTCCGAATCGCTATCATCTTCATCGACGTTGACGCTACCGACTCGATTCACCTTGATGTTTTGTCGGGCTTGGATCTGTTGGTCGTGCATTTCTCTCATCGTGCATGGCCAACTCCATTTCTAACTTGAAGTTTTCCGTTGTTTATTCAGCGCCGTCTAGCATTTTGGCCACTTGATCTGCATCGATCATAAGCGCTTTGGGGCTCCTTCGCTAGATACAAGATGATCGATGCGATTGCGAGCCAATATCCGACGATCATCCTCCGCGTATCCCTTCAAGTTTATCGATTCGACCGCCGGATAGTCCCGACCGCAAACGAAGTTAGCCGCTATGGCGCGCTGAATAGCCCGTGACGATGGTTCTTTGGTCATATTATTAGTGACCTCGGCAACTCACCCTCTCGGGAGGTCATCCTTTATGAATCGCCTTGACCTAGGTCTCGGCATCTCCGTGGTGAGTCTCTCGAAGACCGACACCCTTCGAGCTTGATGGCAATTGCACTCGAGAGCATCGCCTTAATGAGCTTGGAGCACAAGCATGGCTGCGTCAATTTGGGGAATCCCTTCGAGATTTTCTCGCACTTTGCACGGTAGTACAGCTCATCTGTGTGTACCGGAGCAACCTGCCGTATGTCGGCGTGATCTCTCGGGTATAACGTCCTCATCATCAGATGAAAATGTCTCCTTCCGAGGACGGGTCAATCCATCGAAACTTCCGAAAGTGACTCGCCTAGACTTTCGCCGATGTGGGCGTGAAGTCTCGGCAGACTCTCGGACTTCGATTTTCAATCCGATAGGAGAGGCTGCAGAATCTTCTTGTCCTTGTTGGAACGGGTGCGACCTCCTGGCATGAGGAGTGACCCGTGATTCTCTCCGAGGACCGAGACGATCCTTGATAGTCGGTTTGGTGGTGGTGACGGAGTTGGCTTCACCACTGATTCAGATGCAGACGCCTTTGACTTTGAGGTGTCGTCAATCTTGGACCTTGGCGTTGGATCTGCACCTGTATCCTTCGGTTTAGGTGCCGAGACAGGAGTGTGGGCAACTGAGGTTGGGGCACCATTAGACTTGGGCCTCCAAACCTGGCGGTACGTTGGTGGCTTCTTTGCCACTTCCTTCTTTAACTCACGAGCCTGCTGCACCAAAGCTCGTGCTTGCCAGCGAGCGCCGCGCCTCACGCGCCTCGGTGTGGAGCGGTTCCGTTTGACACGGACCCACTCGTCGGTTGGCGGCTTGGATAAACCGTCGATCACTTGAGGTCAAGCCTCGCGAGTTTGATCTTAGATCCGCCGTAGCGGACCCCATCCATGGATTGCATGGCCTTGGCAAGCTTGCGCCATGCTTTGTCGTCGCCTTTGGCGAAGCTCGCTGAGAGCCGCGCATCGCCGGCGCTCATCTCGGCACCTCTAGACTTCGGGCCGGGGATTTCGCTACTGCGGCGGCGAGTTGGACCCGCCCCGGGCTCTACGTCGGAGGCCCATCGGGTTCTCCTTGCAGCGGAGACCTTCTTGGAGCGGCGGGGGCTACTGGATCTGGAGGAGGGTGAGGATAGGTACTCCTCGAACTTCTCCTGGTCGAACTCGAACTCGACCTCTTCTTCCACCGGGATAGGGATCCGCGGTTGCGGCACGACGACCTCCGATCTGAGGCCGGTGGCTCCCACTGTGGTCGCCAGCTTGTTCGCGGTAAAAGTTGGGATGATTGTCATTGATTTGAATTTGCTTACAGCTTCTTTGGCCTACAACAAGATTCAAAAGAAATGCCTTTTATTTTAAGGCTTACAATGAAAATCAAAAAGATTACAACTTTTATCCTTGTGAACAAACACGAGGATCTCTGTTATATCGAGGTCCTCGCTTGCGTGGGTTCTTTGCCTGTGCCGGGGACTTTTTGTGTCCGTGGACCACCGCGCAATTCCAATCCAGGTAGAGACCCGGGTTCTGGAACTACAGATGTAAAGGGGCTCGTTTCACGAAGGAAACGAAGCGCCTGAGGGGATCACACTCACGAAGGAGAGGATCGCCTTCGGGGATCACACTCACGAAGGAGAGGATCGCCGGGATCACACTCACGAAGGAGAGGATCGCCGGGATCACACTCACGAAGGAGAGGATCGCCGGGATCACACTCACGAAGGAGAGGATCGCCGGGATCACACTCACGAAGGAGAGGATCGCCGGGATCACACTCACGAAGGAGAGGATCGCCGGGATCACACTCACGAAGGAGAGGATCGCCGGGATCACACTCACGAAGGAGAGGATCGCCGGGATCACACTCACGAAGGAGAGGATCGCCGGGATCACACTCACGAAGGAGAGGATCGCCGGGATCACACTCACGAAGGAGAGGATCGCCGGGATCACACTCACGAAGGAGAGGATCGCCGGGATCACACTCACGAAGGAGAGGATCGCCGGGATCACACTCACGAAGGAGAGGATCGCCGGGATCACACTCACGAAGGAGAGGATCGCCGGGATCACACTCACGAAGGAGAGGATCGCCGGGATCACACTCACGAAGGAGAGGATCGCCGGGATCACACTCACGAAGGAGAGGATCGCCGGGATCACACTCACGAAGGAGAGGATCGCCGGGATCACACTCACGAAGGAGAGGATCGCCGGGATCACACTCACGAAGGAGAGGATCGCCGGGATCACACTCACGAAGGAGAGGATCGCCGGGATCACACTCACGAAGGAGAGGATCGCCGGGATCACACTCACGAAGGAGAGGATCGCCGGGATCACACTCACGAAGGAGAGGATCGCCGGGATCACACTCACGAAGGAGAGGATCGCCGGGATCACACTCACGAAGGAGAGGATCGCCGGGATCACACTCACGAAGGAGAGGATCGCCGGGATCACACTCACGAAGGAGAGGATCGCCGGGATCACACTCACGAAGGAGAGGATCGCCGGGATCACACTCACGAAGGAGAGGATCGCCGGGATCACACTCACGAAGGAGAGGATCGCCGGGATCACACTCACGAAGGAGAGGATCGCCGGGATCACACTCACGAAGGAGAGGATCGCCGGGATCACACTCACGAAGGAGAGGATCGCCGGGATCACACTCACGAAGGAGAGGATCGCCGGGATCACACTCACGAAGGAGAGGATCGCCGGGGATCACACTCACGAAGGAGAGGATCGCCGGGATCACACTCACGAAGGAGAGGATCGCCGGGATCACACTCACGAAGGAGAGGATCGCCGGGATCACACTCACGAAGGAGAGGATCGCCGGGATCACACTCACGAAGGAGAGGATCGCCGGGATCACACTCACGAAGGAGAGGATCGCCGGGATCACACTCACGAAGGAGAGGATCGCCGGGATCACACTCACGAAGGAGAGGATCGCCGGGATCACACTCACGAAGGAGAGGATCGCCGGGATCACACTCACGAAGGAGAGGATCGCCGGGATCACACTCACGAAGGAGAGGATCGCCGGGATCACACTCACGAAGGAGAGGATCGCCGGGATCACACTCACGAAGGAGAGGATCGCCGGGATCACACTCACGAAGGAGAGGATCGCCGGGATCACACTCACGAAGGAGAGGATCGCCGGGATCACACTCACGAAGGAGAGGATCGCCGGGATCACACTCACGAAGGAGAGGATCGCCGGGATCACACTCACGAAGGAGAGGATCGCCGGGATCACACTCACGAAGGAGAGGATCGCCGGGATCACACTCACGAAGGAGAGGATCGCCGGGATCACACTCACGAAGGAGAGGATCGCCGGGATCACACTCACGAAGGAGAGGATCGCCGGGATCACACTCACGAAGGAGAGGATCGCCGGGATCACACTCACGAAGGAGAGGATCGCCGGGATCACACTCACGAAGGAGAGGATCGCCGGGATCACACTCACGAAGGAGAGGATCGCCGGGATCACACTCAAAAACTAGGGCTGAGGTTTTTGAGAGCTTGAAAGTGAAGAGATGAGAGATCTACACCCCAAAGCAAGTATTTTTGCTTGCTAAAATGATTATTTTAAAATTCTAATTTATGGATCTTTTAGATCTTGATTTCTTCTACCTTTTCAACTAAGAAAATTTTGATTTTGATTACTTTCTAAATTCATGGGTTTGGATCAAGGGCAGGATTTCTCTAAGAGGTGGATCTCAATCCACAATCTTTTTCAAGGAGGAGGACTGAATGTTGTGGATAGATAAAACATTTACAAGTTTGAGACTTTATTTCATGATTTAAAGTATTTTTTGTGGGTTTTCATGTATTTTGAGATATCTACATTTTCTTGATATTTTTATATTGAAATGAGTAGTTTGAATAAGGGGTCGTCCAAATTTTTGGTTTGGATTGCAAGCCCTCGAGCTCTAATGGTGGATTGGTAAATACTTAATATTTTAAAATGCAAATTGGTGGAACAGTTTTTTTGGTAGTACAAAACTTGGATAGAAGTTGGTTTTTAATTTTGTTTTGAGTGTTGATCAAAAACATTTTGAGAATCGTGGTTTTTAGCATGAGCACATGCACTCGACCTGATGAGCACATGCGCTTAGTCAAATCCAGAGGGCATAATATTTAATAGTGTTTGAACGCACGCGCCCAAACAATGAGCACACGTGCTCAAGATGATTTTTCAAAGATGATTTTAGTTTTGATTTTTCTCACTCTGCTGTCAGAACTTGGCTGATGTGGCATCGAGGTGAACACACGTGTCCAGCCTCTGAGTGCATGCACTCAAGATAAGAAAACATATTCTTTTGGTTTTGAGAATTTGATCCATTTAATCTAGCCTTTTGTACTTCTTTGGTTTCCTTGCATAAATTATGATACCTGTTATGCAATTGATCTTGTTCTTGCTATCTTGAGACAAAGTAGTTGATATATTAGCCGCTTGGCTATAGTTCCATGTTTATATTTGTTTCCTTGAATACATGTTATATTCATGTTTAAGTATGCAAGTAAGACATGTTGTGCTATGTTATCGCATAGTGATGTCTGATAGGTAAATAAATGTGAACCTAAAATTGTAAGTATACAACCATCAAGTTATAGTATAAAAAGTAATCGATCCCACGAGGAAGGTGTTTATAGGAGTTATTCAAATTCGGTTCTTATGTTGTGTGTGTGACAATTAGGAGTGAAAACATGATGAAAGTGGTTGTGGAGAGATTAGAGACTATGGAAGTGATAAAATGTAAATAAAAATAAAATGAGAATGAAAAGTGGGGAGATAAAGAGTGAATGTGAATATGTGCGAATAAATCAAAACAAGATTGAGAGAGAGTGAGAAGTAAAGGAAAATAAAATCAAGAATAAAGATGAAAATCAAGAAGGTTAAAGATGGAGGGTTCAATTAAAGATATGAGGAATCTAGAATTGAATCCACTAGCTTATCTCACTTATAAAATATAAATTATTATCTTATTATCATATTTTACTTTAGATTTATTACGATAGCCTATCCTATCACTTTTAAGGCAAGCATAACCTATCCTATTATCATCCAAGCAAAATTAATACTCATGAAAAGAATAACAAAGAGATAGTAATTTCAGAATTTATTAGTATACTTTATCCTATCACTTTTAAGGCAAGCATAGATTATCCAATTCTTCTTCTATCAATTAGTTCTCTAGTTGATTATCCTAAATGTGATCATTTAAGCACAAGATAATAATCCATAAATTACAAGGGAGATTAATACTAGTTTCATGCAATTCTAGAATTCCTAGAAGAGTTTAGTTCCACATCTTTAGAAAATAATACAAAGAAATAAAACTCTAGATGAAAAGAATAAAAAAAGAGAAGGAGAGGAAATAAAAAAATAATCTAAACTATTGGTAAGAAAATAAATCTATACTACAAAGTAAAAACATGACATGAAAGTAAATACATGAAAGTAAATACATAAGTGTAAATTTATTCTACAGAGCATTAAAATAAACAAGAAAATTAGAAAAGAAAAACATAAACCCACATATTCATTTCCTCTTCTTCATCCTCTTTTCATCCTTGGACAAAGAGAAGAAAGAAATTATGAAGGAGTGAAAATATTTCTTTTATTAATTGCAATAAAAAGTTACAATTTGGGAGGTCTTCTCAACTAAGAGTAAAGAAAGAAATCAAAAAGAAAAGAAAGAAAAATCCTAACTCACTTTCGCAGGAATCGCAGTTGTATTTAGCGCTACAACAAGCTTTTAAACCCCTAGGTTACCTTAGTGGACGAGTTGTAGCCTCGTGATGGTTTGCAGTGAATATACCCACAAAATTCAGTCAACTTGTCAATTTAAAGAAGTCAAAGTATAATTAATTCACTTGATATGTTTAACATTCTAATTGAAGCTAGTTTTACTCAAGAAAATATTTTTATGTATAACTCCAAGGTAAATTTCTTTAGAAAATCTTTTCATTATAGTTATACAAAATCAAGTCTAACTTAAAATTTTAATTTAAAAGTTTTGAAAAGAATATGCTAACTCTTTGTTTTAAACAATTTTCAAGTCTCTTAATCAATTTATTTTTCAAGAACATATATACAAATATAACTATATATATAAAAACATTAGTAGTAATTTAATTGTTTGTAACTCTTTATTCCTTAGTGATTTTGTTCTTCTTGATCGGGCTTTCTAAGTGACCATTTAACGAGTTTTGGGCCAATGGATCCCAACCCAATTGGACTTAGGTCATTAAGCATAGAAATACTCCTTGGGCTTAATTACTCAATCAACTTAGGCTTAGTAAGATAGAACCACCTTGGATTTTAAGAGAATTTTAATTGGTGCCCATTTTTTGCACTCTTCTTTTGTAAAGTTAGTTTTTAATATATATATGTGTATATGTATATATATATCTTAAAAAATATTTAGATCAAGAAAACTTGAGAATTTATTTTAACTCTAAGATAAGCATACAAAAATTTCATTACTTTAATTAAAAGTCTAAGTAAAGACTTAAGTGAAGTATACTACTTTGAAAATCATTTCTTAAGAAATTTATTTGGAGTTATCATAAAAGGTAAACTTGAGTATAAAACTAACTAAAGATTAGAAAATTTAAATTTTATCAAATAGATCAATTATTAATCAACTCTATTAAGTTAGCAAGTGATAATATTTTTATGAAAAGAGAAAAACAAATGACATAAAATGAAAAAATGGTAAAAAAGAGGAAAAATGAATAAGATAAAGAGGAAAATTGACTAATTCCCACCCCAAACCTAAATTTTGCATTGTCCTCAATACAAACTCTATAATGCAAAAAGTAAAGCAGGTAAAAATTGAAGCACTTATATTTGTTCGGTAGACTTCGAACAATGATAAAAAAATTTGCAATTACCTTTAGTGTGAGGAGGATGAAGTCAAAATTTTTCTTTTTTCTTTTTTCATATAACTCTTTTTCTTTTTTTTCAAAAGAACAAGAAACTCTGAAATGAGAGAAGAATAAATTCTTTTATTATTATGAGACAAAAATTAAAGATGTAGAATGAAGGATTAAACATGAAAAGCTCATATTGTACATCAAATCTTACGCTATTGCAGAAAATTCTACCGCGGATTTTAAAGACATTCAAAATGATATAATCAATCATGTGCTTAAATTCAAAATATTTCAAGGTTTTCAATAATTTTTGTAACAATTGAAGGTAGGTATCAATGGTGTTATGTATTTTGAACTTAGATTTCTTATTAATAAAAGCTTGTCCAACCAATACTTCTTTAAAATTTCCTCAAACACAAGATCTATGTTTGAGGTTTGAAATTTTGGTTGTTGTTTATTTTCCAAAATCTAAGTTCATCATAAAAGAGTTCTTCAAAGGTTAGATCAAAGAAGCATGTATTCAACATAGTTTCATCGTTAGAAAGACCGGATCTGTTTTCTCTAAAATTCTGAGTTCCTCACCAAAATTTCCTCAAAACTTAGATTTGACTCATTTTTCTTCTTCTACCTCCGAAGGTAATTTATTTCTAGATGTTGATTAGTTGGCTGGTTCCCTGTATTAAAAATATTGATATCAGCAGTCATATTCCCAAAGGATAGCTTCATTTGACCAGTTTTACAATTGATTAGAGCATTAAAAGTGGCTAAGAATGGTCTTTCTAGAATGATTGGTATCTGACCTTTGGGATTGGAAACAGGCTGTGTTTCCAAAACTATAAAATCTACTGGATAAATAAAATCCCCAACCTTAATCAAAACATCCTCTATCTTACCCATGGGGACTTTGACAGATCTATCAGCTAACTGTAAAGTGCATCTTGTTAGTTTGAGTTCTCCTACACCTAGTTGCTGGTAGACTGAATAAGGAAGCAAATTGACACTGGCCCCTAAGTCTAAAAGTGCCTTATCAATGACGGTATTTCCTATAACACATGGAATAGTGGGACAACTAGAGTCCTTGTGTTTCAAGGGTATGGACTTTGAGAGCATATCATTGATATTGGTAGCAAGAAAGACTTTCTTTGAAATATTTCTTGTTCTCTTCTTAGTGCACAAATCTTTTAAAAATTTTGCATAAGAAGGAATTTGTTCAATTGTATCTAAGAGAGGAATGTTAACCTCAACCTATTTGAAAGTTTCTAGGATTTTCTCCACCTGAGGAGAGTATTTCCTCGGCCTGAGTCTATCTGGGAAGTGAGCAACTGGTTTAAATCTATTAAAATTAGGCTTAGGTATGGGTTCGGGTTCAGGCTCTCGGTCATCGACAGTGGGTGATTGTTGAATAGAGTCATTAGATGGAGAGAGAATTTGTTCTGGTTCAAGGGTTTTATTTGGAGGCATTCTAACTTGATTATCAACTTATTTTCCTGACCGTAGTGAATGGATTTCATTCACTTGAGCTTGGTAGGATGAACTTGATCCCGTGTCCTTAGGGTTGGTCACGGGTTGACTCAGAAATGTTCTTTTTTCTCTCTCACTCACAGCACTAGCTAGTTGTCCAAATTAGTTTTCTAATCTAGCTATGGCTTGAGTGTTGGAATTGAGAATTTATCTGGTTGTTTGCATAAAGGAATTCAAGTGTTGGATGTTTGAATCAACAAATTGGTGGTTTGTGTAGAGGCCTTAATTATGGTTTCTAAACCCTTTTCCAAAACATTGAGACGTTTATCATAATCAGAGTTTGGAGGAGAATGATTTGCAGATTGATGATGAGGAGACTGATTTGGATATGGTAGATTTGGTTGTTGAAAAGTGATTTGAGAATCGAAAGGAACTGTGTTTCCCCTAGGAAATTGTTGGGTTGAAGAGGGAGTGAAATTTTAATTTTCGGAGTAGTTTCCCTGATTTCATGCAAAGTTCGGGTGATTTCTCTAACCTGAATTGTAAGTTGGAGAAAATGGATCATTCCTGGAACGCTGGAATGCAGTGTTTACCTGTCCTAGTGGTTGATTGTTTCCTAAGAGAGGACATTCCTCTGAAACATAAGATGGAGAAAGACAGTTGTGACAACCTGAGGCAGAAACTTGATTGATTTGAGCTGAAGCTTGTTCTTTGATTTCTAAAGATTCTAACCTACGCATGATTGTAGCCATCTTTGCTTCAGATGCTATGTTTGTCTCTAAGGAAAGACCATTGGATTTGGTTTGGGGAACTGAAGAAATTCTATCATCACAGTGTTCCCACTGCATGGTTTACTCAGATAAACTCTCTAAAAAATTTCAGGCTTCATCGACATTTTTCTTCATGAAATCCACTTGACACATTGATTCTAAGAAAGTTTTTGAAGAATAATCCAATCCTTCGTAGATAATTTGGCATAATCGCTATTTTTCAAGACCGCGGTGAGGATATTGGATAAGAAGGTCTTTAAATTTATCAAAATACTTCCAGAATGGCTCTCCCGGGATAATTTTAAATTTTTGAATGCTATTTCTAAGATTAACCGTTTTATGAATAGGAAAGAATTTCTTCAGAAAAATGGTAATAAATTCACCCCAAGTTGAGATGGAATTTGTGGGTAAGCTATACAGCCATTTTTTGACTTTGTCCTTAAGAGCAAAAGGAATAAATCGAAGCTTGATCCCATTCTCGGATAAGTCCCTCATCTTAATCATGAGACAAACTTCTTCAAATTCGGAGATGAAAATATATGCATCTTCAGATTCTTCTCTTAAGAATTTTGGAAGCAAGTTTATGAAATGCGGTCTAAGTTCGAAATTGGTTCCATTGACATCGAGGAGCTTAATGCAAGATGGGATTGCATTTCTAGTTGGGTAACACACATCTTGAAGAATGGATGAATTAGGATTGGCCATTTCGTTGGTCTCAAAAGATGAATCAACACAGATTAAATGATTGGTATTATCCCTAATTCAAGTTTGCATACACCAAAATAAATTCTTTTTATATTTTTTTAAGAAAAATAAAAGTTAGTTTTTTTAGAGGAAAAAAATGATGAGAAAAAGGAAAGGGAAAAAATTAACTAAAGCAAATCAATACAATCACTTTTCAATCACTTTTCAATCACTTTAAATTCAAGGGTTAAGCCTAGACTCAACTAGACCAGCTCCTAACCAAAAACTCCTTTAATAAAAAGATCAAAGTTTACTCGGTCAGTTAGCCAGGTAAGGATAGTACTAGAGGGTGAGCAAAGATCAATTAAGTACCTCGTTCCTTGCGGAGCACTTTATGCAACCCCTAAATATTGCCTTAGATACCAACTAATTCAAGTAAACTTGAACCGGTTCACTTAAGGATTTCTTGTTCCTTAATGAGCTCGAATCCTTAGGGGCCAACGTCTAATGAGTTTTAAAATGCTTGGGTTTGTGTAGTGAGGAATTAGTGATTTGTGGGCTAAGGAAAGGGTGATGAAATCCCTCACCTTATCTTGATTAATGAGTTTTGCCCTTAAGAATAATTTCAAGTGTGTGTCAAATCAAGATGCTCAAATCACTTTGGTGAATTCCTACTATTATATGCAATGCAACCCTAGAAATTAAAAGCAACTACAAAATGATGCAAAAATAAAATCTTTTTATTTTTATTTTAGTTAAGATTAGCAATCAAACAAATGTGAGAAAGGGTGATGTTGTTTGAATTTATTATCTTGTTAGTAAATGTCCAAGTGGAGGGTGAATTTTATTATGGTCGACAAAAATAAAATCCTTTTTTTTATATCCTAAGTGTCTCAAATTGTGAGAAACTAACTAAATGGTGGAATTGAAAATACTAGAAAAAAGAGTTACCCACACAAAAGCAATCCTCGCCTCCTTGAAGGCAATTCTTCAATCTTCAATTCTTCTTCTTCAAAGTTCAAAGTAGTTCCTACACAAGAAAACACACAAGTTAAAGAACCAAAATGTTTTAATTACAAACACCGTTCCCCGACAACGGCGCCAAAAACTTGATAGGTAAAATGTGAACCTAAAGTCGCAAGTATACAACCATCAAGTTATAGTATAAAAAGTTATCGATTCCACGAGGAAGGTGTTTGTAGGAGTTATTCAAATTCGGTTCTTATGTTGTGTGTGTGACAATTAGGAGTGAAAACATGATGAAAGTGGTTGTGGAGAGATTAGAGAGTGTGGAAGTGATAAAATGTAAATAAAAACAAAATGAGAATAAAAAGTGGGGAGATAAAGAGTGGATGTGAATATGTGCGAATAAATCAAAACAAGATTGAGAGAGAGTGAGATGTAAAGGAAAATAAAATCAAGAATAAAGATGAAAATTAAGAAAGTAAAAGATGGAGGGTTCAATTAAAGATATGAGGAATCTAGAATTGAATCCACTAGCTATCTCACTTATAAAATATGAATTATTATCTTATTATTATATTTTACTTTAGATTTATTAAGTATAGCCTATCCTACCACTTTTAAGGCAAGCATAACCTATGCTATTATCATTCAAGCAAAATTAATACTCATGAAAAGAATAACAAAGAGATAGTAATTCCAGAATTCATTAGTATACTCTATCCTATCACTTTCAAGGCAAGCATAGATTGTTATGGTCCTAAATTATCCAAATGATAATGTAAGCTTAATGACAGACAAGTATCCTGCATTAAGAAGCTTAATCCAACTAAAAACCATTCAAACCCGCATCCCGGACGACTCAAGGTGCCGACACTTGGCGAGGATGACTCAAAAGGTGGTGCTTGTCGACCAACCAACCCCTTCGCCAGGCAACTCCCTTTGCCGACATCTTACGAGTCCAATTCAGAAGGCGGACCCCGCCGACCTCTTCAAGTGGGACGACCCCCTTATCGACCACCCATCCGACCGGTCGAGACCTTGCGAATTTGACTCGAAAGGTGGTACTGCTCGACATGCTACCTAGGATGAGAAAACAACACCACGCCTCAAACATCCCGCCAAGCGATGAGTCGTCACCGCATTGAATGCAAAATCTTGGCCATCAATTCTCTAAGCTCTTAGATCTTTAAGACACGTCGTACCATGTGCCTCCTGTCACTTCGCATTAAATGCCGACTCGACTTCCTCCACTCAGTTGGTGACACCTATAAAGGCAAAATATAATTTCACCGCCGACCCATACCTGATCGAAGTGACCGCCATTCACTCACCGGTCGACACTTGTAAAGTAGCAGCTGACTCGACCGCCAGCTATTGTAGACATAAAAAATTGCCTATGGAACTCTAATTTACTTCATACCAGAGAAAAGATGATGAACGTCATTGTCTGAGTCAAGGAGGATTGTCTAATGCCGCAGGTAAACTAATAATCACATGAAACGAATCGGCGAAGCATACGGGTCAATTGAACGGCAAAAATAACGAAGAAACGACTCTGCTGGGGAGTTGCAAAATGCCCATAAAGAACATAGCACCATGTGTGTTTTGCTCATGCCATGTGTGTCTCGCTAATGGGACATTGTAGATATCTTCTCTAGATTTCCAACTCATTTTGAATCACCTCATTCAGAGATCAGACGAGGGAGTTATCGCCAAAATGGTCGAGTGTCACCGGTGGCGAGACACAAAAGTGTCACGGCCATGGCCTAGACACCAAGGAGTTTTCTTGTCAACAGGAGGGATTTGTTTGCATTTATGGGTCCCATTTGACTTTATATGCGTGGGGACATCCATTAATGTTAGTGGGCGGTTACACCCTTGAAATCGCCCACTAAGCATGATAAATGGACCATTTAACACATTTTAAAGTGGTGGGACAGCGGTTACAACGGCCCTTTGGCGAGACACAAAAGTGTCTCGGCTATGGTCGAGACACCGAGGAGTTTTCTTGTCAACAGGAGGGATTTGTTTGCATTTATGGGTCCCATTTGACTTTATATGCGTGGGGACATCCATTAATGTTAGTGGGCGGTTACACCCTTGAAATCGCCCACTAAGCATGATAAATGGACCATTTAACACATTTTAAAGTGGTGGGACAGCGGTTACAACGGCCCTTTGGCGAGACACAAAAGTGTCTCGGCTATGGTCGAGACACCGAGGAGTTTTCTTGTCAACAGGAGGGATTTGTTTGCATTTATGGGTCCCATTTGACTTTATATGCGTGGGGACATCCATTAATGTTAGTGGGCGGTTACACCCTTGAAATCGCCCACTAAGCATGATAAATGGACCATTTAACACATTTTAAAGTGGTGGGACAGCGGTTACAACGGCCCTTTGGCGAGACACAAAAGTGTCTCGGCTATGGTCGAGACACCGAGGAGTTTTCTTGTCAACAGGAGGGATTTGTTTGCATTTATGGGTCCCATTTGACTTTATATGCGTGGGGACATCCATTAATGTTAGTGGGCGGTTACACCCTTGAAATCGCCCACTAAGCATGATAAATGGACCATTTAACACATTTTAAAGTGGTGGGACAGCGGTTACAACGGCCCTTTGGCGAGACACAAAAGTGTCTCGGCTATGGTCGAGACACCGAGGAGTTTTCTTGTCAACAGGAGGGATTTGTTTGCATTTATGGGTCCCATTTGACTTTATATGCGTGGGGACATCCATTAATGTTAGTGGGCGGTTACACCCTTGAAATCGCCCACTAAGCATGATAAATGGACCATTTAACACATTTTAAAGTGGTGGGACAGCGGTTACAACGGCCCTTTGGCGAGACACAAAAGTGTCTCGGCTATGGTCGAGACACCGAGGAGTTTTCTTGTCAACAGGAGGGATTTGTTTGCATTTATGGGTCCCATTTGACTTTATATGCGTGGGGACATCCATTAATGTTAGTGGGCGGTTACACCCTTGAAATCGCCCACTAAGCATGATAAATGGACCATTTAACACATTTTAAAGTGGTGGGACAGCGGTTACAACGGCCCTTTGGCGAGACACAAAAGTGTCTCGGCTATGGTCGAGACACCGAGGAGTTTTCTTGTCAACAGGAGGGATTTGTTTGCATTTATGGGTCCCATTTGACTTTATATGCGTGGGGACATCCATTAATGTTAGTGGGCGGTTACACCCTTGAAATCGCCCACTAAGCATGATAAATGGACCATTTAACACATTTTAAAGTGGTGGGACAGCGGTTACAACGGCCCTTTGGCGAGACACAAAAGTGTCTCGGCTATGGTCGAGACACCGAGGAGTTTTCTTGTCAACAGGAGGGATTTGTTTGCATTTATGGGTCCCATTTGACTTTATATGCGTGGGGACATCCATTAATGTTAGTGGGCGGTTACACCCTTGAAATCGCCCACTAAGCATGATAAATGGACCATTTAACACATTTTAAAGTGGTGGGACAGCGGTTACAACGGCCCTTTGGCGAGACACAAAAGTGTCTCGGCTATGGTCGAGACACCGAGGAGTTTTCTTGTCAACAGGAGGGATTTGTTTGCATTTATGGGTCCCATTTGACTTTATATGCGTGGGGACATCCATTAATGTTAGTGGGCGGTTACACCCTTGAAATCGCCCACTAAGCATGATAAATGGACCATTTAACACATTTTAAAGTGGTGGGACAGCGGTTACAACGGCCCTTTGGCGAGACACAAAAGTGTCTCGGCTATGGTCGAGACACCGAGGAGTTTTCTTGTCAACAGGAGGGATTTGTTTGCATTTATGGGTCCCATTTGACTTTATATGCGTGGGGACATCCATTAATGTTAGTGGGCGGTTACACCCTTGAAATCGCCCACTAAGCATGATAAATGGACCATTTAACACATTTTAAAGTGGTGGGACAGCGGTTACAACGGCCCTTTGGCGAGACACAAAAGTGTCTCGGCTATGGTCGAGACACCGAGGAGTTTTCTTGTCAACAGGAGGGATTTGTTTGCATTTATGGGTCCCATTTGACTTTATATGCGTGGGGACATCCATTAATGTTAGTGGGCGGTTACACCCTTGAAATCGCCCACTAAGCATGATAAATGGACCATTTAACACATTTTAAAGTGGTGGGACAGCGGTTACAACGGCCCTTTGGCGAGACACAAAAGTGTCTCGGCTATGGTCGAGACACCGAGGAGTTTTCTTGTCAACAGGAGGGATTTGTTTGCATTTATGGGTCCCATTTGACTTTATATGCGTGGGGACATCCATTAATGTTAGTGGGCGGTTACACCCTTGAAATCGCCCACTAAGCATGATAAATGGACCATTTAACACATTTTAAAGTGGTGGGACAGCGGTTACAACGGCCCTTTGGCGAGACACAAAAGTGTCTCGGCTATGGTCGAGACACCGAGGAGTTTTCTTGTCAACAGGAGGGATTTGTTTGCATTTATGGGTCCCATTTGACTTTATATGCGTGGGGACATCCCCGATTGTTGCAGAGGCTTCCCTTTGCAACATCATTCCGGCGTTCCCCAAAGCCGTAGATCCTGTTCAAAGTACAGCAACTCTGACAAAGAGGGCTCGTCAGAGACAGCGGCAAAGGAGGGTCTGTCAACTTGCAAAGGCCTTGGAACCGATGGACGGAATGCGATATTACTCAAACTCGCAAGCTGGGAGGATTCATCAAACAATTGAGTCACCTCAACAGCAAATCATCAATGCTTCTGCCAACGAGGAATGGGTTCTCGTCAAGAGTACTCGTTCAACCAAGGAGGAACGCGTCCAAAAGCGTCGTGCACGTAATGCGAGTACACGTGTCGCCGTCTAAAAAGCACAACAATTAAGAAAGAAGTAATTGGCCAAAGAAATGCCAAGGAGCTGCAAAGTTTAGATTTTGAAATTCGAACTCGCGCGAAATCAACAGCCGAAGGCAGATCAAGTCATTGCCTTTGCGAGGCGGTCAAAGCTGTCACCGGCCAAAACCTTCAACCGAGATAGTTGCAAGCTGTCACCGGCCAAAACCTTCAACCGAGATAGTTGCAAGCTGTCACCGGCCAAAACCTTCAACCGAGATAGTTGCAAGCTGTCACCGACCAAGTTTCTCTGCGAATATTTTACCTCGTATATCAAACTCCGTTCTAGCTCCGATCACCTCACCTTCCGCCATACCACTACTGAAGTCTGAGATTCACCCTAATACATCAAAATGCAAAATTCCGGTGGTTAATTGCCTTGGTCCCTTGTATGTGAATCGAGGCAAAACACCGATGAAAGAACGCTTGGGTCCGGTGGTCAACACCCAAGGAGTTCCTCAGACTGGGGGTCGTTCACAGTCTCTTATCAAGTCAATCGATGTTCAAAAGTGTCCCGCCGCCTCCAAACAAATTGGGACGCATCAATATACTTGTTCGTGCAGTGTGCAACGAAGAAACCAGGAAGCCTGCACCTCTCGGCGAAATCTTATCGCATCTCACCTGAGTATTCCTCAGGGGGTCCGTGAGCCCGTTAAGACTCCACTCCCACATGGGGGAGGTCCTAAACGTGTGGCTCATAATGTGATGAGCAATGATCGTCATATGATTTTGGCTCATTCGAAGCCGTATAATCCACATTCCCAAAAGAAGACGTGTCTCTCGAATGGAGACGGCGTTATACTTGGGGGTGGAAGGAAATTCCATAAGAGACCTCACCGACAAACGATAGAGTGCTCCGGTCATCATGCCAATGAGTTGGACCATCAAACTGGGGGTGCGAACACTTCTTCAACTCGAAAGAGGGCAATTGAAGCAACAGGTCCTCCTCGCACGTGTGAGAGGCTTATCAAAGCAATACTCTCAGAGTGCCACTGCTCTCAGCAAGTCTCACAGAAAGTTTCTATATTCCAGAGACTTTCTGTGCCAAGACACTTCCAAAGGCGAAGATCTACCGTCCGAGATTATGAGTTCCCAGAGGTGACCATCAACATGACTGGCAAGAAAAAGGAGAAAATTAATTTCGATCCCGATTTCACCCCAGATAGGAGGGTTGATGAAGAAATTTCTCGACTACAGTTGCGAGCTGGTAGACACAGAGACTATTTAAGAATGCATGAAGGAATACCTTCAAACAATGAAATATCTGACACTTGCTCTGTCGTTGCCTCTAATGACACAATGTCGAGTATAGGGTTAACTAGAGAAGTGCTCACTATCACTTCTGAATCCCTGGCCCAAATGCTTCAAGAAGACCTGGCTAAGCAAAGAGAAGAGATCAGAGCTGAAATGAAGATGGAGATGGAATTAACCGTGCATCAAATGAGAGAACTTCAGGCTCAGAGAACTCAACAATTTGAGTCCAGCCAAAGAGCAAAGTTTAATCGTCACATTGCGCACACACCCGCTCAAAATACAAAGGAGGACGAAGTCATTTTGACCAATGCACCTCTCAACAATAAAGTTACAGTTGGAGGTCACCCAGTTACCCGTACTGGGGGTGGTCCGGTGGAACTTTCCCAACATCATCCAAAGAAGGATGAGGGTGAAGACAAAATGATGAAAGAGCTCGAAAGTAAAGTCAATGCCTTAATATCGGCTCATGAAGTTAAGAAGACTGGCATTCCGTGTCTATATCCAAAGGAGTGGGATTCAATTCCGTACCCGCCGAAGTTTAGTCTGATCAACTTCACGCCATTCGACGGGAGAGGCCCGCTAACCCAACATTTAATCTACTTCAAGTCTCACTTGGGTATAATCTCCGGAAATGAGTCTTTGATGATTCGATCATTCGTAGGCACACTTCGCAGAGCCACTTTCGATTGGTATCGACGTCTCAAGCTAGGTAGCATCAACTACTGGAATGACATGGAAAGCTTGTTCCTCAGCAACTTCTTCGACGACGACACCGAAGTCTCGATTGGAACCATTCTGGATGAAACGCAAAGAAGTGGAGAGTCAATTGACTATTTCGTCAAACGCTTCTGCAATAAGGCTATAAATTGTAAAGATCCAATCATCGAGGAGTTCATATTGCAGACGTGCCACAATAATCTCTCCATTGATCTGTTGGAAGTCATGGGGGTTGTCCCACCAACTACATGGAAAGATCTGAAAATATGAGGAGAACAAGTCGAACGTTTCCTCAAAAGGAAGAAAGCTGAAAGAGGCAAAACGACGACTGACCCCTCGGAAGTAAATTTTGCCTCTCGCAATAGAGGAAAGGCACCTATGACTGCTGTTGATGTAAGTCAAACATCGCAACTATGACCGCGCCAGCAACCTCGAGAGCAACAAAAAGCTTCTAAATCAGAATTCCACGGGACATACTCTTTCAGATGAAGAAGTTCTGATAATTTTTAAGCACCTCCTTGACAGCAACAAAATTAAGTTGTCACCTATTACAAATCAAGAGGAGGTTGATAAGACTTCGGACCCTAAATACTGTGCGTATCACAGGAGGATCCATCATCCTACTAAAAGTTATTTTGTCCTTAAAGGCAGTATCTAGGCTCTAATTGACGCCGGGATCATAATGTCAAAATGATAAACTTGGTAAAGCTCTTCGGGCCTATCGTACTACGGTCCGGACACCTACAAGAGCAACCCCATGGGTACAAGGCAGATCCCGCTTGCTCACCAAAGGTGGTAGCAAGACGACGATGTCGATTAATAGGAAGTTCCTGAAGAGATATTGTCCTTAGTATATTCAGGATAACCTATAACCAAAGTTCTCACTATGAAGCGAAAGATAAGAAAATACCATCCTTCCTTCACTTTCTGCCAACTCTTCCAAAATCCCCTACCAATCCTATTCAACAGGATGGTAGGTCCATAAAAAGTTATCTCTGATAACTTCACTAAAATCTCCCACCAATCCTCTTCAATAGGATGGCATGACCACAAAGAAAAGAACTATCATGTTAACTATTTCCTTCCCACTTAGTTTAATAAACTAAAACTCCCATTGTGAGGTGAAATATGTTCTTTCCTTCAACATTTTTTTTAGAAATTAAATCTTCTCCCACTGGGTCCAGTACGACCAAACCTTTGAACAGTTAGGATCGTTATTCATTTTTCATTTGACCAAACCTTTGAACAATTAGGGTCATTTTAAATTTTCGCTCCCACTTGGTCAAAATTTTGAATAGTTAGGGCCAAACCATGTAAATTGGGTAATCAGAGCTTCATACAGTTAGGGTTATCTAAATTTCACCTTTTACTCACATGAGTTAAAAGGTATCTTCAGAGTCAATGCCATGTGGCACGACTCAAATTTGATTCCTTTTGCGAATGAGAATTCCACTCCAGTATCGGGTTCGTCTCTGCCCCAAGAGGAGATAAATTTGAACAACCAAACCTTTTGAGTAGTTAGGTTTCTCTAAATTTCACCTTTTACTCACCTGAGTTAAAAGGCTCCTTTTTCTAAGTCAAAGCCACGTGGCCCGACTCCAATTTGATTCTCGAAGTGGAGATCCCACTTTGAATTTCTTGATAGATTTCGGCCTTGCGTCGTCGAGAATCTTTGTCTCGATTCCGTGAGCAAGGAGTTCTCAATTGAAGCGGGAGATAAGAAAATACCTTCTTCTTCTTCAACACAGCGGGTTCGTCTTTGCCTCAAGAGAAGACACAACGGGTTCATCTTTGCCCCAAGAGAAGACAACAATTTCAAGAGCCTAATGATTTATTAAATCTACGCCTATCTATGCGTAGTAGGTGTTATTCCTAATTTAACCTGTCCTTAAATCATGAATAAGTCTGCATCTAACACATGCTACAGGGTAGTCAATTCCCGTGATAGTTGACCGAGCCTACGTATTCGATATCGTAGCATAGATATCATTACCTAATGACACCTAAACTATGCCTTCATGCATAGGGATGTTATCTCTGTCCCTTACCCAGAGATAAGTCTGCATCTAACACATGTTGCAGGGTAGTCAATTCCCGTGATAGTTGACCGAGCCTACGTATTCGATATCGTAGCATAGATATCATTACCTAATGACACCTAAACTATACCTTCATGCATAGAGATATTATCTCTGTCCCTTACCCAGAGATAAGTCTGCATCTGACACATGCTGCCGGGTAGTCAATTCCCGTGATAGTTGATCGAGCCTACGTATTCAAAATCGTAGCATAGATGCCATTACCTAATGACACCTAAACTATGCCTTCATGCATAGGGATGTTATCTCTGTCCCTTACCCAGAGATAAGTCTGCATCTAACACATGTTGCAGGGTAGTCAATTCCCGTGATAGTTGACCGAGCCTACGTATTCGATATCGTAGCATAGATATCATTACCTAATGACACCTAAACTATACCTTCATGCATAGAGATATTATCTCTGTCCCTTACCCAGAGATAAGTCTGCATCTGACACATGCTGCCGGGTAGTCAATTCCCGTGATAGTTGATCGAGCCTACGTATTCAAAATCGTAGCATAGATGCCATTACCTAATGACACCTAAACTATGCCTTCATGCATAGGGATGTTATCTCTGTCCCTTATCCAGAGATAAGTCTACATCTAACACATGCTGCCGGGTAGTCAATTCCCATAAAGATGACAAAGCCTACGTATTCAATATCGTAGCACAAAGTCTAAGAGAGTTCATTCTTTTAGCACAATGTAACATGTAGAACGGACTTAGACAAACTACATGCTAGCCCAACTCAAACGGTAGTTTGTAAAGGCTCATCAAATCCGTTGATGGCTGAGGGTTTGCTAAAAATCCTATATCTATCGTACAAGCAATAACTTGCGACAGTGGGTTCGCTCTTCCAGCCGGGGTTAAGCACTTTCTCCCACCATGATTTTAATGCATTTTGTAGCTCATTACCGGTGCAAATGTGCCATTACATCACCTCTAGAAGCTCAAGCATGCTCAGGCAGATTCTCATTCTGAAATTTCCCTTGGAAGTTCAACTGCGACTCAATCGCAAGCCTCTGGACGAAGATAATCAGTTTAACGTCAACTCTCATTAATATCAATCAATTTCAAAATACAACAACTCCATCTCTTGATTTCAAAAGATGGTCAGCGACGTCGCGTAGCTAGAAATTAAGAAGCAATTCATGAGTCTATTCAATAAAGTCCAACGTTGGGCAGAAGCAGGACTTATCTTGTCCAAAGTATTCCAGACTCCTCGATAAAATATAGCGGAGTCTGAAAACTTTGGAGGGGGTATCTGTAGATATAAAAAATTACCTATGGAACTCTAATTTACTTCATACCAGAGAAAAGATGATGAACGTTATTATCTGAGTCAAGGAGGATCGTCTAATGCCGTAGGTAAACTAATAAGCACATGAAACGAATCGGCGAAGCATACTGGTCAATTGAACGGCAAAAACAATGAAGAAACGACTCTGCTGGGGAGCTGCAGAATGCCCATAAAGAACGTAGCACCATGTGTGTTTTGCTCATGCCATGTGTGTCTCGCTAATGGGACATTGTAGATATCTTCTCCAGCTTTCAAACGAGGGAGTTATCGCCAAAATGGTCCAGAGTGTCTCAACAGTGGCCGAGACACAAAAAAGTGTCTCGGCCATGGCCGAGACACCAAATGTCTCACAGATTTTGGCCATGATTTGATTTAAATCTAAAGAAACTCAAAAGATAGACGTTATTGCTCTCTTCATTAGTTTTCCAACACATTTTGAATTACCTCATTCTGAGATCGGACGAGGGAGTTATGGCTAAAATAATCAAGACAGTCAAAACTGCCGCGGCCTTTGGCCGAGACACAAAAAGTGTCGCGGCCAAAGAGCCTTTGGCCGAGACACAAAAAGTGTCTCGGCTATGGCCGAGACACTGAGGAGTTTTCTTGTCAACAGGAGGGATTTGTTTGTATTTATGGGTCCCATTTGACTTTATATGCATGGGGACATCCATTAATGTTAGTGGACTGTTACACCCTTGAAATCGCCCACTAAAGCGTGATAAATGGACCATTTAACACGTTTTAAAGTGGTGGGACAGCGGTTACAACGGCCCTTTGGCGAGACACAAAAGTGTCTCGACCATGGCGAGACACCAAATGTCTCACAGATTTTGGCCATGATTTGATTTAAATCTAAAGAAACTCAAAAGATAGACGTTATTGCTCTCTTCATTAGTTTTCCAACACATTTTGAATTACCTCATTCGAGATCGGACGAGGGAGTTATCGCCAAAATGGTCGAGTGTCTCAACGATGGCGAGACACAAAAGTGTCGGCTATGGCCGAGACACCAAATGTCTCACAGATTTTGGCCATGATTTGATTTAAATCTAAAGAAACTCAAAAGATAGACGTTATTGCTCTCTTCATTAGTTTTCCAACACATTTTGAATTACCTCATTCGAGATCGGACGAGGGAGTTATCGCCAAAATGGTCGAGTGTCTCAACGATGGCGAGACACAAAAGTGTCGGCTATGGCCGAGACACCAAATGTCTCACAGATTTTGGCCATGATTTGATTTAAATCTAAAGAAACTCAAAAGATAGACGTTATTGCTCTCTTCATTAGTTTTCCAACACATTTTGAATTACCTCATTCGAGATCGGACGAGGGAGTTATCGCCAAAATGGTCGAGTGTCTCAACGATGGCGAGACACAAAAGTGTCGGCTATGGCCGAGACACCAAATGTCTCACAGATTTTGGCCATGATTTGATTTAAATCTAAAGAAACTCAAAAGATAGACGTTATTGCTCTCTTCATTAGTTTTCCAACACATTTTGAATTACCTCATTCGAGATCGGACGAGGGAGTTATCGCCAAAATGGTCGAGTGTCTCAACGATGGCGAGACACAAAAGTGTCGGCTATGGCCGAGACACTGAGGAGTTTTCTTGTCAACAGGAGGGATTTGTTTGTATTTATGGGTCCCATTTGACTTTATATGCACGTGGGGACATCCATTAATGTTAGTGGACTGTTACACCCTTGAAATACGCCCACTAAGCGTGATAAATGGACCATTTAACACGTTTTAAAGTGGTGGGACAGCGGTTACAACGGCCCTTTGGCCGAGACAGTTGTAACTGTCTCGACAACTAGAGAAAAAATTCCTTTGTCCGAGACAGTTGTAACTGTCTCGGTAACTATTGGACAGTGAACATGAACTGTTTACGTTCTTTACGGCAGTTATGCTTCCTAAAGCCTATAAATACCCCCTTAACACGTGTTATTGAGGGGGGGTCATTTTACAGAGAGGGGAAGATCTATCTTAGCAGAGAGGAGTCCTTTGGTGAACTTCAAACACAAAAAGAGAATTCTTCATCAAATCAAGAGCGTTCTTGAAGCTTCCTTTGAAGATCCCTCGAGATTAAGTCTTGTCTTATTCTTGGGAAGAGTAGATATCTTACTTTGCTAAGACGTCTGCTTAAATCTTTGTTTGAATATTGAAACATTGATTTTGACCTTTCTACATCGTCAATTTGAAGCGTTGCTCAGGTGGTCCACGGACTACGCGTCCCCGGCACAGGCAAAGATCCCACGCAAGCAGCGGGTGATAAACATCCTCTGCGTTTGTTTTTAGGAGATTGTCTTTGTTGTAAAGAGGTCTTATAAAAATACTCATTTTCTATTTCTTTGAATTCATTGTAAACAAAATTGAAGTTGTAATGGGTTCAAAAGCAACGAAACCAATTTCCGACGCGAACAGCTATCAGTCGGCCAAAGTTACCAATCTACCCCTAGACTATCACTATAAATAAGGGAGCTATTTGCAAAATATAGGTAAGCCATTTCTAAGTCTTAACTCTGCTATAAGTAATCTTCAATTAAAATTCCCCAATCAAGATTATCCACTAACTTAATCGTCGGAGGAACCACGGGGGATTCAACCCCAACCTCTCACGAGTTGTGATATGTGCAGGATAATTCAGGGATTTTCAGGCTTGGACATCCAGAGGAGTTAGAGGACTCCAATCACTCTTAGCAAAAGAACTAATTGACTGTGTGATCTATAGCATCAACAGTTTGGTGCCCATCGTGGGGCCTTCTTTCCCCTCTAATCAACGATGTCTAGTCGTGATCAGAACCCTGGGTCATCTGCCCACCACTGTCAAAATAACCAATAAACTGGCTTTGTTACCCAAGCCCAGTTAGAAGAATCCACCCGACGACTCTCCCAGTCCTTCCAGCAGCAACTTAATACTTTCTCCCACGAGCTCCTCACCGCTCACTCTCAAGAACCGCGATGCGACTCTTCAGGAGCAAAAGCGGGACATCCCTCCTTCTCCAGAGCACACAAATCGCCATGCCCGGCCAGGCGGTCGCTACCATCCATCTCTGCAGCCACACCGGTAGGACCCGATGCGATGAGCACCTTCGGCAGCCGTCGCCTTACCAAGAAGAGGCGGGGAGAGCTGCGGTCCAGAGAGTCGTCGAGAGCATACAACTAGGAGGACCTCTCGAACCCTCGCCCTCATTACGTGGTTCCACGACCATCGCCACCGTCCACGGCACCCGTCTGACTGTCTTACCGACCGTCGCCGATGCCATCGAGGTAATACTCCCCTCACAGATGACCTCATGAGGACCCCCTGTGAAAATTTTAAGATCTTTGCGGTGGATAAATCTGAGAGGAGTTAGAGGACTCCAATCACTCTTAGCAAAAGAACTAATTGACTGTGTGATCTATAGCATCAACAGTTTGGTGCCCATCGTGGGGCCTTCTTTCCCCTCTAATCAACGATGTCTAGTCGTGATCAGAACCCTGGGTCATCTGCCCACCACTGTCAAAATAACCAATAAACTGGCTTTGTTACCCAAGCCCAGTTAGAAGAATCCACCCGACGACTCTCCCAGTCCTTCCAGCAGCAACTTAATACTTTCTCCCACGAGCTCCTCAGCCGGCTCACTCCTCAGCAACCGCATGCGACTCTTCAGGAGCAAAAGCGGGACATCCCTCCTTCTCCAGAGCACACAAATCGCCATGCCCAGCAGCAGGGCAGTCGCTACCATCCATCTCTGCAGCCACACCAGTAGGACCAGTACGATGAGCACCTTCGGCAGCCGTCGCCTTACCAAGAAGAGACTGGGGAGAGCTGCAGTCCCGAGAGGAGTCGTCGAGAGCATACAACTAGGAGGACCTCTCGAACCCCTCGCCCTCATTACGTCGTTCCACGACCATCAGCCACCGTCACAGCACCCGTCTACGACCTGTCTTACCGACCGGTCGCCGATGCCATCAGAGGTAATACTCCCCTCACAGATGACCTCATGAGGACCCCCTGTGAAAATTTTAAGATGCTGCAGGTGGATAAATACAGAGGAGTTAGAGGACTCCAATCACTCTTAGCAAAAGAACTAATTGGCTGTGTGATCCATAGCATCAACATAGATTATCCAATTCTTCTTCTATCAATTAGTTCTCTAGTTGATTATTCTAAACATGATTATTTAAGCACAAGTTAATAATCCATAAATTACAAGGAAGATTAATACTAGTTTCATGCAATTCTAGAATTCCTACAAGAATTTAGTTCCACATCTTTAGAAAATAAAACAAAGAAATAAAAATCTAGATGAAAAAGAATAAAAAAGAGAAGGAGAGGAAATAAAAAAATAATCTAAACTATTGGCAAGAAAATAAATCTATACTACAAAGTAAAAACATGACATGAAAGTAAAGACATAAATGTAAATCTATTCTGAGCATTAAAATAAACAAAAAATTAGAAAAGGAAAACATAAACCCACATATTCATTTCCTCTTCTTCATCCTCTTTTCATCCTTGGACAAAGAGAAGAAAGGAATTATGAAGGGGTGAAAATATTTCTTTTATTAATTATAATAAAAGTTATAATTTGGAAGGTCTTCTTAATTAAAAGTAACTCTCCTCTCCAAAAGGAGTTTTTACAAAATATTTCACACATCAAACCTCTCACTCTACCCCTCTATTTATAGCCTACAGCAATGAAGGAGAACCCTTTGATGAAACTTGGCCACAAAGGAATTGAAATCTAATCATAGATCTGAAACTGTCGTTCACCAATCGGTCTACTAATCGGTTGGCCGACCAATTGGTTTAGCGCCAGATTGATTTTTTTATTAATTTCTTGACCCGATTTCTTCATGGATCCTTGTCTCTTCTTGATCCTTCTTATATTTGGGCTTCAATAAATGGTAGAAAATCAGGGAGTTTGAGTCTTTTGGGCTTTTATTCATTATTTCACCTTTAACACGCAAATTAAGATAAAAATAATTATTAGTGGTATATTTGTTTGTATAAAATAGATGATGAGGGTATAAAATTATAATAAAAATGTGGTTATCAATGTCATATGTTCTTGCCTTATTATGTTATGCTATGCTCTGGTCTAGAATTCAAGGGCATTATATATGTTGGCCTAGGTTATACCTTGGACCTTTTTGCATAATATATCATGTATAACATATCACATACATTCAAATAGTGAAAAATGTTCATGTTGATTATTTAATGGGAGGGTTGCACATTTCATAGATAATGTGTGGCCCAGGGTTATGTTTAAGCGCTAGTGCCAGATGAGTCTGTGCACACAAATCAAGTAAAGTAAGAACTCAAGTAACATTCTTAGCGGGATATACCAAGCACACATTATCCCATGAGAGCTTTCTCTAAACAAGATTACGTAAAAGCTAATTAGTTAGATACATATACTACCTTTGCTCGGTGGCGAGCCCACCATCGATAACGGCGCAGCCACCGCACTTCTCGAGGAAATCTCCGATCGCCGACGAGGGATTCGACGTCTTGAAAACCATTTTTAGAGAGAGAAAGTGAGGAGAGAGAACTGAACTCGATGTTATGTTGTTCTCCTAGGCAGGCCTAGGGTGAGGGCTCGCCAAAATGATGCTCCACGTTCTTAGCACTATCAATTTTATTCAAGGGCAAACCGACAAGTTATGAATCTAAATATGATTCAACCACATCCTCTCGGAGCCATGTGTCTGAGTCAAATGAAGATCATTGGGAAGAAAGACCGTCTCCTTGGTATCATTCTGTAGAACCAACTCATCATGAGACTGGAGGACGATACTTCTTCGGACATCATATGCAGCGTGTCATGCCTCAAAGAAATGAAAGGCAAGACACTCCTCTTTATAAATCTTATGAAAGCACCCACCATCAACATCGGTATTATCAACAACTAACTCATCACTATGAACCAGCGTTGACCTCAGGAGGGCATCGTGTAGTGACATGACTATTGACGGCTAGGGGGTATCGACTACTCTTACAAGATAGGGCAGGCCATGATCTTTCCCCTGAAGATAGAAGGTGAGTCCATTGGTTACGTGAGCATTTATGTGACATCATCACAGTGCCCGATCTAAATAATCCTCCTCCCAATCATGTCATGAATGTCATGCCTGTTAGTGTGACTGATGATGAAGATATGTACTTTAAAAGGAGGCGTACTATTGTAGTGAATCATCGACCTGTGACAAGAAGTTAGTCAAGGTCACGGTCTGTATCTCTTGAAGTTGAAAATAATGATAATGAATCATCTGCTTCTTCTTATTCTTATTCTCACTCGAATGATACCACTGATAGTGTAGAAAAAGAATATGAACCTAATCCATTAGGCGCAAAATAAGTTTTAACAACTGATGAAATCTCACTTGATGATAAATTAGTGCAACTTCAAAGGGATCTCCAACAGAAAGAAGAAGAAATTGCTCAACTTAGGGCACAAACTTTTTCAAATCCTTCTACTCAAAATAATGCTTCAGATATTCAGCATCACTCAACTGCAGTTTCACTTGATACAGTGCAGAGACTCATCACTGAAGGGGTCATGGCACAGTTAATGCAAAATCAGTATGCAATGAGACCAAGCTATACAAAGCCTTATCCTGCTGAGATTGACATGATTCCCTTCCCTGCAAATTATCGACAACCTCAATTCGCCAAATTCAATGGAAATGGTTCACCACATGAGTACATCGCTCACTTTCTAGTAGCATGCTAAGATACCGCTCACCATGGAGCTCTCCTATTAAGACAGTTTGTTCAAACACTTTTAGGTCCTGCATTCACTTGGTATAGCAAGCTTCTGCCTGGATCGATAAGAAATTGGGAGTAGATGCAAGAAGCCTTCTTACAACGCTTCTATAATACTCAAAGGACTGTGGGCATCACTGAATTAACTAAGACAGAGTAAGCCCATAATGAGAGGGCATCTGATTTTATTAACAGATGGAGAAACTTGAGTCTCCATTGTCCTCAGCCAATCACAGAACCAGAGGCTGTAAGGATGTGCATGAACAATCTTCGACCAGAAATGACAGTTCACCTTCAAGGAGAACGGCATATGACTTTTGAAGAGTTGGCATCTAAATTAACTGATATAGAAAATTATCTCAATCAGTTGAATCGTCGCTCAGACAGAGGGAATCATAAATTCTTTGAACATGGGCTAGACAAAGGAAAGAGAGATCGTACCCGTGATAAGGGTAAGCATGTGACGGAGACAAAAACAATAAAAAGAACGATAGAAAAGATATAGAAAAGGCTGAGAGATTGAAAAGAAAGAGAGACTTGGAGTCTGAAACATCAACGACAAGATCCTCTGCATTTTTATTTTTGAAAGGGAGGAGGCTCCAGAGCATTGTCTGGAGACCCAAGATCCCATCTTCTTTCTCTTAAAATTTTGTAATATATTAGAAAGATAATAAAATCAATATCTCTCTGCATCTGACTTCTGATGTCTATTTAATTCTTTGCTTTTTATCAATCAGGGGTTTCTTTTAATAAGAGTAATTAACAGGAAGAAATAAATTTCTGGAAGTATGCACCTCACAACTTTTTTTACAAACAAAGTGATGCTAATATGTATCTAAGGAGTAAATATTTAGGGATTGCTCTACTCTCCTTGAGATTGGTGATACAGCTTGGTCAAGAAGAGATTAGCCTACCCAAATATTATTTCTCCTCTTATGGATACTAGCACCACTTTAAATTTTTTTTATAAAATATACACGTCGGGCATTCCGACACTTACAAATTTTTTTTTACAAATTTTTTTTGACATGTCTCCCTCTTATACATGAGAACGGAGCATCTGATCTATGACTTGAAGAAGGAAATTGCATTTCAATTTCATCTTCAGCTAGTCTATCATATAAATCAGGAAAAAATTGAGAAATCCATCCAATCAAATAATGAATCGGCCAATTGCTTGATACTGCAAAGTGATATGTAACCCAATAGTTAATTTCTCGATAAAGAATGCAGAGCGCCGGAATGGCCAGGGAATAAAGTTTTCTACTATTGGCCATTCTTGCAGCTACAACAAACACATCGGGCCTGATATAGGTTAGGTCATAAGGAACTACGAATTTGCATAACCATAAGGTGAGAAAAGCCGCAAGTGGCGTGTTCTTCCCAAAAGTTTGAATGCTATTGAAAGACTTGCTCTTGTAGTTTCCTTTAGATTTGACTATCGGCCATTCTTGTCGCCAAAAATTTGTAAGTGTTGGAATACCCAACGTGTATATTTTGTGAACAAAATTCAAAGTGGTGCTAGTATCCATCAGAGGAGAAATAATATTTGGGTAGGCTAATCTCTTCTTGACTAAGCCGTATCACCAATCTCAAGGAGAGTAGATCAATCCCTAAATATTTACTCCTTAGATACATATTAGCATCACTTTATTTGTAAAAAAAAGTTGTGAGGTGCATGCTTCCAGAAATTTATTTCTTCCTGTTAATTACTCTTATTAAAAGAAACCCCTGATTAATAGAAAGTAAAGAATTAAATAGACATCAGAAGTCAGATGCAGAGAGATATTGATTTTATTATCTTTCTAATATATTATAAAATTTTAAGAGAAAGAAGATGGGATCTTGGGTCTCCAGACAATATTCTAGAGCCCTCCTCCCTTTCAAAAATAAAAATGCAGAGGACCTTGTCGTTGATGTTTCAGACTCCAAGTCTCTCTTTCTTTTCAATCTCTCAGCCATTTCTCTATCTTTTCTATCGTTCTTTTTGTTATTTTTGTCTCCGTCTATTGAATGGCAAATGAGGTCTCTATTTATAGGAAGGGAAAACAAGATCAAGAATAAAGGACAATCAAAATCAAAGAAATGTGATAAAAGGACAATCAAAATCAAAGGCGGAGGATTCAATTAGAGATATTGAGGAATCTAGAATTGAATCCACTAGCTAATCTCACGTATAAGTTCATGAATCATTCTCTTTTATCACATTTTATTTTAGATTTATTAAGTATAGACTATCAAACCACTTAAGGAAAGCATAACCTATCAAATTATTACCTAAATGAAATCAATACTCATGAAAAGAACATCAACAAGATAGTAACCCTAGAGTGCATAAGCATAATCTATCAAACCACTTAAGGAAAGCATAGACTATCAAATTCTTCTTCTATCAATTAGTTCTTTAGTTGATTATCCTAAACATGGTCATTTTAAGAGTAAGAGAGCAATTCAAGAATCATAAAAGAGATTAGACTAGTTTCATGAATTCTAGATTCCCTACAATGGCTTAGTTCCACATCTTTAAAAAATAAAAGAAATCAAGAGAGGGAGGAGGGAAAGAAAACTAAGTACAAAAAGGAAAATAAGAGCAAAGAAATAAAGAAAGAAAATGAGAAGAAAAGAAAATGAGAAGAAAAGAAATAAAGACAATCTAACTAATTACAAGGAAATAAATCCATACTACAAATTAAAGATAAGATAAGAAAGTAAATTGCATGAAAGTAAATCTAAACTACAAAGCAATTTAATGGATAAGAAAGAAAAAGAAATGAAAAGAAATAAAAGAAAAACCAGCAACTCCTGATCTTCATCTCATCCTCTTTTTGATCCTTGGACAAGAAGAAGAGAAAGAAAATTGAAGGGGTAAAAAATTTTATTTATTGTGTAATAAAGTTATAATTTTTGGAAGGTCTTCTCAATGAAGAGTGACCCTCCTCTCTAAATTTTGTAACCGATTTTGTCTTTTCTTGATATTTTTGCACGAATTCTTCTTGGATTCCTTAGGTGTCTTGAGCATTCGTTTGTCTTTAGATTTGGGCTTTAAAAATTGGTAGAAATTCAGAGGATTTGAGTCATATGGACTCTTATTCATTAATACTCCATTAGCCTGTAAATTAAGATAAAAATAGTTATTAGCAAGATATTTATTCATATAAAATAGGTAATGAGGGTATAAAATTATAATTAAATTGTGATTATCAAATACCCCCACACCTAAACTTTTGCTAGTCCTCTAGCAAAGAAAGAAAATGAAAAAAAATTCTTAAGTCACTTTCGTAGGAATCGCGGTTATATTTAGCGCATATAACAAGCCTTTAAACTCCTGGGTTACCCCAGTGGACGAGTTGTAGTCTTGTGAGGGTTTGCAGTGAATATACCCATAAAATTCAGTCAACTTGGCAATTTAAAGAAGTTAATGAAATAATTAATTTATTTGATATATTCAAGCATTCCAATTGAAGTTGGTTAATACTCAAGAAAATATTTTTATCATAACTCCAATGTAATTTTCTTAAGAAAATCCTTCCATTATAGTTATACAAAACCAAGTTTAACTCAAAATTTTAATTTAAAAATCTTGAAAAGAACATGCTAACTCTTAGTTTTAAACAAACTTCAAATCTTTTAATCCATTTGATTCTTCAAGAACATATACAAATATAACTATATATAAAAACGTGGTTAGTATGATTTTTTAACTCTTTATTCCTTGGTAGTTTTATTCTTTTAATCGGCTTTCTAAGTGACCATTTAACAAGTTTTGGGCCAATAAATCCCAACCCAATTGGGCTTAGGTCATTAAGCATAAAAATATTCATTGGGCTTAATTACTCAGTCAACTTAGGCTTAGTGAAATAGAACCACCAATGATTTTAAGAGAAATTTATTTGGTGCCTATTTTTAGCACTATTATTTTTGTTAAGTTAGTATAATATATATATATATATATATATATATATATATATATATATATATATATATATATATATATATATATATATATATATATATATATATATATATATATATATATATGTGTGTGTGTGTGTGTGTGTGTGTGTGTGTGTGTGTGTGTGTGTGTGTGTGTGTGTGTGTATGTATATATATTCTAAAAATATTTGGATCAAGATAACTTGATATATTATTTTCAACTCTAAGCTAAGCATGCAAAAATTTCATTACTTCAATTAAAAATCTAAGTTAAAACTTAAGTGAAGTATGCTACTTTGAACATCAATTCCTAAGAAATTTATTGGGAGTTATCATAAAGGATAAACTTGATATAAAACTAACTAAAGATTAGAAGATTTAAAATCTATCAAATAGATCAATTATTAATCAACTCTATTAAGTTGGCAAGTGACAAAAAAATTATTATATATATATATATATATATATATATATATATATATATATATATATATATATATATATATATATATATATATATATATATATATATATTAATATAAAAAGAAAAAATGGTGAGAAAAGAGAAAAATGACTAAGATAAAGAGCAAAATGACTAATCCTCACCCCCACACCTAAATTTTACATTGTCCTCAATGCAAATTCTATTATGCACAAAGTAAAACAGATAATAATTGAAGCACTTACATTTATTCGTGAGCTTGAACAATGATAAAAATTTTGCAAATACCTTTAAGATGAGGTGGGGTGAAGCCAAAATTTATTCTCTTTGTTTTATATATATATATATATATATATATATATATATATATATATATATATATATATATATATATATATATATATATATATATATATATATATATAATTTTAATTTTTTTGAAATAAAGAAAAACAAGAAACTCTCAAATGAGAGAAGAATAAATTCTTTTATTATTATTATGAGACGAAAAATAAAATATAGAATAAAAGATGAAACATGAGAAGCTCACATTCTACATTAAATCCTACCTTCTTCTTTGAAAATTCTACCCCGAAATTTAAAGAATTCCAAAATGATATAATCACTGATGTGCTTAAATTCCAAAAATTTCAGAATTTTTAGTGATGTTTGCAGCAATGGAAGGTAGGTATTAATGGTTGTATGCTTTTTAAACTTAGATTCGTTATTAACAAAAATTTCATCAAAAATAAAATCTTGTTATTTTCTATTTTCCAAAAATCTAAGTTTATTGACAAAGGGTTCTTCAAATGTTGGCTTCAAGATGCATGTATTCAACATAATTCTCTCGCTCTGAAGGACTTGATTATTAACCTGGTTACCTGACTGTTGTGAATGGATTGCATTTACTTGATCTTGAAAAGTTAAACTTGACCTCATGTCCCTTGGATTGGTCACGGGTTGACTCGGAAATGATCCTTTCTCTCTCTCACTTATAGCGCTAGCTAGTTGACCAAGCTGGGTTTCTAATCTAGCTATGGCTTGAGTGTTGGAGTTGAGAATTTATCCTATTGATTGCATAAATGAGTTCATCGTGCTAGATGTTTGAGTCAACAAGTTCGTGGTCTGTGTAGAGGTTTTAATTAAGGCTTCCAAACCCCTTTCCAAAACATTAAGACGTTTCTCAGCATTTGAAGGAATATGATTTGTAGATTGATGATGAGGAAACTGATTTGGAAATGGCTAATTTGGTTGTGGAAAATTGGTTTGAGAACTGAAAGAAACTGCGTTGCCCTTAGGGAATTGTTGATTTGAAGATGGAGTAAAATTTTGATTTCCCGAGAAATTACCCTGATTTCATGCAAATTTCGGATGATTTCTCCAACCTGAATTATAGGTTGGAGAAAATGAATCATTAATTGGATGCTGGAATGCAGCATTCATCTGTTCTAGAGATTGAGTATTTCCTAAGATTGGACATTGCTCTGAAGCATGGGCTGTAGAAAGACAGTTATGACAACCTGAGACAGAAACTTGATTGATTTGAGCCGAAGCTCGTTCTTTGGTTTCTAAAGTTTCTAACCTGCGTAGAATTGTAGCCATCTTAGCTTCAGAGGCTATGTTTGACTCTAAGGAAGGACCTCTAGAACTGGATTGGGGAACTGATGAATCACAGTGTTCCCACTGCATGGTTTTCTCGGATAAATTCTCTAAAAAGTCCCAAGCTTCGTTAGCATTTTTCTTCAAAATCCCCATGACACATTACCTCTAAGGAAGTTTTTAAAGAATAATCCAATCCTTCATAAATAATTTGGCATAATCGCCACTTTTCAAGACCATGGTGAGGACATTGGATGAGAAGATCTTTAAACCTATCAAAATACTTCCAAAAATGTTCTCCCGGGATAATTTTAAAGTTCATGATGCTGTTTCTAAGCTTAACCATTTTGTGGATTGGGAAGAATTTTTTTAGAAAAACGGTAACAAATTCATCCCAAGTTGAGATGGAATTTGTGGGTAAGCTCTACAGCCATTTCTTGGCCTTGTCCTTAAGGGCAAAAGGAATAAATCGAAGTTTGATCGCATCCTCGGTTAAGTCCCTCATCTTGATCATGAGGCACACTTCTTCAAACTCGGAGATAAAGATATAAGCGTCTTCGGTTTCGACTCCTAAGAATTTTAGAAGCATGTTTATGAAATGCGGTCGAAGTTCAAAATTTGTTCCATTTACCTCGGGGAGCTTAGAGGGTGTTTGGGGGAGCTTATTTTTTGATCAAACTAGCTTTTAAGCTAGCTTTTTCATATCTACCTGTTTGGTAAAATATCAAATAAGATAACTTATAAGCCTCATTTTGAAAAGCTGGTATACCACAGCTTTTTAAAAACTAGCTTATAAGCTCACCTAAATAAGCTAGGTTTGACCATAAAAATTACTATTCTATCCAAACAATTTTCATAATATTTTTATCATAAAAGCCAAAAGCCACTAAAAGCTAGCATAACTTATAAGCTTAAAAAATTAAGTCCTCCCAAACACCCTCTTAATGCAAGATGGGATTGCATTCCTAGTTGGGTAACATATATCTTGAAGAATGGGTAGATTAGGGTTGGTCATTTCTTCAAATATTTCAAAAGATGAATCAACACGGATTAAACGATTGGTATTATCCCTAACCCAAGCTTGCATACACCAAAATCAAAAAAAAAAATTTAAGGAAAAAGTAAAAGTTAGTTTTTTTTTTAATGAAAAAGAAAAAGAGAAAAAGTTAAGAAGATGATGAGAAAAAGAAAAAGGAAAACTAACTAAAAACAAATCAAGGCAATCATTTTTTAATCACCCTAACTCTAGGGTTAAGCCTAAACTCGACTTAGACCAGCTCCTAACCAAAAATTCCCTTAGTGAAAAGATCAAAGTTTACTCGGGTAATTAGCCAGGTAAGGATAGTACTAGAGGGAGATCAATGATCAATTAAATACCTCGTTCCTTGCGAAGCGATTTACGCAACCCCTAAACCTTGCCTTAGACACCAATTAATCCAAATAAACTTGGACCGGTTCACTTAAGGAATTATTATTCCTTAATGAGCTCGAATCCTTAGGGGCCAACGTCTAATGAGTTTTAGAAGGCTTGGGTTTGTGTAGTGAGGAATTAGTGATTTGTGGGCTAAGGAAAGGGTGATGAAATCCCTCACCTTATCTTGATTAATGGGTTTTGCCCTTAAAAATATTTTCAAGTGAGTGCCAAATCAAGATGCTCAAATCACTTTGGTGAATTCCTACTATTATATGAAATGCAACCCTAGAAATTAAAAGCAACTAAAAAGAATGCCAAAGTAAAAATCTTTTTTTTTAATCATGGTTAGCAACAACAATGTGAGAGAGGTGGAAATTGTTTGAGTTTATTATCTTGTTAGTCAAAGTCTAAGTGGAGGATAGATTTTATTATGGTCAACAAAAAGAATGTATATATATATATATATATATATATATATATATATATATATATATATATATATATATATATATATATATATATATATATATATATATAAACCTAATTGTCTCTAGTTGTGATGAACTATCTAAATGGTGGAATTGAAAATACTAGAAAGAAGAGTTACCCACGCAAAAGCAATCCAAAGCCTCGTTGGAGGCAAATCTTCAATCTCGAATCTTCAACTCTTAATCTTCAAGCTCCAAGTTCCTTCACAAAAGAAAAATATACAAGTTAAAGAACCAAATATAGAAAAATCCTACTTATAATACCGTTCCCCGGCAACGGCGCCAAAAACTTGATAGGAGCTAATTGATGTCCTAGAGTTGCAAGGATACAACCTTCAAGTTATAGTAGTTAAAGTTTTCGATCCCACGAGGAACGGGTTTTGTAAGAGTTAGTCCAATTTGGTTCTCAAATTATGCGCGACAATTAGGAGTTATTAAACATGAGAGTAACTGGTGAACATGGTTGTGAGAGGTTAAAGAGTAGATGTGGATTATGCGCAAATAAAAGAAAAACGAGGAAGAAAATGTGTGTGGAGAGACTAAGAGTGTGATTGTGACAAAGTGTAAATAAATCAAAATGGAAGTGAGAATGGAGAGATGGAGAGTGAGAGAAAATAAGTGCAGAGAAAATAAAACGAGATTGAGATGAGGGAGAGATAAAAAGGACAATCAAAATCAAAGAAACAAAATCAAGAATAAAGAGGCAAAACAAGAAAGCAAAAGACGGAGGATTCAATTAGAGATATTGAGGAATCTAGAATTGAATCCACTAGCTAATCCCACTTATAAGTTCATGAATCATTCTCTTTTTATCACATTTCATTTTAGATTTATTAAGTATAGACTATCAAACCACTTAAGGAAAGCATAACCTATCAAATTATCACCTAAATGAAATCAATACTCATGAAAAGAACATCAACAAGATAGTAACCCTAGAGTTCATAAGCATAATCTATCAAACCACTTAAGGAAAGCATAGACTATCAAATTCTTCTTCTATCAATTAGTTCTCTAGTTGATTATCCTAAACATGGTCATTTTAAGAGCAAGAGAGCAATTCAAGAATCATAAAAGAGCTTAGACTAGTTTCATGAATTCTAGATTCCTACAATGGTTTAGTTCCACATCTTTGAAAAATAAAAGAAATCAAGAGAGGGAGGAGGGAAAGAAAACTAAGTACAAAAAGGAAAATAAGAGCAAAGAAATAAAGAAAAAGAAAAGAAAATGAGAAGAAAAGAAATAAAGACAATCTAACTAATTGCAAGGAAATAAATCTATACTACAAATTAAAAACAAGACATGAAAGTAAATTGCATAAAATAAATTGCATGAAAGTAAATCTAAACTACAAAGTAATTAAATGAACAAGAAAGAAAAAGAAATGAAAAAAAATAAAAGAAAAATCAACAACTCCTGATTTTCATCTAATCCTCCTTTTGGTCCTTGGACAAGAAGAAGAGAAAGAAAATTAAAGGGGTAAAAAATTTTATTTATTGTGTAACAAAGTTATAATTTTTGGAAGGTCTTCTCAATTAAGAGTAACCCTCCTCTCCAAATGGAGTTTTTATAAAATATTTCACACTCAAACCTCTCCCTTTCCCCCTCTATTTATAGCCCAACAGAGTTGATGTGAACCATTAAATTAAACTTAACCACCAAGGAAGAGAAATCAGTCCTTAATTCAAATCTGTTGCGAACCAACTGATCGGCCAATCGGTTGGCCGACCGATTGGCTGACCGGTTGGCCAATCGGTTGATTTGTAACCGATTTTATCTTTTCTTGATATTTTTACACGAATTCTTCTTGGATTTCTTGGGTGTCTTGGGTCTTCGTTTATCTTCAGATTTGGGTTTCAAAAATTGATAGAAATTCAGAGGATTTGAGTCATATGGGCTCTTATTCATTAATACTCCATTAGCCTGTAAATTAAGATAAAAATAGTTATTAACAGGATATTTATTCATATAAAATAGGTAATGAGGGTATAAAATTATAATTAAATTGTGATTATCAGGGGTGAAGCATGTGTCTTTGTGTTGGACTAATAGAGGGTATATGTACTCTCAAATTTACTTGAGGTGCTGTCATCCTCACCTTGATTTTGATTTATATGAGGGGTTATCCCTCACATTGGTTTTGATTTATATGGGGTGCTATTCCTCATATTGGTTTTGATTTATATGAGGTACTATTATCCGCACAATAGGTTTTATTGATAAGGCTTGTTGAGCTCATCAAATTTGACAACTATAGGGGGAAAGTGTGCCTCTCTGAATTAATTAATATGGAGGGCCTACCTTCATTAGTTTTGATTTATATGGGGTACTATCCCTCATATTGGTTTTAATTTATATGAGGTGATATCCCTCATATTGATTTTGATTTATATGAGGTACTATCATCCTCACAATAGGATTTATTGATAAGGCTTGTTAAGCTCATCAAATTTGACAACTACAAGAGGAAGGTGTGTCTCTCTGAATTAATTAATATGGAGAGCCTACCTTCAAATTAACTTGTATATGAGCTGTAGGTACCCTCAAGTTGATTTCACTTTTAAAGCTTATCAAAAGGTATTAAACCCTTTAAATAATTAAGCTTGTGGCTTGTTGATGCATAAATTTTTTGTGCGTCTACAGCATCACACTCAAGGAGCTAATTGCACTCTTGTTATTATCTCTATGATTATATTGTTTTGGTTATTTGCTTTTATCTATTTTATGTTCTGAATTTTGTGAGATGCATGTTCTTTTCATGAAAGCAAGCAAAGTGATACAATCATATAGCGTTTTTTATGTTTAAACAGGTCATGCATTGATGATGCACGTTACATATGTACAAACCATCCTTCATTTTATCACTTGCTAGACAGCTTTTTGATTGTCCTGATTTGCAAATCAGTGGTGTACCCGGACCTTCCACCCCTACTTTCAGGCATACCAGATTCCAGTGATCTTCCATAGATGGAGTTCCTGTCGGTTAACTTTTCTATCAGTTTATTTGGTTCTATTTTAGCTTTTTTACCAGACTTTGTTATTTTCCTTTCTGCTGCTATGTAGTGACTCTGATATAATTGACAGCTGTAGTAGTTATTTCAGACTTATGAGGCCATGTGGCCTAGCTTTTATGTATCTGAGTTTATGACATTGATATTAGACTCGTAATATCTTTTATGTTATTCGTTATCTATGACTTGTTGATATTTGCTGAGTATCTTGCCTCCGCTGTGCATTTGTACTAAATACTTGCTTGTACCATATATCAGTATCTTGTATTTGCTTTTATGTGTGATTTCGTGATTCTATTTTGGGTATGATGAATGAGATTTATGTACCGATCATTAATGTAGGCTTAAAAATATACTTTTGAGTGGTATTTGGCCCAATTGTTTATGCTCACGTGCCTATTTGGTGCTTCTGGGACACGGCGCTTGACAATCTCTAACCTTGATCAAATGCTTCCAGGTCCAAGAGTTACCCACTCTTGATTGCATGTTCCAAATATCCCTGTTTTGAAATAGTGTTCATAAATCCATTTGACCCATAGCATATCTTTTTTAAGATGGATGAAGCAAATCAATCTGATGGCAAATACCAAGTTTCAAGTAATTGTAGAAACACCCCAAGGCTACCTTATTTGCTGATTTCTTGATGTACTCTAAATGCTCAATGATGAATGGAATATAAGCTAATTTCGTTGACCCAATACAAGCAGTGTACCTTGGATGAGATGAGCCACCCACCACCGACGCTTTTCATTTCGGTCATAATGACTAGAGCTCGATCAATCGTAATGGAGCTCGGCTAAGGTCACACTATTAGAATATAAAACTATTAGGGAACATTAGAATATAAAACTATAACCCTTAATCCTCAGTATAACTTTAAAGTTTTGGTGTAATGGCTGGGGACTTTCCAACACACCTGATGACCAATAAATATGGGGTTTGTAGCCGGTTGGTAGGATATAGACTAGTCCTGATTTTACATACCATCTTCATTTTTATAAAACCATCCAAGCTTACACACATTTTCACCTATCACATCTAGCTAGAAAATAATACACAACTACAAAGATAATGATGGAGTCCATAAACATGCTAAAAGGCTCTCTATAAAAGTATTTTCCAAAATGATATAAGATATCAAATGTCGACATGAGTCTCAGAAATGGATATATAACCATCCTAATCCCTCAAACACAGGATATTTAACTAAAGCCTGACTGAATTATAGTAAACTACTGAAATCAACTACTCAACTAGCAACGAACAACTATTAAGGTTATCCAAACTTCTCCTAATCGTTCTCTGCTTGATCTTTGTATTTAGCTTGGTCTGGAGTAGAATCGTCCTATCGTCAACTGGAAACTACACCAGATCCTCAGTATGGGATAGATGGATTCTTTGGCGTCGAAAGAATAGGAAAAACCAACAAGGTAACAGATTATATCATATAATCAGAGGCTCAATTAGTACATAGTAGATAGATTGCTAAATTGTTAGAAATAAAAGACACCAATAAAAAGTATTATATGAGTATGTGGTAAAGTAAATGGTCAGATAACATCCAATAACGGTATGATGCTCTCTAGTGTCAACCTATTAAGTGTTTATTTTAGTCTAATCTTATTTGGAAAATGACATGAATCTCTAGTCAGAAGGAGGGAATAGCGGTCTTTCTGGCTCTATTGCATTAGATTAGTCATTTATGCATCCCCTGTATATTATCCCCACCCTTCTGATGAATCCTTTGTTTAATTATTATCTAATCTCGATACTATGACTGTATATGACATATGATTCAGTAGGTTTCGATAGTTTCAAATGCAAAAGAGTGTGCACTGCCATCACTATAGACCCAGGATTTCCATACTATTTATAAGGATTGCTATTGAAACCCCATATCTGTAATTTTGTAGACAATAAATATTTACTCAAAACCTCACCCCTGTTACCAACAATCAGGTGTGCACCTATACTAGTTTTGCTATATCGGGATCATCTCCTAGTTCACAATGTCAACGCCAACTATGCATCAGGTGACTCACACACGCACACATGCGCGCGCAGGCGCACATGCACTACAGAAAATATTGGAGATAACAACACTTAACTATCTATATTTACACGCACACATGCGTGCACAGGCGCACATGCACTACAGAAAATATTGGAGATAACAACACTTAACTATTTACATTTGTTTCAAATGTTGGCATTTACCAATGTTTTCAAAGAAAACATTGGGAATTGCCAACATTTTTATCTAAAACGTTAGGAATCGCTAACATTTTAGATAAAAACATTGGGAATTGCCAATATTTTGTCTAAAACGTTGAGAATTGCCAACATTTTAGATAAAAACGTTGGGAATTGTAAGATTTCCTCTAAAAGACGCATCCCCTTCTTAGTCCCACATCGGGTAAGTAATTAGATTTTCAATGCTTTAAATAGTAAACTACCCACCAACTAATTGTGAAATCAATAGTGCAAGCTTACCACTAAGTGTGGCCTTAAAAAATTGTGTAAGTTGGGCCTTGCAACACTCTTTGGTTCCAAGAGTGCTCTATGTTAGCCAAGCAATGATTCTTTTGTGCAGTGCCAATGTTTTCAATAAAACGCTGGCATCTAATGCCCACACTTGCCATACCAATATTTTTGAAAATGTTGGTGCCCCGAATAACAACATTTCGAATACGTTATTGATTGTAATTATAAACATTGTAACTTACTAAGTTTTTTGGAGCGATGTAGGAATGTAGGCAACGGCGGATTCACAGTGGGGGCAATGGGGTCAATTGCCCCCACTGACCCCCACAAAACCATATTAAGTATTTGGTCCAAGATCTTGAATTTTCCCCCACACTCTTTCAACCTATTGAACCAACCCCTCATATCTTTGAAACTACTGCTAAATGGGACAAACTTAACCCGTTTACCCAATTTTCATTACTCTATCTCTAGATAACCATTGTAGTTTCTACCAAATTCTTCTAAATCCCTCTGCTCCCTTTTGTAATCGCGTCTTTGCTCTGTTGTGACAATCGTCAATCTATACGGTAGGCTAGCATCAATTCCTCCCCCCAACCGCAGGCCCTCCTCCCACTAGGCCGCTGCACTGTTCTCGATACCGAGTGTGCAAACTTCCTCATACACTATTGTTTACCGTAAAAATATAAAAATGCTGTAAGAACCATTATTGGATTCTAATGTAACACTTCTATTGGCTATATTTTGTTTGTAGATACAATATATATGCATATTTGATTTCGGTGTCAATCAATATGTTAGATATAAATAACACACACAAGTTATACTTATAGTCTTTCCCCCAGTGACTAAAGTTTCTGGATCCGCCTCTGAATGTAGGTATCCTTATATCAAGGACCAAATTTGATCATTTGTAGTGAGGTGACCACTTTTCATCTACTTATTTAATGGATAGGTAATTAAGTGGGGCCATATTTAAGTGAAACCTTTAAATGATAATAAAGTTATAAAAAGGTTCAAATTCTATCTAATTGAAGTTTTTCCTCCTAGAATCGATCTAAAATGCCTCTTAAAACCCTAAAGCTAGCTCTGCAAAATCTGGAGAAAATCCTAATTCTACAGATTGAACACTCTCATATAGGTCATGATTAGATAAAATTCGGGTAGACCTTATATGGGCCCGCTTACGGTATCAAAATTTTAAACTGCTAAAAAAATTCAATAACAAATATGCATTGGATTCATAAAAAGCAGAAGAGCAACTTTTTCTACAGGCCCAAAGGCTATTGCCTATGTTTGGTCGCTTGGAAAAATCCTCGAAGTTTTAGAAATTCATAGAAAATAGAAAGTCCATCGAACTCGGAATTTCTGTCGTCCCTCCATGCATATAATATACTACTCTAGATCCGAAGGCTCAAACCTAACACGCATCATGATTCGTTAGGGTTTGGGCATGTCAGCTCTTTAAATCCTCTACTTCTAGTTCGCTAACTCTTTTAGGGTTTTATTGCTATTTAGCTACATGGAATTGCTAAATCTCTACTACTTATAATGTTTCGAGTGACGTCTAGGATCTCTCCTTGGTAGGGGTGCATTCGGTCTGGATACGGCTCGGATATGATACTTATTATATCAATATTCATTTACCAATCACGGATATAGATATGAATATGCCTCGGTAAGGAAAATTCATATCCATATTCGCTAAAATCGAATAAAGATATGGATATGCATGTGGATAGATAAACGGATATGCATACTGATATATAATCTAAGATTAGATATATTGATCATCAAAATTAACCTAAAATCCATTACTCTAAGAATTAAAACTGTTTCTACAGTATAACCAATACATATTCGAAAATTTTGGATACGGATATAGATATTTTGCTAAGTAACTATGTCATTAACCATATCCTATTGGTTATAGATTTTAGTAACAATATATGTATCCTAACGGATACGGATACATATATTTTCTCATATACGAATATTTTTGTTCGCCCCTACTCCTTGGTCATTTAACAGCAGAGACTTTTCCTTTTCATCTAACTATCTAACGGAAGCCCTAATAGAGTTCATTAGGGCATTTCCCCTTACTTTCGCTTTTTTTAATTTAAAAAAGACCTCTTTAAGAAGCTTTGAAACAAGAAGTTGTATGCCCAATTTTGATGCTAGAGAAAAATGTTATGTCAAGACACATTTAAAGGACGACAATATATATTCTAATTCAAGAATGCACATTGACGCATAGATAATTTCGAAACATTGCATTGGCACATAACGAACTTGAAACTATATAATAAAACACTCTCATACATAACAGAAGACAGACTATTACATTGCGCAAGCCAAACTCAACAGACAGGAAGACTACATTACCCAACACAAACCACTAAAGCTTGCTTGCAGCTTATTGACTCTCAGTGTCTCACCCGTAGCTAGATAAGACCTTATTTGATAACTGGCTGCTAAGTACTATTGCAGCTTATATATTTGTATATATGCTTGTAGCTGTAGTCTACTTGGAATCCTCAGCACATTTCAGAGTGAGTTTGGCCTCAAAAACAGCTGTAGTGTTGTTACCAATGGACACATAAGACTTGCAGCCTTCGTATTCATCAGTCGACTGGAGACCAGCGTTCTCGGTTTTGCCTTGCAGTGAGTCCTTATAGTAACCAGCTTCACGGACCTGAGTGTAGGCCTGCATATATACAAACATTCAACTTTGCAGGGTGTTGTGCAATACCCCATTTACTTTGAGGGGTCTTGTACATATATAACCCCCAGTGAACTTCTTTTGTACCTTTATAGATTACAACACCACCAAGTCTAACATGTCATGCGTCAAACATGCACTTGATTGGAAAAAAGCAAACGTTAGACTTGATGACGTTCATCTAGGGGTTAAAATGTAAAATCACCAAGGAGTTTAGTCGGATAAAATGAGGTTATGTGCAGAAATCTCAAAGTTGAGGGAGTTTTGTGGAATTAAAATCAGCCAAATTATTTTTTCTTTCTTTTTTTTTAAAATTTTTTTTTATAAAAAACATAACTTAATTACATACCGCGCAACTGCCCGGCCACCAAGGGTTCATCCATGAAAGCGAGAAATCATAGTCCTTCCCTGCATCATTCTTACCGCGATAGACGACAACAGCCGACGATCCTACCATCCCCCAAGTGGGATGGACGTGCAGGAAAGCACCCCACTGACCGTTCGCGAGAGACTGCGGGTATGGCGCTTTCCAGAGGTGGCCGTGCCAATCACAGCTAGTTTGGAAAGTGATAGGATCACCGGTAGCATTATAGACCACGCAGAGCGTGGAGACTCCGTTGCCGTACTGCTCCTTCAGATTCTCCACATATCTGAGGGCGTTCACATCCTTGCTCTCCGCGTGTATCATATTGAGAGCCTCATGTGCACGATCGCAGCGTGTGATAGGTTTGCCGTGGTATTTAGGCATTGCCTCCAGAGTCTCATCGGTGATGGGGTTGCCAAACACGTTCGACGCCATGTCGCTCGCCTTCTGATGAAATGAGTAACCCTGTATACTTTGTTTACGGATATTGGTTTGTGATGAGAAACTAGACAGAAGCACGCACATATATATACACACCAGGGGCTGACATTTTGATTAATAGAAAAAGACCAAGTCTCATAACATGTCCTGTATCCAAGTCATGCGCAAGTATGGGATGCCTCCATTAAACGATTTTGAAAGACCTGGTCAGTAGCAAAACTGGGCTTACCGGCCGTGGGCCAAAATAAGCTCCAGTCCACAACAGATAATTGGGTATAACTCTTCATACGGCCTCTCAAGCAAGAAGGTGAAGTGCATGGTCATTAGACATTTAGGCTAGCATAGAGATCCTTTACATCTTTAGTTATAAAGAAATTCTGCAATTCATTAATAATATCTTCTCATTCAGTGGGCTCGATATTGTTTATCTAAATTATATAAAAAAACTTTTAATTAAGGATCCATTTAAATAAACCAATGGTATTAGTCCACTTAATCAATTGTCATTAACCAATTGTCATTCTCTATAATCAAGATTGCAGAGGATCTAGGCTCACTAGACTGAAGATTCAAGCGGGGCAAAGAACCTCTATATATATTCTTAGTTGTAGAAAATCTCTACAACTCGCCTTTCAGTCGGTGAACTCCATGAATGATATTATTTATCTAAATTATATTAAAATAAACTTTTAATTGTGAGACCCACTGAAATAAACTAATAGCATAAGCATGTAACTAATTATAGACATTCTCTATGATTAAGATTGTAGATAATCTGAACTCATTGGGGGCGTCTGCATGGTTGGAAATATTATGGATTCGAATCCTCTCTACTATCAAAATGTAGTGGAGAGACCACCATAATATCACAACTGTTGATTTGTCTTGTGGGTGATTGTAATTTGCCTTTGAGTGTAAATTAGGAAAATAGTGCAATTCAGGGTGTTATGGTCATAACCGCTAATTCATGATTAAAGAAGAAAACCTCGCACAATTAAGATGAACACTTTACCCCATTGGCTGGAGACAACTCATGTCCTCTTGCCGAGCCCAGCGGACCCCTCGCGTCTTCCATATGAGCCAAATCATGATAGCCGACTGCCTTCGTGGACGACGCGAAAGGCGGTACTAGTCGTCTATTCAGCCGACTACCTTCGTGGACGACGCGAAAGGCGGTACTAGTCGCCTCTTCAGCCGACTACCTTCGTGGACGACGCGAGACGCGGTGTGAGTCGTCCCCATGGACACTTGACATCCCTCACTCGCCCGAGGTGGCTCCCTCGACTTAAAACGACGGTTACTTGAAGTTTGGCCCTAACAACATGTCCATATCGCATTAAATGCATTGTCAGCACCTTAATACCTCCATCTCTCACGATAATTAAGGCACCTCGGACTAATCTGGCTGCGGACGTCGCCAATCCCATCCCATTAATTACGAAGGAACAGCGCTAACTCTTAAATCAATTCGCAATTTGACACCTGTAAAGGCGAACAACCGTAGCCGACAACGAAAGACATCTATCCAGTCGTCATTCGACACGTGGAGGGAAGGGCTGACTCGATTATTAGCTTTCTCACCAGATGAAGAGACAAGAATACCCTCCTACCCTAGGTATAAAGAGGGAACTGTTCAATGAACCAAGGGGTAATCTGATCTTTCTCGGTGAATTTCTGCTCTTACATTTTTTCTCATTTTCCCTTCATATACTGACTTGACCGTCGGAGGGATCACCGGAGACCCCAACTCCACCCTTCCACAGGTTCTTTCTCTAGCATAGGTGAACTCCCAGCCTGACACCACCACCGGATATTAGAAGAGAAGGCGGACTCCATTCAACTAAAAACTAATCTAGCAGAGTTTAGTGACTGTGTGATTTCGTACATCAACACAGGGGATGCAGTGAGTGTTATATATGAAATGAATAATAATCACGCACTATGTAAATCAACGGCTATGATTAATGTAGTGATTTCTTCATTACTTTTTTTTAATAGTGAAAATAATCCAAATCCAGAGAATTAAAACAAAATGGGAGATGGAAAGAGAAACAATAGTTAGCTCATGGAGAAGCAAGAAGTCAAAGCTAAAATCTAGGTTTCTACCTCCAGATTTATGAACAATATATTTTAATTCAATACGAACATATAAAAATATCTAGGAAGATCATAAATCCGCAAAAGAAAGAAGTTCACACAAACTTTATTAGTAATCAAGTCTATCAAAAGTCGAGTATAATTTACGCTTTTAGAATATAAATCAACAAAAGGAAAAAATAGCAACCAGAAATTTTAGCTTGTGTAAAAGAGAAAAGTTCATTATTAGTAGAGAGAGAAGTTGAGCCCAACTTAAAAATTTGAAATGGAGGTAATTGTTGATGCTTTTTTGAGAAACTAAACACTATGCAATTCATGCAAAAAGGGCAAATTTTCAGCCAAATTTTGATGTGCAAATTTAACGAACCATAACCCTCCACAGAATCCTTATTATAACATGTTTTCAGAAAGCTCAAAAGTTGCTCTATGCCTTGAACTACTTTATATTGTTCCAAAAAAAATTTAGGGTCAACGGAGTTCGTCTTCAGGTTCAAACTGCAGGTTGAAGAGTTTTAGTTTCTTTTAACTTTTATTTTTATGTGTAAGCTCTTTTTTTTATGAGGCTAAGTTTAGTAATCTTGCATTTATTTTTACACCCTGTGTCAAGGGTTGGATTTTAGTTTAGTTTTCATCTTAGTTATTATATTTTAGAAGGTTTTTTATTCTTAGATTTTTCTAGGTTTGTGTCATCTTGCTCCTTCTAGAATGCGAGTTGTGTTATTTAATTACACTTCCTCTAAATCACAATTCTCAACTGTTAAGTGTACGACGTCAGAGTCTTCACAAGTATTGAAAATTTTTGGTAATATGAATCATATGATTTGTGTATCGTAGAGGTAAATTTGTATTTTTAAATTATTTTATTTGTCTTTGAATGAGAAAACATACAAAATTAATCTAAAATTAGTGTTCTCTTTTTTCTTTGATGAAATAAATAAGAAAGAATTTGTGTCATGGATTCTGTATACACTGAAAATTACTAAGTATAATAAACAGCTAAAAATCAGACATGTGTCATGATTAACTGACCAAGTTCCACAAATCTAAAAGCATGACCTGGATATAGATCTCGCTCATATCTCTTATTTGACCCAGGTCTGAGACGAAAGACGTCTTCAGGCTAGTTTTGCGACCCAGGTCTGAGACAAAAGACGTCTTCTACTTGAGCTCACTAGAGAATGTCTCGAATAACGAGACAACTTATCAACTTCAACAATCGTACTTCACCGCCTAGTCACCCTCACATTTAATGTTGAGTCAGAGTCATCATAACTCTTCAGGGCGAAGTAATGACTCCTCGGACCACGCCAGCACTTCAGGAGCTCTGTCACTGTGGCCTTAAATAAAAAGGTGACTCATTCAATTGGTTGCCGACACGTCTAAAGTGCGGTCTGATCAGCCGACTGAACCGACCTTATCAAATTATTAATATGCCCTTATGTACCATCTATAAATAGTTGGCAATCTCTATTGTTCGAAGGTATGCAATTTTATGCTACATAACACCTTGAAACTAGATTCTGTATATCTATTCAATCAGTGACTAACTTGAGCATCGTGGGGTGCATCGAAGAACCTAACTCTAGTCCTCTAACGATGTTATTTATGCATGAATCTTCTTCCCTTCTGTTGATTAGCCATCAAAAAAGATCAAGAGACCCTAAACTCCTCCAAATAACCAGTTATCCCCACAATTAACTATCTGGCATAAACAGATTCTTGGCCCCTTTCCATGAAATTTGTGATTCTGCATTAATATTTGTAGGCAAAACTAAGACTAAATGTGGGTGGGCCCCACTAAGGCTGAAACTTTAACATGCTCACAAAAATCTCCGAAAATTTTGAAAAATCTGGAAAAATGCAAGGATCATTTTCTACAACTAGAGGAAGCAAAATTTTAATTCTAAATGTGTCAGAAAAATTGAATATCTTTCTAGACTGCATTAAAATTATTTTTACAGTCTATCCTCCTTTATATAGTAAAGAGAAATTGGTAAACTATCCTAGATGCATCATAAAATGTCATGTGTACAAAAACGTGCCAAGTGTTAAATCCCTAATAAAAAATATTATATATCCCTGTATCCTATTAGAAAATGACATGTGTACAACTAATTTCATCTTTGAAGAATTCTTATCAAATTAAAACTATTTATGTTCATAATTAGAAAATTTTACCCATAAAAATTAGAAAACTCTAATAATCAAATCTTTGTTAATTCTAATTAAATGATAACAATTTATAATTAAAAATTTCAAAAACTTGTCATAGTGCCCCTCTTCATTTTTAAAGAGTGAATTCAATAAACCGCTCATATCTTTGCGGATTTAGCACTAAACCCCAAAAATTTTGAAACTCACAGAATACCCCCAAAATGTTTTAATTTTTTGACACTTAACCTCCATAAATGAGGTTATCTTATATTATTTTTTTGACAAAATTAACCCTCAAGACCATTATATAGCCCTCAAATCATGTATATTTACAAGTTAACCCATAAAATAATAAATAATTATTAAAAATATAAAAATTATAAATAGCTTCCTAAAAATCTAAAATCACAAACAATACATTACAAAATTTGAAGAATACAAACAATTTTCTTTGAATTACTAAAATTATAGAAAACTCCGAACAATTAGGATATCACAAACAAACCCTTACAAATTTAAAAATTATATATAGCCCTTAGAAAAACTGAAATTAAAAATAAAACCCTAAATATGTAAATATTGCAAAATGACCCAAAAAATTCTAAAATTATACATGACCCCAAAAAAAATTTTAAATTATAAAGAACTCCTAGAAAAAATAAAACTACAAACACCCCAGGAAAACTCTAAAAATTATAAAAGGCTTGAGAAAAATCGAAAAGCTAAAACAAACACCGAAAAATATGATAATTACAAAAACCAACAAATGACAAATAACATAATGAAAAATCTGAAATTGTAAATAGCCACCTAAAAAAATAAATAATTTGCAAATAGACCATTTAAATTAAAAAATACAAAGAATCTAAAAACCTAAAATTTTAAAAGTTACAAGCAACCCCCAAAATCTAAATTTACAAACACACCCTTTAAAAGTTAAAATTATAAACAACCACTTAAAAATCTAAATATTATAAACAAACCTCTCAAAAATTTTAAAAATTATAAACATCCATTATTAGTAGTTTTACTTGAAGTTATTGGGGATTAAGGCCGTGTTTGGATTGGGTATTATTTTTAGGTAATAACCCTTTATCCTTTAAAATGAAATAGTACGGTGTTTGGTTCAAAATTTTAGGAGGGATTAGATTGGACTAATTAGTCCTTTAAATTGAAAGCAGTCGAGAGATTTTGGACTAAATAAAGGAGGAAGGGGTGTTATTATAGTCTTGGTATTATTATCCTATTGGGATTATACCTAAAATGACCAAATTACTCCTTAATTTTTCCGTAAAAAACTAGGGTTTTATTATTTCTTTCACCCACGTTCTCTTTGTAGCATTTTATTTCTCTCTCCCTCCCTCATCCTCTCATGCATCTTTCTAAATCCTCTCTCGTCATCTCTTCTAAATGAACGTGAGAACATATGATTGAAACATCCTCTCTCTCTCTCTCTCTCTCTCTCTCTCTCTCTCTCTCTCTCTCTCTCTCTCTCTCTCTCTCTCTCTCTCTCTCTACATTTCATGCATATCTCTGAATCCTCTTTCTTCATCTCTCCCAAATATATGTGAGAACATATGATTGAAGCATAAAACTATTTGCATCTAAAACAAATGGAAAGAAATCTATCTCAAATAATAAAAAACTATCGGTTCACGATAATATTAATAAAAAATTTATGTCTAACATAATTGAGAAGAAAGTCAGACACCCAAAACTCAAGGTTATTTTGCTTGTTACACCATTAAGAAGCTATAATTCACTCTTGGTAGGAAGAAGCATATTTTTGACATTTCTTGTTATTTCATAATCCTATACACCTTTACAATGACAAGTTTCAAACCGTCATTGGTATTAGATGCGTTAATAACAAATGGAGCCAAAAGAATTATTAAAAATTTAACTCACTATAGTTCTTGGATTAATATATCCCAGGATTAGAGTGAGTTAAATTACTCATAGGATAAAACAAATCCCTAATCCAAACATGGCCTAAGTGACAAAGTCACAAAACTTATTGGAATTTTTTCCAAAATGTATTGGGGGGTATTTTGGTCATTTAACTGTGCATAAACTAATGATGTTTTTGAAGGTTTTTGCCATAAGATATTAGTGCTTATTCAGAGTTTCAAAGATATTGGAGATTTAGTTCCAAATACCAAAGCGATTTCAGTTCTTGAAATTTTTCATATTTTAGTTTTAAATTTTTCTATACATAACCCCAAATTGTATGTATTTTTAAATTTACCTGCAAGTCATGATAATTGTAAATTTTTGTCTAAATTATTTTAATTCCTCAAATTTATCCCTCACTTAAATTTAGTCAAAAAAAATCCACCCGTGCGAGCACGGGCTTAACACTTGTATACGATGATATCAAAATGCAAAGTGTACATACATATCAGGGACGGATCTATGTGGACCATGGTCCACAAACTAAATTACCCACCCCAACTTATTACACACACCCACTAAGAAACCCACCCAAGACGATCACAGAGACAATCATAGATGACCCCACTAAAAAATCTTAGGTGACCCATTAATTAATTGTGTAAACCAAGTGAGGCTAAGGGCCCGTTTGGCAGCCCACTTAAACTAGGCTAGGTCATGTTCAAACTTAGCCTAGTTTTGATTTATTTTGTGTTTGGGAAAAGCTGGGTCAACTCTGGCCCAGCTTTTTCTAGTCTATGTTTCACCCTCAAAATCAGGCCAGAGTTGAACCATCCCCTACCCTGGATCAACTCTAGCCTAGTTAACAAATAATACAAGTTTGGCCTTGTTTTTATACCAAACAAAGCATAAGAAATTGACTATACATAAAAACCTAACGTTGTTTCCAATGAGAGCAATTTAATAGCCATTAGATTCTAAAAGATTATTAACATCACTCATATAGAAGCTATTCTTGAGACCAACTTCCGTTACTATAATATACATGATATTTCGACATATATTGTTATTGGTAATTTGCTTAATTTATGCTTATTATTCTTAAACCACTATTACATTGCTCAATAATTGCTTAATGACATCTTGAAATATGTATTTGATAGTGTTACTAATGATATTATTGTGTACTTTTTTCAAAATATAAAACTTCGTAGGAGGTAATCGTAGAATTTTTAATTATAAATTAGGCTAAATGGCACTTATACATACCACAAAGTTTTCTGTTTTCGCACTTTTATACCATGTGTTGTTTTTGGCAATAAATAACATAAGTTGTTTAAAGTTGGCACGTTAGTACCATCGATCATGCAAACTTGAAAATTTTTACCGAATATTTCTCTATGATACTTACATGCTAATTTAGAGTTTTTAACTATTAATATTTGTTAAATCTACCATTAAATAATCTACCAAAATTCATTTTAAACTTATCTTAATTCTACTTTAAAATAGTGTTGGGATATATTTAATGACAAATTTAACAAGTACTAATGGCTAGAGAGCGATAAAATTAACATGTTAGTGTCATATGGGAACATTCAAGTGAAAATTTTTACGCTTGCATGATTGAGAATACTAACGTGACAATTTTAAACAACTTATTATATTTATTTGCCATGAAGTATATAAGTGCCAAAACGAATAACTTTGCGGTATTTAAGTATCATTTATAAAGTGACACCACTTTCTGAAAATACTGGATCCACCGGTGAATATACATATGAGTATACACGTTACACAACCCGCTTTCTCTAGTCAAAAGATTTTATCTTTTTTTGTCGCTTCCTTCCAATATCAAGGGAAAATGGTACATAATCAGATGTAGATAGGTAATGGGAGTAATAATTCGATATTAATGGATAGCGACTCAGCCAGGCAGCGGACATCAATATTATATGCTATTAAGTATTTTTGGTACGAGGTTCTTCTCTAAATTAGACACAGTGAAGTGAAGGACCAGTACGTCTGAGATATGAGAAGCTCCCCAGGGCGCAATATTGAGCAATTGACAATCTTTTTTGCATCATTGTAGTATCACCATTAATTGGAGAAGAACAATATGATATGATACTTTCAAAGTATGACATTAGGGCCGGGGTCATGTGTTAATTAATGAGGCCCCATGATCCTTTTTTTTCTTAAAAATAAAAATAAAAATAAAAATTCTCATTCAAGATTTCACTCGGACATAGACAAAATCGAGATATTGCAAACTTGGAGTTAGATAATAACACATTCTTATTCATAATATGATGATATGTCAACACATAGGAAGACAAGACTATTACTTCGCACACGAACAGACTCAAAAAAAGATAGGAAGACTCTACTGAATACTGACCGCTAAGCTTGCCCTTATTGTCACCCGTATTTATATGTGGCTGTTACTACATCTATGCCACAACGATAAAGACCTTATTTGATACTGATTACTGCTAATTAAGTAGGCAGCTTATTTTTGGTCATGAGAAGCTATATATAGTTTACTTGGTGCTCTCAGCACATTTAAGAGTGAGCTTGGCGTCATAAACAGCCGTAGTGTTGTTACCAATGGACACAATAGACTTGCATCCGTTGTATTCATCACTCCACTGGAGTTCAGCGTTGTTGGTTTTATCTTGCAGTTGACCCCATCTGTTTTTGGTAAAGTAACCCGCTTCGTGGACCATTGTATAGGCCTACACATGTACAAACATCAATTTGTATTGTGCTTTACATACAAAGTATATAGTATGAATGTATAACAAGGAAGTATCCAGTGAGAACAGTCTATGACATTAAATGTGCATCCAAAAGATGACAATCTTTGGATTTCTGCATGAATCTTAAAATCCAATGATTCAAAGGGACTGACATCCATTTGGTGCACATTTAATATCACGAAGCCGGGCACACGTAATACTTTTCCATTTATGTACGTACCTTACAGTAGCCTGGCCAATACGGGTTCATCCACGAAAGCATGAAGTCTTGGTCTTCCCCAGCATCATTCTTACCACAATAGACGACAGCAGCCGACGATCCTGTCATCCCGAGAGTGGGATGCACGTGCAGGAAAGCACCCCACTGACCGTTGGCAAGAGATTGCGGGATGGGGGCTTTCCAGAGATGCCCGTGCCAATCGTGGGTACTGATAAAAGTGATAGGATCACCGGTGGCGTTGTAGACCACACAAAGCGTGGATACTCCGTTGCCGTACTACTCCTTCAAGTTCTCCACAAAATGGAGGGTGTTCACGTTCTTGCTCTCCGTGTCTATCATATTGAGAGCCTCAAACGTGTTCGGCAACCCAATCACCGGTGTTCGAGCTTTGAGGGCGATGGGTTTGCTCTGGCCCGTGGGATGTAGGCGAGGGGAATCGAACCCGGGTTTTGGCTTACTACACTCACCGGCATATATAGGAGTGTGCAAACGGTCAATCCGGTCGGTTTTGACTTTTTTTTGTCAAACCAAACCAAACCGAATTAGGTTCAAAACTGAACTGAACTAAATCAAGTCGGCTCGGTGCGGTTCGGTTGGATTAGTTCAATTTGGGCATAGACATGTCAAATTAAAGAAATTTTATACAAAAGACACCACTCTTAATCCTTCAAACCTCTCAGTCATCCCATATCCCAAGTTGAAGAGTAAACTCATCAAATCAGCTACTTTACAAACAAAAATCAAAACTTTAATTATTTAAGATATATAAAAATATTAGTATAAATTATCTTTTCTCTTATAAAGAGCATGCATTTTTAAGCAATAATATTGATATCGGTCGGTTCGGTTACTTCAATTAAAAAAATTCACAATCAAACTGAATCGAAGTTTTTCTAAAACCAAACTGAATTGCTGAAATTCGGTCGGTTTATTTGGTTTGCACCAAATAGTGCTCAGCCTTGAGCATAGAGAAGGGATCGGTGGGGCACGTGTTCCCTGAACCCCACCCAACTCCTATGTATGTGCGGTTGTCAATAATGTATGGGTATTTACAAGTAGACTACTTTTGTATAAAAGAAAGGGGTGATAAAAATTATTTCCAAGTTCATTCTACTAATTTTGTTTTTCAATACATTCATGGCAAACATTGAGATGACTAAAGGGAGAGAGACCGACCCACCGCGGGTGATCTGAACAGTTGAGAGGTTATAATATGACTTCCACAGTTTTGGGTTCGATTCCGAGCTGGGTTATCCCAAAAAGTGGGGATAGAGACCGATTTAAATGGTCAAAGGACACATTTTCGTATTCCCGTTGGGAAAATTTTCCTCTGAAGATTTTGTTGGGATCTAGATGCAAGCCTAGAGGAGGGTTGAATAGGGTTGCTATACTTTTTCAATAAAAAAGTTAAGTGTTGTTTAATTAACAAATATCACAGCGGACATAAAGAAAATAAATAAACAATAATTACAACCACAGAACAAACAACCACAAATAAAACAAACTCAGCAAGACAATAGATTTTTATAGCGGTCCGAAATAAAATCCTTCATCCACTCTTCCTTCTCTCGAAGGGGCTTCCAAAGTATGATATTATTCACCTAGATTATAAATCCTAATCCAGCAGGCTTTACACGAACGCTCCCTAGGCTAATCCTAATCTAGTCATCTACATCAGAACAACCTATTACTAGTGTGTACCCTAACTCCTGCTAATAACTCTCTTTCTCAATTCACTCTGCCTTGAGTACACAGTCAATCCACTTCATCAATTAATACTAGCTTGAGTACACCATCAAACAAAAAACCAATCATAAGATCATAATATAAAGAGTTTAACAAAAAAAACGATATCGTTTAGGTGCAACTAGAAAGATCTTACAGCCCTTTAGAGTTAAAATCATTCTTCGAAGGATTTGTTGTGAAAATTTGGAAGAATGTTGATGATGATAATTCAAGGATTAGCTTCACTCCATGAAGAATCCTATGTGATGTTGTAAACTACTCTGAGAATGTGCATGAAATTCCGAGAGGCTGAGAGACAATGACAACGGTGGAAATTTCCTTTAAACCCTAAAAGAGATTCTCTCCTTTTCTCTCTGCTAGTGGAGCTCTTTCTCACTGTAATTATCTTCTCAAATTTGATAGAAAATAAGATCCAGCCTATCTTACGTATGTCCCTTGGTGAACGGCTTAGATTGCATCTCGAAACAGCATCTCAAAAATCAAGTTTTCTCCAAGCTCATTGATAAGTGAGAGGGCTCGTCGATAACCATGCATCATTGATAAGTATAGATACTCACCGATGAGTATATTTGATTTTGGCTCTGTAAGTTTCTTTTTATTGACGAGGGCACTTCTTATCGATGAACATAGTAGCAGGCTCATCGATGAGTATTTTGTTGAAGCTGAATATTTTGACTCTATCTCGCTTAAACATTTATATCTCGAGCTATACATCTCTGAATCAAGTTTCATTTATTTTTATAGATTCTTTTAAAGACAGAGATATTCTCATATGCTCAAAGTTGATTTTTATTATTTTGTAACTCTGTCTTCTCACCATATTTTCCTATAATCTAAATATGACTCATTGTTTTGCAACTCTGCCTTCTAGTATGTGTTTATGCATATTTGTTCAATCTCATAACCTGCACTATACAACTCAAAAAATGTTAAATATACATGAACTTTTATTATTTATCAAATCGAGTCGATTACATGGACACAGTCCTAATAGATTTTCCATACATTTCAAAAAAGAGGAATCTCGCCCTGTCAGAATTAAATGAGTGTTAAAGAAAAAATAAGAACCATTAGAGCTTATGATTCTTGAAAATTAACTTGAAGGATTCTATCATGCCTCGCGACGTAATCGGAGCACAACAAGGCTGGCACGCACGACTCCAACGATGACTTCGCTGCAATAGTGTTAAGCCTTTAATTATTGCTGCTCATTTTCATTTATTTATCAAAATAGGTCAAATTCAAAAAGATACTTTTTTCAAAAAAAAAGAGCAAATATAAAAACCAAGAATAAACCAATAATAAATCAAATGAATGATAAGCTCAAAGAGATACTATAAACAAATAGATAATTTTGCACAAGCGAATTGGTAAATTGATAAGATACGATAAACGACAACAATATAAATAGGATGTAGACTACAACATACGTAGTGGACTGATAAGTGAATATATCACACGTCATAAATATATCACTACTACTAAAAATATCTACTCAAGTCCTAATAATTCTGTCAACACTTACACTGAAGGGTATAACAAAACACTAGAGAAAATGATGTGAGAATAAACATCAATATATCAAATAAAGCAGAGAATATCATGTCACACCCCGCTTCCGGGAATGACCTAGTGGGCAAAATATTTATAGAACCAAATTCCATAAATACCTTGTAACCCGTTTTGAAATATACATCCACAACCATGTACAATATAAATATACATAAAAATTTTAGGTTGTTCGCGGTAAAAGTTGGTTTGTTATTCATTGCTCGTTTGAACTTGTGTACAGCTTCGTTGGCCTACAACAAAATTTCAAACAAAGGAAATGCCTTTATTTTAGGCGTAAAATGAAAAACGAAAATTACAACTTTCTTCCTTTTGTGAACAAACACGAGGATCTCTATTTTCCGGGATCCTCGCTTGCGTGGGTTCTTTGCCCGTGTCGGGACTTTTATTCGTCCGTGGACCACCGCGCAATTCGATCAGTGGAAACCGGGTTCGGAACTCTGAGGCGTGAAGGGGCTCGTTTCCGCGAAGGAAGCAGCGCACGAGGATCACACTCCGCGAAGGAGAGGATCGCCGGGGATCGCCTCACAAAGGAGAGGATCGCGGGCGGGTGAGATCTACTAGGAGAAATCACAGCTGATCTGTAGCCGACCGAGTTAAACACCTCGCGGTTTGTAGATCGGCGTGCTCGCCGGTGCTTTCGGGGCTGTCGTCGGCGGCTCGTGGATCTCGCGAGGGCTCTCTCAAGAATATCGAGAAAATCCAATCTCCAAAAATCCGGCCTTTGGCCAGGCACCCTCCCACTATTTATAGGAAAGCAAGAGGGAGAGGGGGGGGGTTTGTTGGCCGGCCGGACACCATTTGGTGTCCGGCGGACACCATTTGGTGTCCGGCCAATGGCCGGACACCAAACAGTGTCCGGGTTTCGGCCGAACGCCGTTTGGCTTCTCGGACTTTTCCGTGACGTCCGTTCCGATCTTGTCGTCGTCGCTCTAAGTCCGTGCTTGGTTCACTTGATTGGTTTCATCCCGTCAACGGTTTAAGTGACGATCGGTCGATGTTCAAATCCGATCTCGCCGACGTTTGAACCCGATCGATCTCGTTGAAGCTTTGCTTGTTGGATTCCTTCCATAACCGTAGCCTCGTTGATTCGTGCAGCCTTGTTGACCCACTTCATGAGTTCATCAGCTCGCTTCATGCGTTATCGGCGTCGGTTTGTCGGATGGGTTGTTGGTTGTTAACCCACCGCTACGAAGTCTTTCGGGTATTGACAAGCAATTTTTATGCCTACAGATATTCTCCAAAGCCTCTCGGTCGATTCTTTGGCGATGCGGGATGCTTTGACATGATGAGCCCTTCACCCTTCGACGGCGTGATGGGACTTATGAATGACCTTGGCGTTTGATCTCTCCACTCCTTTCGGTCTTTCCGGTGCTTTGTAGGATTCTTTGAAGGTATTGCGATCTTGCATTTTTCGTCGACCGTTGTCGAGATCTTGACCGAAGTCGGTAGATAAATTTCTTTTGAGATTGGCTCGATGTTTGATTCCTCCAATTCTCGGGTTCTCCGGTGCTTTGTAGGATACACGGGGGTGTTGCGGTGTCGCATTTATTGCTTGACCGTTGTTGGAATTTCGAATCAGAAGCTAATTGAGTTCATTTGTTGTTGACTTCGTGTCGGTGGATTGTCATCCAATTGACCATCGAGATTCCTCCGTTGATGGGGAATTCTTCACTACGACGCCGCTAGTTGGCTTCAAACTATATGGGTTTTAGCCTTCAATCGGCGAGTGTGGCGTTGGTGGCGTCGCGATCTTCGTGGATCGAACCGTTGATCGGTGAATCCTTCGCCGATGACGCCACGGTTGGCGCCGCCATCAGATACTCCTCGTTGAAGTGTATTCATCCACGGTGGGAGGAAATTGAAGATTATCGAAGTTATCCTTAAGAATACGGTAATATTCTCCGGGAACTTCGTTAAATTGGGAAGCGGTTTATACTCATAATCCTAGTTGAGTAGGATTAGGCGACGCTGATTGGCCGATGCAATCCGTAAGGTCGAGTTATCCCTAAGAATATTTTTGTGAAGATATTCTTCCGAACTTCTCGATAAATTAGGAAACAGCTTTATACTGTAATCCTAGTTGAGTAGGATTAGGCGACGCTGATTGGCGCCGATGCAATCCGTAAGGTCGAGTTATCCCTAAGAATATTTTTGTGAAGATATTCTTCCGAACTTCTCGATAAATTAGGAAACAGCTTTATACTGTAATCCTAGTTGGAGTAGGATTAGGCGGCGTTGATTGGCGTCGATGCAATCCGTAAGGTCGAGTTATCCCTAAGAATATTTTTGTGAAGATATTCTTCCGAACTTCTCGATAAATTAGGAAACAGCTTTATACTGTAATCCTAGTTGGAGTAGGATTAGGCGTTGATTGGCGTCGATGCAATCCGTAAGGTCGAGTTATCCCTAAGAATATTTTTGTGAAGATATTCTTCCGAACTTCGATAAATTAGGAAACGGTTTATACTCGTAATCCTAGTTGAGTAGGATTAGCGACGCTGATTGGCGCCGATGCAATCCGTACGGTCGAGTTATCCCTAAGAATATTTTTTGTGAAGATATTCTTCCGGGAACTTCTCGATAAATTAGGAAACAGTTTATACTCGTAATCCTAGTTGGAGTAGGATTAGGCGACGCATTGATTGGCGTCGATGCAATCCGTACGGTCGAGTTATCCCTAAGAATATTTTTTGTGAAGATATTCTTCCGGGAACTTCTCGATAAATTAGGAAACAGTTTATACTCGTAATCCTAGTTGAGTAGGATTAGGCGACGCTGATTGGCGCCGATGCAATCCGTCTGATCGAGTTATCCCTAAGAATATTTTTGTGAAGATATTCTTCCGAACTTCTCGATAAATTAGGAAACAGCTTTATACTGTAATCCTAGTTGGAGTAGGATTAGGCGACGCTGATTGGCGTCGATGCAATCCGTACGGTCGAGTTATCCCTAAGAATATTTTTTGTGAAGATATTCTTCCGGGAACTTCTCGATAAATTAGGAAACAGTTTATACTCGTAATCCTAGTTGGAGTAGGATTAGGCGACGCGTTGATTGGCGTCGATGCAATCCGTACGGTCGAGTTATCCCTAAGAATATTTTTTGTGAAGATATTCTTCCGGGAACTTCTCGATAAATTAGGAAACAGTTTATACTCGTAATCCTAGTTGGAGTAGGATTAGGCGACGCTGATTGGCCGATGCAATCCGTAAGGTCGAGTTATCCCTAAGAATATTTTTGTGAAGATATTCTTCCGAACTTCTCGATAAATTAGGAAACAGCTTTATACTGTAATCCTAGTTGAGTAGGATTAGGCGACGCGTTGATTGGCGTCGATGCAATCCGTACGGTCGAGTTATCCCTAAGAATATTTTTTGTGAAGATATTCTTCCGGGAACTTCTCGATAAATTAGGAAACAGTTTATACTCGTAATCCTAGTTGGAGTAGGATTAGGCGACGCGTTGATTGGCGTCGATGCAATCCGTACGGTCGAGTTATCCCTAAGAATATTTTTTTGTGAAGATATTCTTCCGGGAACTTCTCGATAAATTAGGAAACAGCTTTATACTGTAATCCTAGTTGAGTAGGATTAGGCGACGCGTTGATTGGCGTCGATGCAATCCGTACGGTCGAGTTATCCCTAAGAATATTTTTTGTGAAGATATTCTTCCGGGAACTTCTCGATAAATTAGGAAACAGCTTTATACTGTAATCCTAGTTGAGTAGGATTAGGCGACGCTGATTGGCCGATGCAATCCGTAAGGTCGAGTTATCCCTAAGAATATTTTTGTGAAGATATTCTTCCGAACTTCTCGATAAATTAGGAAACAGTTTATACTCGTAATCCTAGTTGAGTAGGATTAGGCGACGCTGATTGGCCGATGCAATCCGTACGGTCGAGTTATCCCTAAGAATATTTTTTGTGAAGATATTCTTCCGGGAACTTCTCGATAAATTAGGAAACAGTTTATACTCGTAATCCTAGTTGGAGTAGGATTAAACCACATGAGAAAATACTCGGGTAACATTGAGCCCGGTAACATCTCCAAAATCTTTCCGAACTTGGCGGAGGGAGTAGGAACCAATCAACGGACTGATTTGGCACTATTTTGACATCCGGATAAGATTCCAATTAGGACTCCTAATTAGGGGCTGATTAGAGTCCTAATTAGAATTGATTTGGGCTCCAATTAGAATTCCTACTTCTTGCCAAATAGGACTCCTTATTCAAAAGGGATTGGGGTTCATGTGGGGTTGTTATAAATACCCACCAACCCTCCTTTTCTCTGACCTAGGCCGGCCCCCCCCTGTGCTCTCTCTCTTGTTTTCATCTCGCTTCTCGCCGTCTCATCTTCCTCGATCAACAAGGTATGCACACGAGAGTTTTATAAGGTCTTTTTCGTCTTTTTCTTCTCTCTTTTTCTTGTGCATGCAGGTGGTGCAGGCCACGAGGGGAGAGGGGCTGATGGTGCGAACGGCGAGGCGGCGGCGTCGGACATCGGGCCGCCGCACCGGAAGCGCTCGGGCAAGGCCGGTCTGCCGAAGTCGCTGCCCTGACCGAAGGCCTGGCGCTGGCTCCGCCGAAGCTGGTCGCTGCCTCGGGCGCGTCTGCTTGGTTTTGGTTGATCGGGGCTTCGTTGGTGCCTCGGTGCGTGGCCGGCGAGCCACGACCGACCAAACGGGCCTTTCTTTGTCATATTTGTTGATTTTCTAGCCATATATTTGACTTGTCGTCATGCTTTTGCAGCTTTCGATGTCGTCGGGAAGATCACGCGCTCCGAGGAGCCGACCGTCTACTCCGTCCCGCGATGACGCGCCACCATCATTCGCTGGTGAGGTTTTCATGTTAAATTGCTCATTCACAACTTGCATTTATAAACTGCATGGCCTTGATTCCTCCTTCGTGGGGAACGACGCCCATATAGCCTTGATGTCTCCTTCGTGAGAATCGACGCTCGTATAGCCTTTATTCCTCCTTCGTGAGGGTTGACGCTTATATTTCGGCAAACGACGGGGAGCGATTCCATGGCGTACTACGGTCAGATGGATAGAATATTTCGTCATTTTATTTGACGGGGTATATTATCCGATAAATCCGTAGTGTGTTCGGCATCGATTTTCCCGTTATAAGGCCGTGACTCTATCTCACGAATTTTGTGAAATGAATTCAACGCCTTATATATATGTTTGCTGAGTTCTGACTCCTTTTGGTTTCATCTTTTCAGTTGAGTATCCCTCTGGCGCGCTTCCTTCGCATGCAGTTGACGGACGTCGTGGTGACCAATTCTCCTCCTCTGATGATCCTACTATTCTTATTTCGCCCCAGTTTAGGCCGGATACGCCCGCGGAGGTGACCCAGTTGGTACTTGGGGGAGGTCCTCGTGTGTTGAGGTCGTTGATGACTGATGCGCCACTCGAGAAGATTACTGATTCTTCTCAGCCTTTGGGCAAGACGGACTATTTATTTGGTGACTCCGTCGAGGACCCGGATACGACTTTCATTGAGAGTGAGCAATGGCTGCACAAGGACGATGGTGGATTCTTATATCTCCCTTGGGTTCCTCGGCACCGTTGTTTGACTGAGTTACATCATCGTATGCCACACGGAAAATGTCGTGGTGCGGCGAGGCGAGCGGCATTCATTGCGGGTTTATCACCCATCAGTCGGTTCCTGGCTCACTCAGAGGTCGGGTTATTGGACTGCACCCTGGTATATTGGGACTGGATTCTCCGCCTCGTGACGAGCATTTCATCACTGGTCAGACTTTGAAGAACCGTCTTGCCCTGTTGGGACGGGAGATGCCGGCATCTGGTCATAGATTCTTCGGCTGGGTTCATTCTGCAGATAAGCTTTGGTGGACTCGTCTGACTAGTCACGTTCTCGGCCGATGGGGCGAGGACCTTCGTGCCTGTGGTTTATATGCTGCAGTTCGTGCCACCATGTATGGGCTCCCGATCAGTACCAACCACTTCTTCGCTTTATCGAACTTTATGATCCTGATTCGAACACATTCTTAACCAGGCATGGCGAACTTGGATTAGCTTTGCACGAGATGCACCGGGTCTCGGGTTTACCTATGGGAAGGATGCTCTATCAGGAATATTTCCCTTCTGGCCGAGAATTGGGTCGACTGAAGGCTACTCTGCCTGACCGTTATGACACTCTGTGGGACCTCACGTGCCATTATCACATTGCTCTAGCACAGATGGAGCCGTCAGTAAAGAGGAAGTCGATTATAAGCCTGAAACAATTCGCCAATTATTTGTTCAAACATCTGGAGGACGATTCTGATGAGCAGATTTGTGAGCTGGCTCCTTCTACCCCTTCAGAGGTTAATGCGTTGATCGGAAAGTCCGGCGCTAAGTCTTATACCCCGAGTAGCACAGAGTACGGTTTTCCAGCAGGGACCAAATTCTCGACCTTCTTATGGCATGCAGTAAAACGCATCCGGCCGATGACTCTCTTGGCCGGCTTCATCGCCATCTGGTTGAAGAAATGTGTGATGCCGTGTCAGCCCAGCGACGCTTTGCCGTTAGAGGTACTCTATCCTGCAGCTCACCGCTCATAAGAAGGAGCCGCTCTTCTTCCTGATGGTGGCTAACATTCATCGGGACTTCACAAATAGCCACTGCCTTTACTCAGAGGAAAAACAAACCGTCAGGTGAGATTCCTCATGTCAAGGTGGAACTGCCGTACACCTACTTGATGGCCTGGTTCGTCCTTCATCGACCTGACATGATGACAACGCCGACACTTGCAGATCCGTCTGTCCCTTTTATCCAATCTTTAGAGAAATGTAAATGGCAAGGGCGCGGATTTTTAGCGATGCGAGCGGTACAAATCCACAAGGGTTGGGTCTTCTGTAGGTGTTTCCCTCGGTTCTCCGGTCAGTACGGGGAGGCCTTGGTTGATGAGGAGAGACATAAAATGAACCGGACTTTACTCGACGTTGGCTGTTTTAATTGGCTGACCAACATCCGACCTGGTTATCTTATTTCTCGAGTGAGAAACGAGTGCTACATTGAGCCTTATTTCCCTTCTCGTTTCGCTCGTCAGTTCGGTTACGACCAGCTTTACGTTGGGAACCCGAACCGGGAGCTCCGGACTCGCAGCGGTTTGATCGATGGTGTCCAGCGTATCGTGGAGTATAGCGGGTTGTCGCGATGCTAAATTTAGCCTCCAGTGCGATCGCAAGTTGGAGTCGACATATTTATACTGCAGTTGGCTTTTGGCCGCCAGCGAACTCGTTCCCATGAAGTCCCTTGACGAACTGAAGGCTGAAGAGGCTTCCCAAGCTGACACCAGCCGCTCAGAGGCCGCCGAGCCCGAAGAAGCCGCCAGATTCGCTAATCGCATGTGTCCGATGGGGAGATTCATAGTTCCGGTCGATACTTCAGAGATGACCAGAGGAGATTGCAACTCATGAAGAGGACTCGTACTCTCTCTTTTACTCTTATTATTCCCCTCCTATGATATCCTAGTCTGACTTTGATCTATCTTTTCAGGCATACCGGAAAGAGATGCGGTCCGCCCTTGCGATGGGGACAAACTCCGCAATGGAGTTCCTTTTAGCGAAAGAGACTTGTCCACGATCTCCGCCTCTGACCATTAACTCGATTCGACAAGCGAAGACTCTGCGGTGATGGGGTAATGTTGGCTAACCCATAACCTTCGATTATCAGGCTCTTTTATGAATCTCACGATTTCCTCGTGCGTAAGAATTTGGCGGGGAGGCCAATTTTGATTTTCCCTTCCACGACTTTGCGTGTCGGCCGTGGAGCAAGTACTGAGCCATGGATCGAGAGCCCGAGAATACCAACATAGGACCCGAGTTGGAAAATCGGGTTAGTCTAACATTGGTATTTTTCTTCGGACGACACTTGCAAAGGCGTGAAATTTGTTTCCTGCGGTTCTCATCTATACTTCACATTCTTATGCCAGCTTTTTCGATGGAGGACTTGAGGATTTGATCGCGATTTACCGAGGCGCTCCTCCTCTGGCGATCTTGAGCTTGAGTTAGGAATTCCTAGGGATATCGGTGATTCCTTTGAAGGTAAAACTCCCCTCCCTGATGATCATAGGACTATTCAGTTTTAAATAGTACGTCTATGATTGAAAATGTTTCCCGTTTGATAACAGAGACTCGTCCTGGTGACATTGAGGCTGCTATTCCTCCAGAGTCAGCTTCCGCAACCGTTGATATGTCGGACGTGCAGGTTGAGATACCGATTGAGACTGTCGATGCGCCACCGACTGCTGCTGTTTCGCCGGTTTTATTAGGGCAAGGAGCTGGCTCTACAGGTATGAACCCTTTTCGCTGCCAATACTCATGTTGATTTTGTTTTGGGGGGTTTTAACCCTTTTCTTCCTTTTCGCAGGGTCTGTCACGACTCTTCACGACTTGGTGAGAGCTTTGATGTCTGACGACGATCCATCTCGGCTTATTATCCGGGTGGAAATTCGTTCGTTCTTTTCCTATTTGGCCATAGTGATAGACACACTTCTCGGTACCAGGCTTTCTCTTCGTCAGTTCCGGCCATTCCTTGATCCTAGGGTAACCACGATACGAGATGCGGGTTATTCAGAGTTGGCCCAGACCATTGCTGATGATCTCGATCATTTGGAGGTTAAGCTCAAAAGTCTGCAAGACTTTGAAGCAGCCGGGCTCTCCTCATACATAGAGACAGAGACAGAGGCTCGCCTGAAAGCTTGGCGTGATGCTCGCCATTACCGACTCGGTTCGATGCAAAGAAGACCGGTGCGCTCTTTTGAGATCGCCACCAAGCTTCGCTTCCGTGGATCATTTTCAATCTTGTGTCGCCGCCGGGAAGCGAGGATAGTGGAGCTCCAACAGAACTTCAAGCGAGGAGAGTCGATCATCTTGAAGGCGACAAAGGCCAACAAGGAGGAGACTCTTGCGGTCATGTCAGAAGCTTGAGTTTTCAAAGCGAAGCCGGTCGGTCGAGGAGGAAACCGCAAAGACCCTTAATGGCGTGAGGAGACTTTCGGGGCGAGCCGGGAGGAACTTCAACAAGCTTTCCTCAATAAAGTATCGATTTGAAGCGACAAATTTCTTTGTCACAAATTTGATGTTTAGAGAACTTGTAACTTCAGTCTTCTATCAATAAAACGTGTTTCTATCCTCTTTTGTGCTTTATTACGATTCTTTTATTTCGTCAGAAATAATTAACCGTAATACTTATAGGATTTTTGGCAAACCCTCAGCCGTCAACGGATTTGATTAGCCTTTACCAACTACCGTTTGAATTGGGCTAGCATGTAGATTATCTAAATTAGTTCTACACACAGCGTTGTGCTAAAAGAATGAAACTCTTCTAGACTTGTTGCTATGATATTGAATACATAGGCTTGGTACTCTTCTACGCGCAAGAGATCGCCCGGCAACGCGTGAGGCGTTGGCTTTAGGGTTATTGGCCAACCCCCAGCCTTCAACGGGTTTGATGAGCCTTTACCAACTACCGTTTGAGTTGGGCTAGCATGTAGATTATCTAAATCCGTTCTACACACAACGTTGTGCTAAAAGAATGAAACTCTTTTAGACTTAATGCTACGATGTTGAATACGTAGGCTTCGTCTTTTATCACGGGAATAGACTACCCGGCAACGCGTGTGAGGTGTTGGCTTTATCCCTTCTTAGGCTTCGGGATAAAATGCCCCAAGATGAATCTTGGCGCCTTCTTTTGACCGGAGAAGGATTGAACCGGATTAAGATTGATTGAGGTGGGAAAGGAAGAATGTATTCTATTTCCCGAATGTGGAGAGGAAGGAGGATCTTGTCTCCTATCTCCGGGTGAAATGTGGGAAAGGAAGAATGTATTCTATTTCCCGAAGTTGGAGAGGAAGGAGGATCTTGTCTCCTATCTCAGGGTGAAATGTGGGAAAGGAAGAATGTATTCTATTTCCGATGAGAAACTAAGAGCGGGATCTCCACTCCAAGAATCTAAAACAAGAGAGGAAGAATGTATTCTATTTCCGATGAGAAACTAAGAGCGGGATCTCCACTCCAAGAATCTAAAACAAGAGAGGAAGAATGTATTCTATCTCTTGCTTCAAGAGGAAGGATGTGTCCTATCTCGGGTGAAATGTGGGAAAGGAAGAATGTATTCTATTTCCGATGAGAAACTAAGAGCGGGATCTCCACTCCAAGAATCTAAAACAAGAGAGGAAGAATGTATTCTATTTCCGATGAGAAACTAAGAGCGGGATCTCCACTCCAAGAATCTAAAACAAGAGAGGAAGAATGTATTCTATTTCCGATGAGAAACTAAGAGCGGGATCTCCACTCCAAGAATCTAAAACAAGAGAGGAAGAATGTATTCTATTTCCGATGAGAAACTAAGAGCGGGATCTCCACTCCAAGAATCTAAAACAAGAGAGGAAGAATGTATTCTATCTCTTGCTTCAAGAGGAAGGATGTGTCCTATCTCGGGTGAAATGTGGGAAAGGAAGAATGTATTCTATTTCCGATGAGAAACTAAGAGCGGGATCTCCACTCCAAGAATCTAAAACAAGAGAGGAAGAATGTATTCTATTTCCGATGAGAAACTAAGAGCGGGATCTCCACTCCAAGAATCTAAAACAAGAGAGGAAGAATGTATTCTATTTCCGATGAGAAACTAAGAGCGGGATCTCCACTCCAAGAATCTAAAACAAGAGAGGAAGAATGTATTCTATTTCCGATGAGAAACTAAGAGCGGGATCTCCACTCCAAGAATCTAAAACAAGAGAGGAAGAATGTATTCTATTTCCGATGAGAAACTAAGAGCGGGATCTCCACTCCAAGAATCTAAAACAAGAGAGGAAGAATGTATTCTATTTCCGATGAGAAACTAAGAGCGGGATCTCCACTCCAAGAATCTAAAACAAGAGAGGAAGAATGTATTCTATTTCCGATGAGAAACTAAGAGCGGGATCTCCACTCCAAGAATCTAAAACAAGAGAGGAAGAATGTATTCTATCTCTTGCTTCAAGAGGAAGGATGTGTCCTATCTCGGGTGAAATGTGGGAAAGGAAGAATGTATTCTATTTCCGATGAGAAACTAAGAGCGGGATCTCCACTCCAAGAATCTAAAACAAGAGAGGAAGAATGTATTCTATTTCCGATGAGAAACTAAGAGCGGGATCTCCACTCCAAGAATCTAAAACAAGAGAGGAAGAATGTATTCTATTTCCGATGAGAAACTAAGAGCGGGATCTCCACTCCAAGAATCTAAAACAAGAGAGGAAGAATGTATTCTATCTCTTGCTTCAAGAGGGTTATCTGAATGTGCTAAGGATAATACTTTTGAAACTTCCGTTTATTGGCATTAATTGCCTGCCATTCTCGGTGATGAGGCGATATGCTCCGTTTGAATAGGCGTGTCTATTACAAGCGGTCCTTCCCATTTGGGTTCGAATTTACCTTTCTTTTAGAGGTGAGGATTATCGGCCGTCGGCGGCGGGGCGAGATCTCCCTCCTTAAAGGTTCTCTGTCGAACTTTCTTGTTGAAAGCCCTCGACATTCTAGCTTGATAGAACTCAATACATTGTTGAGCCTCGAGCTTCTCATCTAACATCTCAAGCTCTTGAGGCGTTTTTGATGTTGTTCTTGGTCGTCATTTACATTTGCAAGAGGCGAATCTGGATTTCTAACGGAGAATTGCTTCACACCCGTGAAACCGTGGAGTACGGGTCGCCTCGCTGGCGACGCATCACAGCGATATGCCCGAGTGCTTCTCGAGTTTATCGTCGGTCTCGTTTGTTATTCTTCACAAGCTTCGACAAAATCTTGATAATCGTCTTGTTGAACGCCTCAGCTAATCCATTTCTTCTTTGGATTATAGAACATCGATGAGACATCTTGTATCTTGAACTTTTCGCAAAACGATGAAGGAATTGCCGATAAATTGGGGACCATTATCATGCACGATCCGTCTTGGGACACCGTGTCGATAGATGACATGGTGTTTGATAAACTTGATGGCGGTACTTCGCCTTGACCTCTTTTAGCGGGATTGCTTGACCCACTTGGAGAAGTAGTCGGTGATCGCTAGAATAAACCGATCTCCTTTAGCGGCGGAGGAAAAATAGGACCTACAACGCCCATTCCCCATGTCTCGAATGGCGAGGATGTGGCGAAGGATGTAATCGCCAGAGGTCGATGCATATAATTGGCGTGAATTTGACCGCGTGGCATTTCGGCGTGCTTCATTGCGTCATTAATCATTGTGGGCCAAAGTAGCCCATTCTCGATTCGATCGTAGAGCTTGGGACCCGGTAGTGCGCTCGCATTCACCTTCGTGTGCTTCTCGAAGGACCTCCTCCGCCTCGCTTGAAAGGCACCGAGTAAAGACCATCGTACCCGGCGATATAACATCACGGGTCTCCGTGTCGTAGAAGAATCTTGGAGCTCTTAGCGGATTGACTCTCTCTCCTTCCGTCTTACGGCAAAATACCATGTAAGGCGTGTCGATGATAGGAAAGCCAATCTCGGGGCTCCAACTTGGTTTGGGTTGCATGTACCTCTTTGGTAACTATCCTTTGTCTTCTTGTACCCCATCATATATCGGTACAAAAGGCGATGAGTCGACCATAACTAGTCGCCGGTCTCTAAGGTTGTGCCAACGATATCGCACGCGCCAATGCATCCGCATGAGCGCTCTGGATATACTCGATGAAGAATTCTTCAAATGAGTCTGCCATTTCAACGGCTATCTGATGATAGGGGACCAGATCAGGGTTCCTAACCTCATAGTCACCACGAATCTGCTTAACTATCAATTGCGAATCGCCGTACGCTTCGAGATACTCGACCCCCAACTCCTTGGCGAAACTAAGTCCGATAAGTAACGCGTTGTATTCGGCTACGTTATTGGAGCAAGGTTCGGTGAGTGAATAAGCACGGGGCATGACATGATTCCCCGGGGAAATCAAGACAACTCCGACTCCAGCGGAGATTTTAGAACATCCGGGGGCACTTGCTACATTAGTAGCTCGAGAGCTCGTCAAAATACAATCGCCATATTTGTTGGTGCGATGTAGTGTTAACTTCTTGAACCGTGCGGAAGATCATCATATATCTCAAGCGCATCCGTTGTCGGTGGCGACCAAGAGATCGCGAATCGCTTGTCCTTTGGTGACTTACGTTGTTTGAAGTGCAAGTCATATTGGGACAAAAGCAAAGCCCATTTTGCCAAACGCCAACTCATTGAGGCGGTGGGTCATAAATATTCGGACCGGATTCGTTAGAGATAACATAAATCGTCTGTCCGACCAAATAGTGCCGCATTTTCTGAATCGCGAACACTAATGCAAGGCATTGCTTCTCGACCATTGGGTATCGAGACTCAGCACCGACTAATGTTTGGCTCAGGTAATACCTTTGTTTGTGACGCTGTCGTCATCTGCTTGGTAAAGCAACGAGTGATCCGTTGCTTTGGCGTAGATCGAGAGCGGTTTTCGGCTGCGGTGCGACAAGAACAGGTGGTTTAGCGAGATACGATTTGATCTCTTCAAACGCTTTCCGACAGGCGTCGTCCCAAATAAATGACACGCCCTTCTTGTTTAACTTAGAAAATGGTTGGCACTTCCCAGATAGGTTCGATATGAACCGTCGGATGTCGCCAATCGCCCTTATAACCCACGAGTTCTCTCGGATTTCGGAGGTTGCAACTCTTGAATTGCCTTCACTTTGTCGGGATCGGCGTGGATTCCTTTGTCGGTGACGACAAAGCCGAGGAACTTGCCACTAGACATCCCAAGGAAGGATTTGGCAGGGTTCATCTTTAGTTGATGAGTTCGCATGAGTTCGAATACCGTTCTAAGATCTTTGATGTGATCTCCTTTGTCACGCCACGACCAAATCGTCGGCGTAGCATTCGACCGTTTTCGAAGATGATCTTGGAAAATTTCGTCATTGCTTTCGGTATGTTGCACCGGCGTTTTTAAGCCGAACGGCATGACCGTAGCAAAATATACCGATGGAAGTTACGAGCGGCTGTGTGTTTGGCGTCATCGGGGTGCATCTTGATTTGATTATACCCAGAAACCATCCATGAGCGACATTCTTTCAAATCCACACGTATTGTCGACTATGACATCGGTGATTGGAAGAGGAAGTCGTCTTCGAACAGCGGCGTTCGGTCTCGTAGTCGACCACGGATCTGATCGAACCATTCTTCTTCGTGACCGGGACTATATTCGCCACCCAATCTGGATGTTGAATTTCCATAATGAATCCCGATTCTATAAGTTTCTTCACTTCGTCGACGATTGCCTGCAAGATTTGTGGACGAAACCGTCTTTGCGGTTGCTTGACAGGTTTGACATCCACCTTGATGTTGAGGCGATGTGTCGCCACATTAGGGTCAAGTCCTGGCATGTCCTCGTAGCTCCAAGCGAATACATCGATATACTCCCTGATTAGGGCGATCAACTCTTCCTTCTCTTCCGAGGGAAGAGTATTGCTGATGTTTATGAGCTTAGGATGCTCCTCATCACCCATATTAACCTGGACTACCTCGTCCTTAGTGGGGGGTTCTCTTTGTTCGAATCTATCCCCAAACTGCTCTCTGAGTTGATGGATCCATGGGTCTTCCCATGTTGGCATATCTTCATCACCCTCAATAGTAGCAGGATCGACCGTAGCCATATTTGACATCAAAGCCTTGAAAGCTTCTCAGAAGTGTCGAGAATCCCAAGCCGAAGAATCAGACGAATGTCCGTCTCCCTCATCGGGTGGATTATTATCAATTAGCCACGAGCATTCATCTTCTGAGGAGGATTCGTATCCCAATCCCCTTCTAAATGCATAGTAGTTATCTGGCTTCCCTCTTGGGACATATGCCGCTTTAGGAGGGACTCGAGGACCTCGCCCGAAACATAGACCTTCTCCTTGTGTCAAGTCGTACCCCCACTTCTTCATGATACCCAGTGTTTCTGGACTATATCTGAATGTGTGGAGGATAGGTCCCTTGTCGTCTTCATCGTTTTCTAAGAAATGATTCGTGCTCGAACTGCATCTCCTTTACCGTAAACCAAGTCTTTTTCACTACTCGATCTTAGGTGGGATGGCGAGTCTTTGTCCCAAAGGAGTCTCGAACCGCTTTTGTGTAAAGCAAGATGGCGAGTTGGCGAGTGCCACTCGGTTGTTATATAAACTGTCATCGCATCATTCAAAGACAGAGGGTACTCTAAATCGTCATTTATTGCTTTATCGGCAATTTGCCAATTACAATGTTCATCTGACGATTCTTCATCGTCAAGATTGATTACAAGGGGTACAATGTTATTTAAAACAAATCCTCGCTATAATCAAGCCCGGCTTCGTATCGACTTCTTCACGGTAGTGCCTTGGGCGATGGTTGATTTGGACTCATTACCGTAGAGGAGGAATCGGTGAAATAATTCTCCATCCCTTAAACGGCTGTTTGTCCGCGACCACCGTCTTGACCTCATTATTTGTGTCTACATACTTGAGACACTGATGAAGAGTGGATGGGACTATAACGTTATTGTGGATCCAGGGTCGACCCAACAATAAGTTATAGGAAGTCTCTGCGTCAATCACATAGCGGTGACTTGGACTTTAAGTCCCCATTTGGCACTTAATCCGATTTTACCAAGTGGGCGGGACCCACGGTGTTAAATCCATAAATCATTGTGCTACCGACGCCATCGGGTGGATTCCAAGATGATACATGAGGCTAGGGCATGATGCTCCTGTGGAACCGGATCGACTTGGATCCGGTTGACTTCGCTAGAACCAATATACCCGGTAAAGTATAGCGGCCTATCGTGCTTGGAATTCTTGGTCTGCATATCCTCCTTTGTAAAGGTGATGCAGGGTAAGTGTTTAGCCGCAAGGTTGCATTGTTGGGCCGATTCTTCCGGACTCGGCTTGACCTGAGCGAGAAACACCTCAGAGTCAGCCAGAGCTTCTTGTAGAGCTTCCCGGGTTTCCTTTGACAATCGGAGCAACTCGTAGAGAGTTATCCTGGCCGGGATGTTTGCCAACTGAGCCATGACGTCGAAGCGGTATGGAGAGCTCGATGTTCCCGATCCATCCCTTACAATCGGGCGATTGAATCGGGACTGCTTCGGGAGTTGAGCTTCCTGGACCTGAGGTTGCTTCCCCTTTACTTCAGCTGTCTTCCCTTTGGCTGCCGTCTGCTGTTGTACCTTCTCTCCTCGAGTGAGAGGAGTTGTGGCTACCCCCAGTTCAGATAACGTCTTCGCATTCGGGTTTGGAATCTCCGGATACTTGTAGTTGTATTCGTGCCCACTCCTTGTGGCAAAGACTTCATGCTCATCCTCCGAAAATCGGAAGGCTGCCACTTCTTCATCGTCCTTTTCTGGAATTGCTGAAGCGGCTTGGCATAATTTGCCTTTTCCCTTGGACTTCTTTTTGGCCGAAGACGCGGTCCACTGATCGTCTTCCAACAAGTCAGGGTGGACCCAAAGGATTTCTCCGTTTGCCGTCGTGTGTGGTACGAGTCCCTTCTCACGTTGCCCGTGAGGATCCTCATTCACCATCTTCATTCCTACCTTCACAATTGGGGTCGGTTGAAACCAATCCAAAGAAACTGACCCGAAGCTTATAGAGACTGCATTTGTTCCCACCTTCTTCTCTTTAGAAGGTTTTGGAGTGATGACTCCAACATCGATCAAGGCTTGAATCTTGTCCCTGAGATGGTAGCAGAATTTCGTAGGATGATGTCTTGCCTGTGATAAGCAGCATTTAGGATCTGTAACTTTGTTTGCCTCCTCTTGGTTTTATAATTGGGGGCAAGCTGGATTTTGTTGTTTTCGAAGGTACTTGAAAATGCGGAACTTCCTCATCTTTGAGCGAGTAAGTCTTGGGAAATCTCGAACGAAGGTTTTGATTACGAGTTTCTTTGGCGCCATTGAGGCTGCGATTCTTTGTGGCGCCATTGCGGCTATTTGTTGTGGTTGCGATTCGAAGGTTTGATTGGCGTCTACGACTTTGTCGGGCGCTTTACCTCGCCGCTGCACAAAATTCGCTTGTTCGTGTTTGTCACGGGCCTTTCTTTTCTTCCTTTTAAGGAACCTTTCGCCTTGTTTCCACGAACTTTCAAGTCCTTCCATCGCTATGATGGTGCCGCCCCCATTGCTTCGAAAGCACGCCTATCGATAAATTATCGCGGCAGTCCGAGGATGAATTCCTCTGTTATCGGATCCCGACAGTTCATTGCCTTGTTACGGAATCGTTTAACAAAGATATCCACAGTTTCTCCATTCTTCTGCTTTTCGTCGAGTAATGTTCCAATGGATACCTCGGTATCGTTATCAAAGAAGTTGAGAGAAACAGGACTCCATATCGCCCCACCGTTGATGCTCCCCTGTTTAAGACGGCGGTACCAATCGAAGGCAGCTCCACGAAGAGTGCCAACGAATGACCGAACCATCAGGGGCTCATTGCCAGAAATAACCCCGAGGTGCGACTTGAAGTAAATCAAGTGTTGCGTCGGGGAGCCCTTACGATCAAACGGTGTAAAGTTTATTAAGTTAAACTTTGAAGGGTATGGGATTGATTCCCACCCCTCGGGTATGGGCAAGGGATACCCGTCTTCTTCACCTCTTGGTGGAAATCAGCGAGTTAATTTTGCTCTCGAGGTCTTTAATCTTCGTTCTCATGAGCAACAGCGTCGGCGTGGTTGGGAGGGTTATCATCTTCGGTGCTTCCTCGATGCAGTGTTGTCATCTTGATCAACGTCGATGTGTTGACTTGATTCTCCTCGATGCTTTGTTAAAGCTTGGATCATTGGTCATGCATTTCTCTCATCGTCTGCATGGCCAACTCCATCTCTAATTTGAAGTTTTCCGTTGCTTATTCAGCGCCGTCCGGCATCTTGGCCACGATGCATGCGATCATAAGCGCCGGGTTGTCCGTCACTAGAAGGCTGTATTGTCGGATGCCATTGCCGACCCGTCGATGCTTCATCCTCGAAGGTAGCCCTCTCAAGAGCTTGTCGTGGTGGACCGTCGAATAGTCGGGACCGCAAGCGAGTTAACCGTTGCGATCGCGGGAATAGCCCTTGACGATGGTTCTTTGCCAGTCATATTATTAGTGACCTCTGGCAATTCATCCTCTCGGGATGCCATCCTTCTGCGGAATCTCCTTGACCTAGGTTTTGGCGTGTTGGTGCTAAGTCTCTGAAAGACCGAGACTCTTTCTGGAGTTCCTCGACAACAATTACACTCAGAAACCTTGTTTTGATAAGCTTGAAGCATAAACATGACTGGCGGCTTGGGGAGCACCTTCGAGATTTCTTTGTGCTCCCGGTACGGTAGTATAATTCGTCAGCATGAGTGCCGGAGCAATCTTCCACATGTCGACACGATCTCTCGGGTATAACACCCTCATCGTCAGATGAAAATGTCTCCGTCCGAGGATGAATTGTTTCGTAAGAACTGGCGAAAGTAACCCGTCTTGACTTTCGTGAAGTTCTGGCAGACTCTCGGACTTCGACTTTCAGTCCGGTATGCAAAGCCGTAGGAATCTTCTTGTCTTTGTGGGTGCTACCCCCTGTATTAGGAGTGACCCGTGATTCCTTTAGCGGACCCAGGCGATCCTTGATGGTAAGCCTGCTGGTCGCGACGGGAGTTGGCTTCGCAGGGAGTTCGAGTGCAGACGCCGGGGGTAACTTTGGCGTCACAACCTTTGATCTGAGCACGGGAGCAGGAGTTGGCCTGCTGGCAGGGCTGGGCTTGGATGCCAAGTTCCTCGGAGGTGAAGCGTCGACGGACTTGGGCTTCCAAACTAGCCGACTTGCTGACGACTTCTTGGCCGCCTTCTTCTTCAACTCGCGGGCTTGTTGCACCAAAGCCCTTGCTTGTGCGAGGAGCGCGCGACGCCTCCGGATACCCCCGGCGTAGAACGGTTCCGTTTGACTCGGACCCATTCGTTTGTCGCCGGCCTGTAGGAGTCGGCTACAATCTCAGACTTCAATCTCTGAGTTAACCTGGATCTTAGATCCCCCTCATAGCGGACCCCATCCATTGATTCTTTTGCCTGGGCAGTTTGTTTTGCCAGGCGTTGACGTCGCCTCTGACGGGCTCTCTTAGAGAGAGTCACGACGCCATTGGCGGGAACTACCTCCTGAGGAGATAGAGGTTCTGAAAATTTGGCCGCTTTGCCGGCCGAGGAACCACCGTTGTCTGCAGTCTTGACGGCGGTGGTGGTGGATTTTCTCGCCTCCGCATCTGAGGCCGATTGGGTCTTCCTTGCAGCGGAGACCATCTTGGACTTGCGGGGGGAACTGGATCTGGACGAGGAAGAGAGGTACTCCTCGTACTTCTTTTGGTCTAACTTCGAACTTCGACCTCCTCAATGACCGGATCTCAATCATGCTTATACACTCGACGGCTTTGTTGAAGCCGTTGGCTCTTAATGGTCGCCCGGCTTGTTCGCGGTAAAAGTTGGTTTGTTATTCATTGCTCGTTTGAACTTCGTTATGCGGCCGTTGACCTACAACAAAATTTCAAACAAAGGAAATGCCTTTATTTTAGGCGCATAAATGAAAACGAAAATTACAACTTTCTTCCTTTTGTGAACAAACACGAGGATCTCTATTTTTCGATCCTCGCTATGCGGGTTCTTTGCCCGTGTCGGACTTTTATTCGTCCGCGGACCACCGCAATTCGATCCGTGGAAACCCGGTTCGAACTACAGACGGAAGGGCTCGCTTCACGAAGGAAACGACGCACCGAGGGGATCACACTCACGGCGAGAGGATCGCCTTCGGGATCGTGACTCACGAAGGAGAGGATCGCCGAGCGGTGAGATCTACTAGGAGAAATCACCGACCAGAGTCAATTCGAAGTTCGCTTACCCCGCTGTGAGATCGACGCGTCGCCTGCTCTGGATCGTAAGGCCGACGGCTCGTGGATCTCGCGAGGGCTCTCTCAAGAATATTAGAAAATCCAATCTCCAAAAATCCACTTTGAAATCGAAAGCACCCTCCCACTATTTATAGGAAAGCAAGAGGGAGAGGGGGTTTGTTGGCGGCGGACACCATTTGGTGTCCGGCGGACACCATTTGGTGTCCGGCGGACACCATTTGGTGTCCGGCGGACACCATTTGGTGTCCGGCCTTTGGCGGACACCATTTGGTGTCCGGCGGACACCATTTGGTGTCCGGCGGACACCATTTGGTGTCCGGCGGACACCATTTGGTGTCCGGCGGACACCATTTGGTGTCCGGCGGACACCATTTGGTGTCCGGCGGACACCATTTGGTGTCCGGCGACACCATTTGGTGTCCGGCGGACACCATTTGGTGTCCGGCGGACACCATTTGGTGTCCGGCGGACACCATTTGGTGTCCGGCGGACACCATTTGGTGTCCGGCGACACCATTTGGTGTCCGGCGACACCATTTGGTGTCCGGCGGACACCATTTGGTGTCCGGCGGACACCATTTGGTGTCCGGCGGACACCATTTGGTGTCCGGCGGACACCATTTGGTGTCCGGCGGACACCATTTGGTGTCCGGCGGACACCATTTGGTGTCCGGCGGACACCATTTGGTGTCCGGCGACACCATTTGGTGTCCGGCGGACACCATTTGGTGTCCGGCGGACACCATTTGGTGTCCGGCGGACACCATTTGGTGTCCGGCGACACCATTTGGTGTCCGGCGACACCATTTGGTGTCCGGCGGACACCATTTGGTGTCCGGCGGACACCATTTGGTGTCCGGCGGACACCATTTGGTGTCCGGCGACACCATTTGGTGTCCGGCGGACACCATTTGGTGTCCGGCGGACACCATTTGGTGTCCGGCGGACACCATTTGGTGTCCGGCGGACACCATTTGGTGTCCGGCGGACACCATTTGGTGTCCGGCGACACCATTTGGTGTCCGGCGGACACCATTTGGTGTCCGGCGGACACCATTTGGTGTCCGGCGGACACCATTTGGTGTCCGGCGGACACCATTTGGTGTCCGGCGGACACCATTTGGTGTCCGGCGGACACCATTTGGTGTCCGGCGGACACCATTTGGTGTCCGGCGGACACCATTTGGTGTCCGGCGGACACCATTTGGTGTCCGGCGGACACCATTTGGTGTCCGGCGGACACCATTTGGTGTCCGGCGGACACCATTTGGTGTCCGGCGACACCATTTCTGACTTTTCGGACGCCCGCTCCGATCTTGTCGTCGTCGCTCTAAGTCCGTGCTTGGTTCACTTGATTGGTTTCATCCCGTCAACGGTTTAAGTGACGATCGGTCGATGTTCAAATCCGATCTCGCCGACGTTTGAACCCGATCGATCTCGTTGAAGCTTTGCTTGTTGGATTCCTTCCATAACCGTAGCCTCGTTGATTAAATGCAGCCTTGTTGACCCACATCATGAGTTCGTCACCGCTTCATGCGTTATGCGGCGTCGGTTTGTCGGATGGGTTGTTGGTTGTTAACCCACCGTTACGAGTCTTTCTCGGGTATTGACAAGCAATTTTTTATGCCTAGATAGGTCTCATCAAAACAATATCAACATCACAAAAATAATCAAGCAAAAACAAATAGAGATATAACAATTGGCTAAATATCACGTCCACTAGATAGAGAAATCCAATTATCCAAAAATAAATACAAAGTCTCGGCTCAAACACAGCCATCAATTCAAGATAATATATGTGAAGGGAAAACTAGGAATCTCTACTGCATCAAATAAACAATTATCTAATATTATTTATATTAGCTCTAGTGCATGGCTCTGACTACTTTCTCATCATCTCTTATTCAAGTAAACTTGGTCCGCTGCAGTCAGACTCACTTTGTTACCTGAAGAAGAGATCCACAAACCAGGTTAGACGTAAGGTTTAAGCAAGAAATAAGAATTGCATGAATCAATGGTTAGCTGATAAAATAATAATAATAATTCGGTAGATAAGAAGGTATAAACGAATCAAAGAATATTGATCATAAGCTCAACATGATATCTCATGAACCGTTGTGTGCGCAACATATAAATAACTCATATTTTAAAGATATTAGTTACATTCTTTTTTGGATATGAAATGATTAATCTATCCATTTAAGGGGGTTACATAACTAATACAAGATCATAAATAGGTACTCACATAGGAGTCCTCTGGCCAACCAACTAATCTTAAGACATGATTAGAATCATAACTTATCCTTCATCCTGCTATTAATTAATTTGCACATGTAATCTTATGCACTATAATCATTGTCCTATGGCAATCTCACACAACCTAATTAGTACTAACTAGAATGGTCCAAGTCGGGGATTAGCTGCCCAGTCAACTCTTGTATTAGAACTAACCACGTCGGGGTATATTTTATAAAATAGGATATAGGTCTCTACACCCGTCTACATGTACATTATTAGGTGTAACATCATATTGTATTATCTCTAGCAAACCTACTCATATCAATTTCATTAAACTATACATTCCCTTATATCGAGACATATGATGTATTTATCATGTGCTGAGTTTAACTGAGTGATCAAAACACTCCATATATGTGTAGGTATCTCATGGGATTACTCCTACATCATCAAATAAACATAAACTCTCATTAAAAAAGCTAAAATAGCTAATTAGTCCATTTGAACCACTAATTACATTATTAAAGAGTTAATTATAAATCTGTACAAAAGCAGATGTCTGAAAACTCAAACTAGACGTCTGAGAACGAAACCAGACGTTTGAAATCTATAATCAGACGTCCTTGTATGAAAAATTAGAAATAGTATTTTTGTCAACCAAAATTAGGCATATACCTATTCAAACCAAACGTCTGAATCTCTATTCAGACTTCTGGTGTTAGAGTGTCAGATGTCTGATCTCAAATCAGACATATGATGTTTCCACCAGACGACTTTGATCGTCGATTTTGCAGTTATTCTCGATTAAATTCACCTCATTCTTCATCATTTCATCTTGAAATTTCTCGTGACTCTTACATACATACATATATATATATATATATATATATATATATATATATATATATATATATATATATATATATATATATATATATATATATATATATATATATATATATATATATATATATATATATATATATATATATATATATATATATAAATAATCGAAAAATTGAGGCCTTCATCCTACCCCTCTAAAAATAAATTTCACCCTCTAAATTTCTAACTAGGGTAGATGCGTACCTCTAACAAATCTGGATATTTCTCCACTATTAAATCCTCTCGCTCCCAAGTAGGTTCTCCAGGTGAGTACAAACTCTATTGCACAAGCACTAAGGGAATAACCTTATTCTTTAGGTGTTTCTCCCTTCAATCAATGATAGAAATCCGGTGTTGAGTGTAAGATAAATTCACTCCGATTGTCAACTTCGAATGATCTAAGATGTGACTCTCATCGAGTATGTACTTCCTCAACTACAATATATAGAATATATTATGCACGCATTGCAATGATGGTAGTAATGCTACCTATATGCAATCTTGCCTACTCACTTAATGATATCAAATGGTCCGATATACCATGGACTCAACTTCCCATGAGTACCAAAGCGCATAACTCTAGGAGTCGGTGAAATTCTACGGAAAACATGATCGGCCTGTATCTGCCCAGCTGCGATATCTCTCCTGAGCAGTCTTGAGATGTTTGTGAACAACCTTAATCTTTTGTTCATATAATTGGATGTGTTTGGGACCTAACAATTGCCTCTCTCCTACCTCATCCTAACATAATGGCAATCTACCATTTCTCCCGTACAATGCCTCAAATGATGACATCTTAATGCTAACTTGATAACTATTGTTATAAGAGAATTCCACAAGATACAAATAATCCTCCCATAAATCTCTAAAATATAATACACATGCTTGAAACATGTCTTCCAAAATCTAAATAGTTCATTCTGATTGTCCATAGGTCTGCGGATGATAAGTGATCCTAATTTTCAATCTAGTGCCCAATCTCTCCTGCAAACTATGCCAAAACTGAGAAATGAATCGAGTATCTCGATCTGAAATAATGGAAACTGGTACTCCATAAAGTTGGACTATCTTTTGCATATAACTCTTCGCTAACCATTCAGTAGTTTGACCCACCTGAAAAGGAATAAAGTGAGCGCTCTTAGTGAGTTGATCAATGATCACCGCAACTGCATTATTCTGCTTCCAGCTCTTAGGCAAAGCAATCACGAAATCCATCATAATGTGCTCCCACTTTCATTCCGATATCGGTAATGGTTGTAATAAACCTGCAGCCTTCTGGTGTTCCACCTTCACTTGCTGGCACGTGAGGCATTTGGACACATATTAAATGATATCATGTTTCATACTGTCCTACCAAAAGTGCAATTTTAGATCTTTATATATCTTCGTTACGCCAAGGTGAACTGAAAGCATCGAACAATGAGCTTCATCGAGCAATTCTCCATAAACTTCACCTACTAAAATACACAAACGGTCATCTTTCCTCAATAAATCATATCCATATGTCTTTTCTCTTGCCTTCAAGTACTCTCTTCCTGATCTTAATGAGCTCTTCATCATATATTTGTTCTCCTTAATATGGTCAATAAACAAAGATTATACTTGCATATTCATCATTTGTTCATGACTACCTAGTAGAATAACTTCAATACTGTGATTCTCAATCTCTGCAATAAGCTCCTTCTACTTCGTGAGCCTCACTGTGCTCTGTGTTCTACTAAGTACATTAGGTACAATATTTGCTTTACCCAGATGATATTGAAGATCGATATCCTAGTCTGCCATGAGTTCTAACCATCTCCTTTGGCACATATTTAGCTTCTTCTATGCATAAATATGTTTGAGACTTTTGTGATCAGTGAATACTTTCACATTCTCTCCCATAATATAGTTCTGCCAAATCTTCAATGCATGAGTCACTGCTTCTAACTCCAGATCGTGACTAGGGTAATTCCTCTTGTGTGGCCTCAATTGTCGAGAAGCATAAGCAATCACCTTCCCGTTCTACATCAACACACACCCTATTTCGATTTCTGAAGCGTCAGCGAGAATTACAAATTTTTTGCTCCCCTCGGGTAATGTCAAAACTGGTGCTGTCATTAAGCAAATCTTGAGAGTTTCAAATGCCTTCTGACATTCTGTTGTCTAGTTAAACTCTTCACCCTTGCGAAGCAAATTCGTCATCGGCACTGTGATGCGTGAATAATCTTTAATGAATCTTCGATAGTAACTCATCATCCCCAAGAAACTACAACCTTCTCCAATGTTCGTCAATCGCGTTATCTTTAAAATTTCTTCCACTTTGCTCAGATCAACGACTAAACCTTTGGAAGATATATTGTGCTCTAGAAAAGATATGCTCTCTAGCCAAAATTTATACTTACTCAGTTTGCCAAATAGACATTATCTTTGCATAATTTATAAAATCTAGCAAACGAAGGTGAAGAAGACTACAAGTTCATTGTAACCATTATTGATACCAGAATGAAAGTTGAAGCATATTATGATGGATTTTTAGATAGCTTTGCCTACGAGCTAGAAGCAGAATAATGTAGTTATGGGTAATTGTTGATAGACTCACTAAGAGCGTTCGTTTGATCCCTTTTAGAGTTGGACAAATTATTAAATGGTTAGCAGAACGTTATATGCAAGAGATAGTTTGACTTCATAGAGTACCAATTTTCATTATTTCAGATCGAGATACTTAATTCATCTCTCAGTTTGGCATAGTTTGAGGAGAGATTGAGCACTAGATTGAAATTTAGAACCACTTATCATTCGTAGACCAGTGGAAAATTAGAACGAACTATTTAGATTTTGGAGGACATGCTTCAAGCATGTGTATTTGATTTTAGAGGATCATAGGAGGATTATTTGTATCTTATGGAATTCTCTTATAACAATAGTTATCAATTAGCATTAAGATGTCACTATTTGAAACATTGTATGGGAGGAAATGCATATCACTATTATGTTAGAATGAGGTAGGAGAGAGGAATCTGTTAGGTACTAAACTCATCCAATTATCTAAAGAAAAGATTAAGGTGGTTCGCAAGCATCTCAAGACGTCTCAGGGCAAATATCACAGATGGGAAGATACATGTAGAAGACCTCTAGACGTTAAAGTCGAGAATCATATTTTTCTTAGAATTTCACTGACTCGTGGAGTTATTCGCTTTGGTAGTAGTGGGAAGTTCAGTCCACAATATATGAACGAGTAGGCAAGGTAGCATATCGGTTAGCATTGACATCATCATTGCAAGGCGTGCATAATATTTTCCATGTGTTGCAGTTGAAAAAGTATGTAACTTATGAGAGTCATAACTTAGATCATTTAGAGTCGACAACCGGAGTGGACCTATCTTACACTCAACACCCAATTTCTATAGTTGACTAAAAGGAGAAGCACCTTCAGAATAAGGTTATTCCCTTAGTGCTTGTGGTTCATATTCACTCGAAGAAGGTACTTGGGAGCAAGACGATTTCATAACAGAGAAATATCTGGATTTATTGGAGGTACGCATCTACCATAGTTAGAAATTTTGAGGGAAAATTTTATTTTAAGGGGGGTAGGATGTAAGGTCCAAAATTTTTCGATTACTTTAATTTGATATTATCATACTTTAAACATCTAGAAACATCAACTATAAACCTTACAATAATTTAGATGAATTTCTAGAGTTTTAAACATCACAAATCAAACTTAAAATCGCAACTTATATATAGCGCACGTAATTAATTCCCAAAATCAAAAGGAGGGCAAGTGGTACTTGCCTTGTAGATCTGCAGTACGGTCACTTGAGATGAGATCCACTTCCGCCGTTGCTATTTTACGATCACTTGAGATGAGAAGAGGATGAGGATTCGCCAGGATTTCTCAATCTCTCTCTCCCCAAATCTCTCTTTTTCTCTCTCCCCATCTTTCTCTCTCTCTCTTCTTCTCTCGGCCGAAAAACACAAGAAGGAACGGCAGCAGCAACAGGAAACAAGGAAAAGGGCTTTTGGTTAGCACTAGTATGGAAGACACATGCTTTGCACGTGCCTGCTTCGCTTGTGTGGTTGTTGCATAAGGTTTAAGTTTTGCAAGATTGATTGAAATATTATCATGAACATTACACTCCCAGATGCTCTACAATGGTGCTCAGGCGAAAATTTCGTTGAAGATAACAAGATGATAAGATCAGTGCTAAAAATCACAACTTAATTGATAAAAAGATGTGAAAATATTACAATATTACAGCGGCTATATATTCTAAGATGCTAAAGAGTGATTATAATGACGAAGCAAAGCAAATAAACAATATCAAATTTCACTTGAATATTAAAATCGCGTATCTTCACATACATGGAATGGATCTTATAAGGTAGGGCCATCAAGTCAAAACTAAAATTTCACATATTGAATTCAATTAATAAATTAGATATAGAAATAAGCTGGTAAAAAACATTTACAGAGTCAGAGACATTATAGATCAATATATGCAACTTTCACAAAGAATCAAATACAATGAATAAATAGGACATCCATGATGAAGAAAATTATACTAAAAACAAACGTATGTATATATAAGCTACATTATTGAAACTAAGTGGACAAATATGCCAATGTATAAGGTACAATAGTATGACGAGAGTTGCTCATTTAAACCGCGATCCAAATCTATTCGTTGCTAATTGAAGTGCTGCTCAAGAAGCTCTTTCAATATATTGTTTTCCTTGTCCAAAGTAGAATCCACCTGAAATCTGGGACATTATTAGTTGTAACTTGCAATAATCAGGTATCTGCAACATACAGATAATGCAACACTATGATAGTATCTATGAAGCAAAAGGAAAACAAAATATCAGATTTCTACAAATATAAATCGGACTGCTAAAGCAATTTGCAACAGTGTCCGATAACCAATCAAATAAGTATGGCATTTATGAAATTAAACAATTAAATTGTACTCCATTGTGAGCTCGAAATCCTAATTTTACAGATAGGATTTCAACTTAGAATTATACTAATCAAGAAAATCATAAAGCATTCTCCTAGGATAAATATAGAGTAAAAAGCAAGTAACATGCCGTCTTAATTAAATTTCAGAGCACGGTTTTTAAGGACATACGCGATCAAGTGAGTAGATTAGAAGATTAGATGTGTGGCATTGCGCATTCACATTTTTTGTCCTCTATAAGACATTTTCTCATCAGAACATGCACAAAACATGCACGTTACGCTGACAGAGGGTAATTCACTACTGGCATTGTAGTTGACTACATCAGAAGGATGCAGTTAAGTGCTGGGAAGTGAGTAGTCGACTAATATGAGTTGTAGTCGACTAATCTGAGTTGTAGTCGACTAATATGAGTTGTAGTCGACTAATATGAGTTGTAGTCGACTAATATGAGTTGTAGTCGACTAATATGAGTTGTAGTCGACTAATATGAGTTGTAGTCGACTAATATGAGTTGTAGTCGACTAATATGAGTTGTAGTCGACTAATATGAGTTGTAGTCGACTAATATGAGTTGTAGTCGACTAATATGAGTTGTAGTCGACTAATATGAGTTGTAGTCGACTAATATGAGTTGTAGTCGACTAATATGAGTTGTAGTCGACTAATATGAGTTGTAGTCGACTAATATGAGTTGTAGTCGACTAATATGAGTTGTAGTCGACTAATATGAGTTGTAGTCGACTAATATGAGTTGTAGTCGACTAATATGAGTTGTAGTCGACTAATATGAGTTGTAGTCGACTAATATGAGTTGTAGTCGACTAATATGAGTTGTAGTCGACTAATATGAGTTGTAGTCGACTAATATGAGTTGTAGTCGACTAATATGAGTTGTAGTCGACTAATATGAGTTGTAGTCGACTAATATGAGTTGTAGTCGACTAATATGAGTTGTAGTCGACTAATATGAGTTGTAGTCGACTAATATGAGTTGTAGTCGACTAATATGAGTTGTAGTCGACTAATATGAGTTGTAGTCGACTAATATGAGTTGTAGTCGACTAATATGAGTTGTAGTCGACTAATATGAGTTGTAGTCGACTAATATGAGTTGTAGTCGACTAATATGAGTTGTAGTCGACTAATATGAGTTGTAGTCGACTAATATGAGTTGTAGTCGACTAATATGAGTTGTAGTCGACTAATATGAGTTGTAGTCGACTAATATGAGTTGTAGTCGACTAATATGAGTTGTAGTCGACTAATATGAGTTGTAGTCGACTAATATGAGTTGTAGTCGACTAATATGAGTTGTAGTCGACTAATATGAGTTGTAGTCGACTAATATGAGTTGTAGTCGACTAATATGAGTTGTAGTCGACTAATATGAGTTGTAGTCGACTAATATGAGTTGTAGTCGACTAATATGAGTTGTAGTCGACTAATATGAGTTGTAGTCGACTAATATGAGTTGTAGTCGACTAATATGAGTTGTAGTCGACTAATATGAGTTGTAGTCGACTAATATGAGTTGTAGTCGACTAATATGAGTTGTAGTCGACTAATATGAGTTGTAGTCGACTAATATGAGTTGTAGTCGACTAATATGAGTTGTAGTCGACTAATATGAGTTGTAGTCGACTAATATGAGTTGTAGTCGACTAATATGAGTTGTAGTCGACTAATATGAGTTGTAGTCGACTAATATGAGTTGTAGTCGACTAATATGAGTTGTAGTCGACTAATATGAGTTGTAGTCGACTAATATGAGTTGTAGTCGACTAATATGAGTTGTAGTCGACTAATATGAGTTGTAGTCGACTAATATGAGTTGTAGTCGACTAATATGAGTTGTAGTCGACTAATATGAGTTGTAGTCGACTAATATGAGTTGTAGTCGACTAATATGAGTTGTAGTCGACTAATATGAGTTGTAGTCGACTAATATGAGTTGTAGTCGACTAATATGAGTTGTAGTCGACTAATATGAGTTGTAGTCGACTAATATGAGTTGTAGTCGACTAATATGAGTTGTAGTCGACTAATATGAGTTGTAGTCGACTAATATGAGTTGTAGTCGACTAATATGAGTTGTAGTCGACTAATATGAGTTGTAGTCGACTAATATGAGTTGTAGTCGACTAATATGAGTTGTAGTCGACTAATATGAGTTGTAGTCGACTAATATGAGTTGTAGTCGACTAATATGAGTTGTAGTCGACTAATATGAGTTGTAGTCGACTAATATGAGTTGTAGTCGACTAATATGAGTTGTAGTCGACTAATATGAGTTGTAGTCGACTAATATGAGTTGTAGTCGACTAATATGAGTTGTAGTCGACTAATATGAGTTGTAGTCGACAATTTGAAGATGGATGAGACTAGAACGGCTTCTAGCGGATGACCTTGGAAGATTGCAACCGGTGACATGACTCTGGTGGTAACAAAGAACAAGCGAGGATTGTTTGCTAGAGGAAGGAGCAATGAGCGAGGAAAAGGCAAGGGAGGAAAGTCTAGATCTAAATCGAGGCCTCTTGCGGGAAAATCGTGTTTCAAATGCGGTGAAGTTGGGCATTTCAAGGTCGGTGTCAAATAAGAGAGTAGGTGGAAAGAAGAACAACAACAAGACCGAGAGGAGAGAGGGCAAGGAAGAAGCGAGCTACGTTTGAGGAAGGGGCGATAAGGAGTGCTATGTCGTCACGGGTGGCGAGGATATCTCCGGAAGTGGATACTTGATTCGGTTGCTCTTACCACATGTGTCCAAATAGGAAGTGGTTTACTACCTACGAGGCATTGATGGTGGAACCGTATTGATGGGGAATAACCATGCTTGTAAAGCGGTGGGGCTAGGTGATATCAAGATCAAAATGCATGATGGAGTGGTCAGAACCTTGGCGGATGTGAGGCACGTTCCGACTTGGAAAAATCTTATCTCGGTTGGCGCATTGGACTCCGGCGGTTGCAAAATTGTTACGAGAACGGAGTGAAGAAGGTTGTTCGGGGTTCCCTTGTAATGATGAAGGGTGTTCGTCACGGTAATTTATATACTCTCGTGCACGACGGTGACGGAGATGCAAATGGCTGGAACCGGCGAAGTGGTGGAGACCCATGTGAGCACACGGTTATGGCATAAGCGGCTTGGGCATATGTCGAGAAGGGTCTAGTTCGCTGGTAAAGAGGGTCTGTGAAGAATCTGAAGGAACCTAGCATGGATTTTTGCGAGGATTGTGTGTATGGAAAGTCACACGAGGTTCGGTTCGAGAAGCAAGTCTAAGAGCGAGGGATACTAGATTATGTGCACACGGATGTTTGGGGTCGGCTCAAACCACTTCTAAGGGTGGTTCCAGATATTATGTCTCGTTCATAGATGACTATTCAAGGTATGCTTGGATTTATTTTACGAAGAATAAGAATGAGGTGTTGAGACATTCAAGAAGTGGAAAACAATGGTTGAGAACAGACAGAAAGAAATTGAAGACACTAAGATCGATAGCGGTGCAGTATACGGATGGTGCTTTCAAGGAGTTCGTGATCGAGGGAATTGTTCGACACCGACAAAGTCAACACCACGCCAGAACGGGTCGCAGAGAGACCGAATCAACATTGCGGAGAAAGCAATGAGTATCGCGATCATATCTTTGGATTGGGCAACGAATGGTGAAGCGGCGGTGGCTCTGACTTGTTACATCGTGAACCGTTCACCACATTCGATATTGGATGGTGATACACCTATAGGGTGTGGTCGAGGCATCGAGATTATGATAGGCTCGTAATTTTTGGATGTACCGCTACTATCACGTCAACGAGGGAAAGCTTGGCGAGGGCCAAGAAGACAATATTCTTGGGATATCGCGAAGGCGTAAAGGCTATCGCCTTTGGTGTCTGGAAAATTCGAAGTTCGTGATCGCGGGGATGTTACCTTTGATGAGAAATTCATGATTGCTAGAGGCTCAAGGATGATGGTGTTAGGGCCGATGAGACTTCTAAGTCTCGGGTTATTGAAATAGAACCTAAAGACCAACCAGTTCTAGTCGTTCAAGTGGGAAGTCGGGTAGATGATGAGCTTGGCGGGGAGGAGGTTCACGAGGAGAATACAGGCACTACAACAACGGCTTCGAAGATAGTTTGGCTTCCACTAGGCCAAGGCGAAAGCATACAAGGCCGTAAGCCGGGGTCGATCAACCCCAAGCACTATGGGCGAGGTTAATTTGGTTGAATCGCACTCTCGGTGGAGGAGGACGAGCGGTCTCCTTTAAGGAAGCTATTCGGGACAAGGATAGTGAGAGTTGGTTTCTTTGCGATGGAGGAAGAGATGGAATCTCTTGGGAAAAATCAAACATGGGAGGTGGTCCCATTGCAGTAGGAAGAAAAGCTATTGGTTGTAAGTGGGTGTATAAAAGAAAAGAAGATCTTTTAGAGCTCGGTGGTACAAGGTACAAGGCAAGGCTAGTGGCTAAGGGTTTGCACAAAGAGAGGGTGTGGATTACAATGAGATATTTTCTCGGTGGTAAAACACACTTCTATTCGGTGCTATTGAGTATTGTTGCTCATGGTGATCTTGGTGGAACAACTCGATGTTAAAACGGCCTTCTTGCGGAGACTTGGATGAAGAGATCTACATGCATCAACTGAGGGCTACAAGGTTGAGGACAAGGAGCATCATGTGTGTCGTTTGAAGAAGTCATTGTATGGATTGAAGCAATCTCCTCGGCGATGGTACAAGCGATTTGACTCCTTCATCTTTGAAGCATGGGTTTTCGGCGACTATGATTGTTGCGTTTACATCCGAAGCTTCGTGGAGGTAATTATATCTATCTCCTTTGTATGTGGATGACATGCTTATTGCTTCTAAGAGCGGGGTGGAGATAGATAGTGAAATCTCAACTTGGTGAAGAGTTTGAGATGAAGGACATGGTATTGCTAGGAAAATCTTGGGTATGGAAATTAGAAGAGGCGTGGCCGTGATTGTTCTTAAGTCGGAAGGGCTACATGGCGGTGTCGAGGTTCGGGATGCAAAGTGCTAAGTCGGTGGTGACTCCATTGGCTCCACACTTTAGGCTTCGATAAACAATCTCCTACTACAGTGAAAGAGAGCACATGGGCGTGTTCCTATGCTAGTGCGGTTAGCGACAATATGCGCAATGGTGTGTACTGCGCAGGATATTTCTGACGGTCGGTGTGGTCGATGGATTCATGGCGAATCAGGAAAACTGGGAAGCGATGAAGTGGGTTCGAGGTACTTAAAGTGCAGTTGATCACGGTCGTGTTTGGTGGAGAAACATGTCGATTGATGGGTTTGTGGACTCACGATTATGCGGCGATCTAGATAGGCGGCGATCTACTCTTGGTTATGTATTCGGGATACATGGGGCTCGGTTAGTTGGCGTCGATGTTGCGAACTCTGATGGCACTTTCTCTGAGTAGAGTACATGGCCATGAGAAGTGAAGGAAGCATTGTGATTGTGGGGTCTTCTAGATGATTTGGGGATTGGCGGAGAAGCGTGAACTTGTGGTGCGGCGGTCGAGTGCAATTCACTTGGCGAAGAATCAAGTTCATCATGCTCGTACCAAGCATATCGATATCGGTATCATTTCGTGCGAGATATCATAGAGGAAGGCGATATTTCTCTCATCAAGGTACACACGAATGAGAATCCATGAACATGTTAACTAAGATGATCACGGTAGCAAGTTTAAGCATTGCTTGGACTTGCTTCATATCAACCGTGTTGATCGTCGAAGGGCATGGCCCTTCCAGGCGATGATGGGTGAGTGGAGATGATTTGGTGAACTACGATGAGCTTGATCGGTGGAGATGCGTGGCGGCCGGTGTAGTGGCCTTGGTGGATTAGCTGGATTGGTGATGGAGATCTCTAGATGTTCTTGGTGTTCTTACGGTGTTAGTCCAAAATTTGAGGTAAATCAAATGATGTGCGAGGTGGAGAATTGTAGAACATGCACAAAACATGCACAAGGCAGTTTTGGGTTTAGTAGTCGACTACTAGGCATTGTAGTCGACTACTTGCTATGAGACAGGCGGGTTTTGGAACGGGCAGTAGTCGACTAATATGAGTTATAGTCGACTAATCAGGCGGTCCAGCGATGCGATTAGGAATTGGTTTCAAACCATTAAGGCAGAGTATATATACCTCTAACGATTGTTAGGGTAAGTATTGAGCACGTTTTGGCGACCTTTAAGAGGGTATTGTGCATCTTTTGGGAGGAGATCTTGTTAGAGATTTGAGAGGTTTGTTTTTAGGGTTTCTTGGTGAGAACTTGTAATCCTAATTTGTATTCTCTCTTTCTCTATTAGTAAAGTCCCCCTCCTTGCCCGTGGGCGTAGGCAACTTCTTAGAACCACGTAAATCTCGTGTCTTTCTTGTTTTCTTTGTGTATTTGCTATTGTTTGTGTGGTGGTTTCTCTCGGCTCCGCTGTCCGCGCTCCCAACAATCACAATCTTGTTGCTTCAAATTTCAGTTAAATAAACGTATAAAATATTAAACATAGGGAAAACTATAATTCTAATTTCTAGAGATATAATATTTGAAATTACAGCATACTAAATTAAAAAGGTAACACTGGGCACGATCTGTAGTATAATAAATCAAGTAATGAATTAAATCCATGTTTACTGAAAGCCTCAAGGAGGTAGAAATTTCTTCTTTTAGATTCAGAGTAAAAAATTAGAAAACTTATAATGATGAATAGCTAAATAAAAGTCATTAATATAAGCCTGATCCTATGTGAGAGGTTCATATTGTAGGTGTCTTTTTAAAATGAGAACAGAAATCGTTCTGTTCCTATAAAATGGTCGATTGAAAAAAAGAAGAAAGAGCAGAAAAATAAAGCAAAGGTTTGGAATACCATTGTTTTTTCCTGCTATCCAGACCTTACAACCATAAAAATCACTGAAACCCGAAGAAAGCGGAGAAATTTTCAAAATAAACTTTTTTTGAACTTAATAGGCAAAATCGACCGTTTTGAAAAAAAAATTTAGCAATTTCGACCTTTTTTTGGCCAGCTCATCACTGCTAGCCAAAAAGAGGTCGAAATTTGCAAAAATAAGATTGGTAATTACACGGGACTACTAGTCCCATGTAATTACAAAGTGCTAATTAGATGACCCTCTCTCTCTCTCTCTCTCTCTCTCTCTCTCTCTCTCTCTCTCTCTCTCTCTCTCTCTCTCTCTCTCTCTCTCTCTCTCTCTCTCTCTCTCTCTCTCTCTCTCTCTCTCTCTCTCTCTCTCTCTCTCTCTCTCTCTCTCTCTCTCTCTCTCTCTCTCTCTCTCTCTCTCTCTCTCTCTCTCTCTCTCTCTCTCTCTCTCTCTCTCTCTCTCTCTCTCTCTCTCTCTCTCTCTCTCTCTCTCTCTCTCTCTCTCTCTCTCTCTCTCTCTCTCTCTCTCTCTCTCTCTCTCTCTCTCTCTCTCTCTCTCTCTCTCTCTCTCTCTCTCTCTCTCTCTCTCTCTCTCTCTCTCTCTCTCTCTCTCTCTCTCTCTCTCTCTCTCTCTCTCTCTCTCTCTCTCTCTCTCTCTCTCTCTCTCTCTCTCTCTCTCTCTCTCTCTCTCTCTCTCTCTCTCTCTCTCTCTCTCTCTCTCTCTCTCTCTCTCTCTCTCTCTCTCTCTCTCTCTCTCTCTCTCTCTCTCTCTCTCTCTCTCTCTCTCTCTCGGCATCCTCTTCAAGAAGGAGTCTTTCAAGAACACCACCATGGCGGCATGCTCTCCATCTCCTTCATCCAACTCAGCCTACATCTACCTCTCGAGTCTACATCTACCTCTCGAGTCTACATCTACCTCTCGAGTCTACATCTACCTCTCGAGTCTACATCTACCTCTCGAGTCTACATCTACCTCTCGAGTCTACATCTACCTCTCCATCTCCTTCATCCAACTCAGCCTACATCTACCTCTCCATCTCCTTCATCCAACTCAGCCTACATCTACCTCTCGAGTCTACATCTACCTCTCGAGTCTACATCTACCTCTCGAGTCTACATCTACCTCTCGAGTCTACATCTACCTCTCGAGTCTACATCTACCTCTCCATCTCCTTCATCCAACTCAGCCTACATCTACCTCTCCATCTCCTTCATCCAACTCAGCCTACATCTACCTCTCGAGTCTACATCTACCTCTCGAGTCTACATCTACCTCTCGAGTCTACATCTACCTCTCGAGTCTACATCTACCTCTCGAGTCTACATCTACCTCTCGAGTCTACATCTACCTCTCGAGTCTACATCTACCTCTCGAGTCTACATCTACCTCTCGAGTCTACATCTACCTCTCGAGTCTACATCTACCTCTCGAGTCTACATCTACCTCTCGAGTCTACATCTACCTCTCGAGTCTACATCTACCTCTCGAGTCTACATCTACCTCTCGAGTCTACATCTACCTCTCCATCTCCTTCATCCAACTCAGCCTACATCTACCTCTCGAGTCTACATCTACCTCTCGAGTCTACATCTACCTCTCCATCTCCTTCATCCAACTCAGCCTACATCTACCTCTCGAGTCTACATCTACCTCTCGAGTCTACATCTACCTCTCGAGTCTACATCTACCTCTCGAGTCTACATCTACCTCTCGAGTCTACATCTACCTCTCGAGTCTACATCTACCTCTCGAGTCTACATCTACCTCTCCATCTCCTTCATCCAACTCAGCCTACATCTACCTCTCCATCTCCTTCATCCAACTCAGCCTACATCTACCTCTCCATCTCCTTCATCCAACTCAGCCTACATCTACCTCTCGAGTCTACATCTACCTCTCCATCTCCTTCATCCAACTCAGCCTACATCTACCTCTCCATCTCCTTCATCCAACTCAGCCTACATCTACCTCTCCATCTCCTTCATCCAACTCAGCCTACATCTACCTCTCGAGTCTACATCTACCTCTCGAGTCTACATCTACCTCTCGAGTCTACATCTACCTCTCGAGTCTACATCTACCTCTCGAGTCTACATCTACCTCTCGAGTCTACATCTACCTCTCGAGTCTACATCTACCTCTCCATCTCCTTCATCCAACTCAGCCTACATCTACCTCTCGAGTCTACATCTACCTCTCCATCTCCTTCATCCAACTCAGCCTACATCTACCTCTCGAGTCTACATCTACCTCTCCATCTCCTTCATCCAACTCAGCCTACATCTACCTCTCCATCTCCTTCATCCAACTCAGCCTACATCTACCTCTCGAGTCTACATCTACCTCTCGAGTCTACATCTACCTCTCGAGTCTACATCTACCTCTCGAGTCTACATCTACCTCTCGAGTCTACATCTACCTCTCCATCTCCTTCATCCAACTCAGCCTACATCTACCTCTCGAGTCTACATCTACCTCTCGAGTCTACATCTACCTCTCCATCTCCTTCATCCAACTCAGCCTACATCTACCTCTCCATCTCCTTCATCCAACTCAGCCTACATCTACCTCTCCGTCTCCTTCATCCAACTCAGCCTACATCTACCTCTCCATCTCCTTCATCCAACTCAGCCTACATCTACCTCTCGAGTCTACATCTACCTCTCGAGTCTACATCTACCTCTCCATCTCCTTCATCCAACTCAGCCTACATCTACCTCTCGAGTCTACATCTACCTCTCGAGTCTACATCTACCTCTCGAGTCTACATCTACCTCTCGAGTCTACATCTACCTCTCGAGTCTACATCTACCTCTCGAGTCTACATCTACCTCTCGAGTCTACATCTACCTCTCGAGTCTACATCTACCTCTCGAGTCTACATCTACCTCTCGAGTCTACATCTACCTCTCGAGTCTACATCTACCTCTCGAGTCTACATCTACCTCTCGAGTCTACATCTACCTCTCAGTCTCCTTCATCCGGATCTTTGAAGGCCACGATCTTGGTCGGCGTCTACTCCCTCGGCATCCTCTTCAAGAAGGAGTCTTTCAAGAACACCACCATGGCGGCATGCTCTCCATCTCCTTCATCCAACTCAGCCTACATCTACCTCTCGAGTCTACATCTACCTCTCGAGTCTACATCTACCTCTCGAGTCTACATCTACCTCTCGAGTCTACATCTACCTCTCGAGTCTACATCTACCTCTCGAGTCTACATCTACCTCTCCATCTCCTTCATCCAACTCAGCCTACATCTACCTCTCCATCTCCTTCATCCAACTCAGCCTACATCTACCTCTCCATCTCCTTCATCCAACTCAGCCTACATCTACCTCTCCATCTCCTTCATCCAACTCAGCCTACATCTACCTCTCGAGTCTACATCTACCTCTCGAGTCTACATCTACCTCTCGAGTCTACATCTACCTCTCGAGTCTACATCTACCTCTCAGTCTCCTTCATCCGGATCTTTGAAGGCCACGATCTTGGTCGGCGTCTACTCCCTCGGCATCCTCTTCAAGAAGGAGTCTTTCAAGAACACCACCATGGCGGCATGCTCTCCATCTCCTTCATCCAACTCAGCCTACATCTACCTCTCGAGTCTACATCTACCTCTCGAGTCTACATCTACCTCTCCATCTCCTTCATCCAACTCAGCCTACATCTACCTCTCCATCTCCTTCATCCAACTCAGCCTACATCTACCTCTCCATCTCCTTCATCTTTCCTTGTTCATATTTCCCATCATTCGAAATTTATTGTAACTACATGATCAATTATATTATCATAAAATCGATGATCTATTGAGGGCTTAATTGATGAAGCAATATACCAAGGCGATTTGTATTGAAGTTTATTTGATGTTGGCTGTAATTGGGCATAAGAGATGTGAATTTATCATGATTTTAGTAAATGTAAATTTGCAATTTTTCTCCTCTTTGTTTGAAGAATCTTGAGAAATTTTGCATCTTTTTTGTCAAAGAAGTAAAACCAGCCCTTAATGAAATCTACCCACCACGAGTTTTTTTTTTTTTTTATTAATATAAAGATTGTGCTTTTCCAGGTCTGGAGACGTTAGGATCATAAAAGGAGTGAAACCCATGAATAGAGGTCTCTGATGAGAAAATTATTATCATTGAATCCCCTCATTTGCACTCGTTTGGAATTCTTCTTCGATATCCTTTACACCCTTCTCTTTGCAAATCAAGCAAAGTGGAAGTAGCTGTAGTTTTGATCAGATCGAAATTGGAGACTCAAGCGGAGCACGTAGGATTGTTAAGGGGAGAAGGAAGAAGAACCATGGCTTTAATTTCGAAAATTCCAAAACTGACCTTAGTCAATGCTGTCCTTATATCCAGGTTGGAAAATGATAGAATATAATATTTTCCACATCAGCTGTCCCACAAACTGTCCCAAGTTTTGGGTCCAGAAAACATTTCTCTTTCTCCGAAGAAAGCATCCAAATCAAACAAATAACAAAATAAAACACTCAACTAATGAGAACCAAAGAAGCTAAATTGTACCTTTTGAAAGAAGGGCGCGGATGAATCTACCGCTTGGACCAATTGGGCACATGGGTAACTCTTGAATTTCTTCTCATGCGAGAGGAAAATTGATCAGAGACAAGGAAAATAAGAAAGGAGAAGGTGGGCCCTCTTGCTTGAAGGAGAGAAGCAGAGATGGGTATGACAAGGAGCAGAGCTTGGATCTTCAAAGAGGGAGGGTGAAGGAGAGAAGCAGAGATGGGTATGACAAGGAGCAGAGCTTGGATCTTCAAAGAGGGTGAAGGAGAGAAGCAGAGATGGGTATGACAAGGAGCAGAGCTTGGATCTTCAAAGAGGGAGGGTGAAGGAGAGAAGCAGAGATGGGTATGACAAGGAGCAGAGCTTGGATCTTCAAAGAGGGAGGGTGAAGGAGAGAAGCAGAGATGGGTATGACAAGGAGCAGAGCTTGGATCTTCAAAGAGGGAGGGTGAAGGAGAGAAGCAGAGATGGGTATGACAAGGAGCAGAGCTTGGATCTTCAAAAGAGGGTGAAGGAGAGAAGCAGAGATGGGTATGACAAGGAGCAGAGCTTGGATCTTCAAAGAGGGAGGGTGAAGGAGAGAAGCAGAGATGGGTATGACAAGGAGCAGAGCTTGGATCTTCAAAAGAGGGTGAAGGAGAGAAGCAGAGATGGGTATGACAAGGAGCAGAGCTTGGATCTTCAAAGAGGGAGGGTGAAGGAGAGAAGCAGAGATGGGTATGACAAGGAGCAGAGCTTGGATCTTCCAAAAGAGGGTGAAGGAGAGAAGCAGAGATGGGTATGACAAGGAGCAGAGCTTGGATCTTCAACCTCTCGAGTCTACATCTACCTCTCCATCTCCTTCATCCAACTCCGCCTACATCTACCTCTCGAGTCTACATCTACCTCTCGAGTCTACATCTACCTCTCGAGTCTACATCTACCTCTCGAGTCTACATCTACCTCTCGAGTCTACATCTACCTCTCGAGTCTACATCTACCTCTCCGTCTCCCCTGGCGCCAAAGAGTAAATGAAGAGAGAGAAAGAGGGGGTCACCTGATTAGCACTTTGTAATTACACGAGACTAGTAGTCCCGTGTAATTACCAACTTTATTTTTGCAATTTCGACCTTTTTTTGGCCAGCAGTGATGAGCTGGCCAAAAAAAGGTAGAAATTACTAATTTTTTTCCGAAACGGTCGATTTTGCCTATTAAGTTTAAAAAAAATGTTTATTTTGAAAATTTCTCCGCTACCCGGACCTAGAAATGGGGCAGGTTTAAGGGACAGCTAATGTGGTATGCTGAGGTGTTAAGCAGATCTTTAATGAGCTGGCTAATATTAATTATAAACCAAGGACATTTTGGTAATTATAGTTGGTCATCTCTTCCAATCCATCAAACACAAACTCAACACATTTTCCCCCAAATCCTAGACCTGCCGTCAAACGTCGCCTGTTGTCGCCGGCATCTGCGATGTCACTTTTCACCAACTTGGGGTTCTCTCGCTCACTTCATCTCCTTCGTCTTTCCTTGTTCATATTTCCCATCATTCGAAATTTATTGTAACTACATGATCAATTATATTATCATAAAATCGATGATCTATTGAGGGCTTAATTGATGAAGCAATATACCAAGACGATTTGTATTCGAAGTTTATTTGATGTTGGCTGTAATTGGGCATAAGAGATGTGAATTTATCATGATTTTAGTAAATGTAAATTTGCAATTTTTCTCCTCTTTGTTTGAAGAATCTTGAGAAATTTTGCATCTTTTTTGTCAAAGAAGTAAAACCAGCCCTTAATGAAATCTACCCACCACGAGTTTTTTTTTTTTTTTATTAATATAAAGATTGTGCTTTTCCAGGTCTGGAGACGTTAGGATCATAAAAGGAGTGAAACCCATGAATAGAGGTCTCTGATGAGAAAATTATTATCATTGAATCCCCTCATTTGCACTCGTTTGGAATTCTTCTTCGATATCCTTTACACCCTTCTCTTTGCAAATCAAGCAAAGTGGAAGTAGCTGTAGTTTTGATCAGATCGAAATTGGAGACTCAAGCGGAGCACGTAGGATTGTTAAGGGGAGAAGGAAGAAGAACCATGGCTTTAATTTCGAAAATTCCAAAACTGACCTTAGTCAATGCTGTCCTTATATCCAGGTTGGAAAATGATAGAATATAATATTTTCCACATCAGCTGTCCCACAAACTGTCCCAAGTTTTGGGTCCAGAAAACATTTCTCTTTCTCCGAAGAAAGCATCCAAATCAAACAAATAACAAAATAAAACACTCAACTAATGAGAACCAAAGAAGCTAAATTGTACCTTTTGAAAGAAGGGCGCGGATGAATCTACCGCTTGGACCAATTGGGCACATGGGTAACTCTTGAATTTCTTCTCATGCGAGAGGAAAATTGATCAGAGACAAGGAAAATAAGAAAGGAGAGAAGGTGGGCCCTCTTGCTTGAAGGAGAGAGAAGCAGAGATGGGTATGACAAGGAGCAGAGCTTGGATCTTCCAAAAGAGGGGAGGGGTGAAGGAGAGAAGAGGAGGCGAGAATCTAGGATAAGAGGACAGAGAGAAGACAAGGATAAATCTAAATGAGGAGAAGATGAATAGCGAAGGACGAAAACAAGCCATCGGTTCGATGATGAGATTTATTTGATTCGCACGTGTCTTTCTTTTCTCTCGTAGCTGGCTGAGGCGGAAGAGTCGAAGGAGCATATTTAGAGATTTTTTTTTTTTTTTTGGCACGTGTCATCGGGCCCGACAGGTGTTGCTGTGTGAGGGCCAGATTTGACTGGAAACTCGGGGGGCAAATTTGTCCAAATAAAATTTTTAAAAAAAAAGCACTCGGGTCTGTGAGCTCCTAGGTCTTTTTTTAGATAGTGACATATACATATGCTTTTATCATGGGCCGGCCATGGGCTTGATAAAAAAAATGAACTTGGGTTAACAAGGCATATGCTTATATAGAGGCTTAGCTGGGTCTTGTTAAAATTGAATTGAGACCAAAGATTAGTCCACTTTGACCCGGTTACATATAGGTAAGCTTATGCATTATACCCCAAATTTGAGTGGGTCAAGGAAAGACTAAACCGGATTTGGGTGGTTGAACAGGAGCTCACACCGCTTGGCTCAAGATTGGCCAAACAAGGCACACGTGCACTGTAATTGTATCGCGCACATACATTTAGAGTAAGCTAATATTTTGATTGAGCAAATCTCCTATAAACTTAAGTTTATAGGGAATAGTCATACACCAGCTTTTCTATCCATTGATGTTGCCTTGGGATCCATGAAAGATATGAAGTCCATTTTGAGATTTGTGCATCTCTTGATAGCGCAAATCTAAAGGCAACATCAATGAATAAAAAAAGTTGGTGTATACTATTCCCTATAAACTTAAGTTTATAGGAGATTTACTCTATTTTGATTATAAAAAAATTTAGCTTAGAATAAAACTATAGAATGGATTATTGAATTTAATTCAATAAATTTTAATAAATATTTAGGAGCTCAAAAAATACATTAAATTTATACGAGTCCTCTACAGGTAGTGCTAATGGCACAAACTCAAGTTGAACTGGCACGAAATTTCTTTTGAGTTTAACCGCTTCCAGCTAAAACTGCTAAAACTATTTTCATAAAACACCCCAAAAGACTATATAATTAATAGCTCATATTTTTTTGAGTTATTTATGACAAATTTCAAATTAATTTATTTAATTTTTAACAAAAATTCTCAAAGACACCGGAACATCGTGACGGCATTTCACAGGTGTTACACATTCACCTATAATGTATGTTTCAAAAGTGAGTTATGCACTTTATTGAATGAAATTTCAAGCTAGTCTTGTAAAAAAGAGGATGAAGATGAAGAAAGATATGTGATCTTTCTTTTTTGTTTACAAGTTTGTAAAGTTAAGGTTGATTTTACCTTTTAGAACGTGTTAAGAAAGGTCAGCTATGAAAATCGTGAAAATTGAACTGTATAACCGCATGAGAGCTCAGTGGATGAATGTGTGCATACCAACATATATTGAGGCTGATATTTGCAATATAAGTAATGATGTAATTATTCAAAATTTAGAAAAATGACAAATCCCTCCATGACATATGATACCCATTAATCTATATATATATATATATATATATATATATATATATATATATATATATATATATGAGGTGGTACCATTTCTTAAATGAAATTTCAAGCTAGTCTTGTAAAAAGAGGATGAAGATGAAGAAAGATATGTGATCTTTCTTTTTGTTTAAGTTTGTAAAGTTAAGGTTGATTTTACCTTTTAGAACGTGTTAAGAAAGGTCACTATGAAAATCGTGAAAATTGAACTGTATAACCGCATGAGAGCTCGGTGGATGAATGTGTGCATACCAACATATATTGAGGCTGATATTTGCAATATAAGTAATGATGTAATTATTCAAAATTTAGAAAAATGACAAATCCCTCCATGACATATGATACCCATTAATCTATATATATATATATATATATATATATATATATATATATATATATATATATATATATATATATATATATATATATATATATATATATATATATATATATATATATATATATATATATATATATATATATATATATATATATATATATATATATATATATATATATATATATATATATATATATATATATATATATATATATATATATATATATATATATATATATATGGAAAGAATATGTATATATATAGAGCAAGGCTCTATGAACTTAAGTTCATAATGAATAGTGGTGCACCAACTTTTCTAACCACTCATCTTGTTTTGGGATCCGTGAAAGATATAAAGGCACTTTGAGATTTGTGCATCACAAATCTCAAGGCAAGATGAGTGGATAAAAAGTTGGTGTATCTATTCCTATAAACTTAAGTTTATAGGAGATTTACTCTATTTTGATTATAAAAAATTTAGCTTAGAATAAAACTATAGAATGGATTATTGAATTTAATTCAATAAATTTTAATAAATATTTAGGAGCTCAAAAATACATTAAATTTATCTGAGTCCTCTGGTGGTGCTAATGGCACAAACTCAAGTTGAACTGGCACGAAATTTCTTTTGAGTTTAACCGCTTCCAGCTAAAACTGCTAAAACTATTTTCATAAAACACCCCAAAAGACTATATAATTAATAGCTCATATTTTTTTGAGTTATTTATGACAAATTTCAAATTAATTTATTTAATTTTTAACAAAAATTCTCAAAGACACCGGAACATCGTGACGGCATTTCACAGGTGTTACACATTCACCTATAATGTATGTTTCAAAAGTGAGTTATGCACTTTATTGAATGAAATTTCAAGCTAGTCTTGTAAAAAAGAGGATGAAGATGAAGAAAGATATGTGATCTTTCTTTTTGTTCTAAGTTTGTAAAGTTAAGGTTGATTTTACCTTTTAGAACGTGTTAAGAAAGGTCGACTATGAAAATCGTGAAAATTGAACTGTATAACCGCATGAGAGCTCGATGGATGAATGTGTGCATACCAACATATATTGAGGCTGATATTTGCAATATAAGTAATGATGTAATTATTCAAAAATTTAGAAAAATGACAAATCCCTCCATGACATATGATACCCATTAATCTATATATATATATATATATATATATATATATATATATATATATATATATATATATATATATATATATATATATATATATATATATATATATATATATATATATATATATATATATATATATATATATATATATATATATATATATATATATATATATATATATATATATATATATATATATATATATATATATATATATATGGAAAGAATATGTATATATATATAGGCAAGAGCTCTATGAACTTAAGTTCATATGAATAGTGGTGCACCAACTTTTCTAACCACTCATCTTGTTTTGGGATCAGTGAAAGATATAAAGGCACTTTGAGATTTGTGCATCACAAATCTCAAGCAGATGAGTGGATAAAAAGTTGGTGCACCACTATTCATTATGAACTTAAGTTCATAGGAGCCTTACTCTATATATATATATGAACAGGCATTTCATATATAATACTTCATCAAATATAAACCCTAGATGAGGCAGTAGAATACCCTAGTTTAGGGATGGCACAATCTAAATTTCCTATCTTCTATAAGATAGTTGTATTGATTTTTTGGAAATTTGTAATTTAAACTCAAAGCATGAGGTAAACATTCTCTATTCCTCGGATCCAATGATTCTGTTATGCAACTTGCAGCACAAAAATCTCTGCATCAGACATCAAAGCATGCCAACAGCCGTTACCCAACAAAAACACTAATACCCACAGACGAACGTAATCATAGCATAAACAATTCCCGCGTCAATTCGTTTCCGCCCAACCGCCGGAACACAATAACCACCTCCTCTCCCCTCCACGTGTCCCTCCTTCATTGGCCCAATTTAAATAATCCCTCCAATTTTAGTCAACCGCCTTCACCCCCTCCCCCAACTTCAATCCCCAATTCAGACGACTAACCTCAGGGTTCCACCCAAAATGATCCGATTCGGTTCCGGGTGCGGATCCATCGTCATCTTCCTTACCCTCATCCAGTTACCAATCCGATCCGAATCCGCCTGCAGGAGCGGTTGCAGCCTGGCTCTCGGGTCCTACTACGTGTCGCCGGACCTGAACCTGACCTATATCGGATCCCTATTTGGGCTCGGGTACAAAGATTTGCTACCCTACAACCCGAACATCCCCAACGAGCAGTTCATCGAGATCGGTCAGCGGGTCAACGTGAGCTTCCCCTGCGACTGCATCAATGCCGGATTCCTCGGCCGGATTTTCTCATACGTCACGGTTCCGGCCGATACCTACGCTAAGATAGCTGGTCGGGCTTATGCGAATTTGACGACAGCGCAGTGGGTGGCTCAAGGGAATAGCTACCCGCCTACCCGGATACCTGATCGGGCTACCATTAATGTTACGGTGAATTGCTCGTGTGGGGATCCGGAGGTGTCGGTGGATTACGGGTTGTTTGAGACGTACCCGTTAAGGGAGGGGGAGAGCCTGGAGTCGGTGGCGGCGGGGTTTGGGTTGCAGGGGAAGGAACGGCTGCTGCAGAGGTATAATGCTGGGGTGAATTTTAGCGCGGGGACTGGGGTTGTGTTTGTTCCTGTCAAAGGTGAGAGCTTTTAAAGATTGGTTTGTTTGATATCTTCATCTATCTTTTTTTTTTTTTTAAAGTTATTTTGGCATCTGTTGATGTTTATAGTGAAAAGGTGAACGCTTTAGAGCCTTTATAGTCTATGATGTGATTCATTCATGACAACAATTTAAAAGGGATGGAAGTTTCTTCCTTCATCTTACAGGTTCTAATCTAAAAATACAACTGCATAAAATAGTTTAGGTTTCGGTCCATGAGAAGATATTCGACTTGTTGGAGCCTGATAGAGTATAAGATTATAGCTCTCAAGTCTCGTCACAACTTTGAAGTTTTGGGGTAAATCATGTTGAAGGATCGTGCCAATCACAATGAAATGTTGCCAAGAAGATCTATGAGCATGAACTCCGATGGTTAGGATTTTTCTCGGTCTTTCAAAATGAAAGAATTTGTTTCACTAATGGGTAGATGGAGTATACCAGCTTAATGCTGCACCAACAAAATGGTCAATGGAATCTAGGACTAATTTACACGAGAAAGATGGAAGATTAGGAATAATGTGGTCTGAACCTCAGTTGTATTTGGAGATCAGAACTGAAGGTTTTATCGCTAATTAGAGTTATGTAAGACTTTTCGGAATTAATTGATACTAGTGTTTTAGCCCGTGCTAAGCACGGTCTTACCGCAATTTATCTATATTTCGTCGCGTTTCAATCACTCTCATCCGAATATAATTTTATTAAAAGATTATGGAAATTTTACCTTTCCATCGGTTAGTAGTAATAGCCCATTGAGTTTTCATCATCCACATCATCATTAACGATTTTAATAACCGTGTAGTCTTCAATGCATTTGCTTGTGTTAAATTCGTAACCTTAACATGGAAGCATATTTCTACCGATTAATCTCTTGATTGCAAGCGGAAACTCCTTGTTATGCATCACGGTTAAGCAAAAATATATTAATTTTCAATGTCATCTATTAAATTAAAAAGTATTAAAATTATAATATAATTTCGATGTAAGTTACCAAACCCAGTGAAGATGCTAACTCGAAGGACCAATTTTCATCATCAATTTAATTATTAAAACCAACAAAATAATAAAGTGCATGATAAATCAATTAAAATATTAATAATTCAAGTATATTGTGTAATAATAAGATAACTTTTTCATTGTATCATGTTTCTTATATTGATAGTGTTAAAACTATAATTGACTATATATAATGTTTAGAAAATAATTCAATACAAAAATAAATTAAAATTCACTTACATTGCCGTCATACAATTCATTTACTTGAAAATGTCATCAATTGTACCATCGTCAATTTCAAATTTGACTTGTGTGCTTAGCGATCTTGTTCAGTCTCAATAATTTGGTATTGAGTTGGCATCAATGTAACTGAGTAAAAGATAAGTAAAATAATTACTTATAATTCACATAGCTGTCAAAAAATTATGAAAATATAATTATATTATGTCACAAAAGTTACAAAATACACTTGAGTTTGAACAACATTCTTGTTATCACTCAAATTTATATAAAACTTTGTAGCATCATGGACGAAAGACTTGTCAATTCTTTCCTTTAAAAAAGAAAATTAACAGAAATATAATATAATATTATGTATATATTTAAAATCATGCAAGTTTATAATTTTACATACAAATATACATTATCATATATATATATATATACACCTTTAAATCTAGAGTACAACAAACCGGTCACAATAATAACCAATGAGCTTTGATTCTCTCATTTTAATTTTTCCTCTAGAGTACATGCTAAATCTTTCCACAAAGTGATAGCTATGGTATTGAACCTGATAAAAGATAAAAATTTATTAAAATTTATGGTATAAAATTTATTTATGTATATTTCATATAAAGAATAATAAAATCATAACTTACTCATTATCATGCGATTGTAAAACTTCTAAACAAAATCTTTTATCCATTCTGTCCATGCTATGAATCGCATAAATTTCATCAACTATTCTAATCACATCTATATAAGAAAATAAATAAAATTTAGTATTGTTTGACATACATGATAATCTATGAGGAATATAAATTTGATACATACCTATAAGAAATTCTTTGAATCGATCGATTCTTGATTCAATCTCTCAGTAAAGAAGAAATTAATTTGTATTTTCTATATCATCGTCATCGTCATCTAAAACCTTGATGTTTGTGCGATAACACAAATGAATAGATACTAAAGTGCTTATTGGCTTGTCCATCTTACTTGCAGTAACAATCTTTACATTTGAGAAAATATGAAATTTTCCTTATTGTATTAATTTTCTCAATCGTATTGTATCATTCTTACGGTAAAACCATGTACATGAGTGTTCTGTTTAAAATTGGATAAAACACTTTATAATTAAGCTAATTTTTTATTATTTAAAATCACAAATAATAATTATATATAAAAATTTAAATGTACCTCATTATCAAGGAGAATAAAGTTAATTTCAGATGATATCTAGTATTTGCGTTTGTTCCTTCCCATATTCAAGTGATTCTTCCTTTTAAGATGACATCGTTTTCATCCACGTGAAGATCAATTAATGGCTTGTATGCTATAATTTTATTAAAAGATTATGGAAATTTTACCTTTCCATCGGTTAGTAGTAATAGCCCATTGAGTTTTCATCATCCACATCATCATTAACGATTTTAATAACCGTGTAGTCTTCAATGCATTTGCTTGTGTTAAATTCGTAACCTTAACATGGAAGCATATTTCTACCGATTAATCTCTTGATTGCAAGCGGAAACTCCTTGTTGTCGCATCACGGTTAAGCAAAAATATATTAATTTTCAATGTCATCTATTAAATTAAAAAGTATTAAAATTATAATATAATTTCGATGTAAGTTACCAAACTGAAAAATATATTTTAATTGCTGTACTAATTTTAAAAATATATTTTAATTGCTGTACTAATTTTAAAAATATATTTTAATTGCTGTACTAATTTTAAAAATATATTTTAATTGCTGTACTAATTTTAAAAATATATTTATTAAAATAATATTAATAGCCATAATATTTTTAAAACCAAATATCTATTTGCAAAATATTTTAATTACCGTAATATTATAAAAACCTATTTTCGAAAATATTAATTGCTATAGTATTTTACAAAACTGAAAAATATATTTTAATTGCTGTACTAATTTTAAAAATATATTTATTAAAATAATATTAATAGCCATAATATTTTTAAAACCGAATATCTATTTGCAAAATATTTTAATTACCGTAATATTATAAAAATAGAAAAATAAAAGATCAAAACTTTGAATTGCTAAAATATTGTATATAAACCCTAAAAATATATTCAATTCAAAATTTTAATTGCTATGATATTATAAAAACCTATTTTCGAAAATATTAATTGCTATAGTATTTTACAAAACTGAAAAATATATTTTAAATTTAATATATTAATAAACGGAAAATTTAATTTTTTGAAAATTAAAATATATTTTAATTGCTGTACTAATTTTAAAAATATATTTTAATTGCTATGATATTATAAAAACCTATTTTCGAAAATATTAATTGCTATAGTATTTTACAAAACTGAAAAATATATTTTAATTGCTGTACTAATTTTAAAAATATATTTTAATTGCTATAATAATTTAAATTTTTAATTTAATTAATATATTATATTAAACATTCATTTAAACGTGCAGACTTCTAATCTAATTTATTTAATATATTAATAAACGGAAAATTTAATTTTTTGAAAATTAAAATATATTTTAATTGCTGTACTAATTTTAAAAATATATTTTAATTGCTGTACTAATTTTAAAAATATATTTTAATTGCTATGATATTATAAAAACCTATTTTCGAAAATATTAATTGCTATAGTATTTTACAAAACTGAAAAATATATTTTAATTGCTATGATATTATAAAAACCTATTTTCGAAAATATTAATTGCTATAGTATTTTACAAAACTGAAAAATATATTTTAAATTTAATATATTAATAAACGGAAAATTTAATTTTTTGAAAATTAAAATATAATTATATTATGTCACAAAAGTTACAAAATACACTTGAGTTTGAACAACATTCTTGTTATCACTCAAATTTATATAAAACTTTGTAGCATCATGGACGAAAGACTTGTCAATTCTTTCCTTGCAAAAGAAAATTAACAGAAATATAATATAATATTATGTATATATTTAAAATCATGCAAGTTTATAATTTTACATACAAATATACATTATCATATATATATATATATATATATATATATATATATATATATATATATATATATATATATATATATATATATATATATATATATATATATATATATATATATATATATATATATACACCTTTAAATCTAGAGTACAACAAACCGGTCACAATAATAACCAATGAGCTTTGATTCTCTCATTTTAATTTTTCCTCTAGAGTACATGCTAAATCTTTCCACAAAGTGATAGCTATGGTATTGAACCTGATAAAAGATAAAAATTTATTAAAATTTATGGTATAAAATTTATTTATGTATATTTCATATAAAGAATAATAAAATCATAACTTACTCATTATCATGCAGTGTAAAACTTCTAAACAAAATCTTTTATCCATTCTGTCCATGCTATGAATCGCATAAATTTCATCAACTATTCTAATCACATCTATATAAGAAAATAAATAAAATTTAGTATTGTTTGACATACATGATAATCTATGAGGAATATAAATTTGATACATACCTATAAGAAATTCTTTGAATCGATCGATTCTTGATTCAATCTCTCAGTAAAGAAGAAATTGAATTTGTATTTTCTATATCATCGTCATCGTCATCTAAAACCTTGATGTTTGTGCGATAACACAAATGAATAGATACTAAAGTGCTTATTGGCTTGTCCATCTTACTTGCAGTAACAATCTTTACATTTGAGAAAATATGAAATTTTCCTTATTGTATTAATTTTCTCAATCGTATTGTATCATTCTTACGGTAAAACCATGTACATGAGTGTTCTGTTTAAAATTGGATAAAACACTTTATAATTAAGCTAATTTTTTATTATTTAAAATCACAAATAATAATTATATATAAAAATTTAAATGTACCTCATTATCAAGGAGAATAAAGTTAATTTCAGATGATATCTAGTATTTGCGTTTGTTCCTTCCCATATTCAAGTGATTCTTCCTTTTAAGATGACATCGTTTTCATCCACGTGAAGATCAATTAATGGCTTGTATGCTATAATTTTATTATTTTGTCCGACATCCTAATAAAATATCCACAAATTAATTTAATATGAATTCAATTATCAGTATATATTTTAATTTGCAAAATTAGAAACTATTTTATTTTGGAAAAATTTAATTGCAAAAATAATTTAGAAAACTGAAAAGAAATTTTAATTACCTATATATATTTATATAAATTGAAAATATATGTTTTCAAATATTTATTAGTTGCTTATATATTTAGGAAACGCAATTAAATTTCATGTAATAAATAAAATATTTTAATTGCTGTACTAATTTTAAAAATATATTTTAATTGCTATAATAATTTAAATTTTTAATTTAATTAATATATTATATTAAACATTCATTTAAACGTGCAGACTTCTAATCTAATTTATTTAATATATTAATAAACGGAAAATTTAATTTTTTGAAAATTAAAATATATTTATTAAAATAATATTAATAGCCATAATATTTTTAAAACCAAATATCTATTTGCAAAATATTTAATTACCGTAATATTATAAAAATAGAAAAATAAAAGATCAAAACTTTGAATTGCTAAAATATTGTATATAAACCCTAAAAATATATTCAATTCAAAATTTAATTGCTATGATATTATAAAAACCTATTTTCGAAAATATTAATTGCTATAGTATTTTACAAAACTGAAAAAATATATTTTAAATTTAATATATTAATTAACCAAAAATAAATTTTAAAAAATTAAAATATATTTATTAAAATAATATTAATAGCCATAATATTTTTAAAACCGAATATCTATTTGCAAAATATTTAATTACTATAATACTATAAAATAAAGAAAAATAAAAGTTAAAATTTTAATTGCTAAAATATTGTATATAAACCCTACAAAATATATTCAATTCATAATTTTAATTGCTATAATATTATAAAAACCTATTTTTGAAAATATTAATTGCTATAGTATTTTACAAAACTGAAAAATACATTTTAAATTTAATATATTAATTAACCGAAAAATAATTTTTTAAAATTAAAATATAATTATTAAAATAATATTAATAGCCATAATATTTTTAAAACCGAATATCTATTTGCAAAATATTTAATTACTTTAATATTATAAAATAAACAAAATAAAAGTTAAAATTTTTGAATTGCTAAAATATTGTTTATAAACCCTACAAAATATATTCAATTCAAAAATTTAATTGCTATAATATTTATAGTAAATTAACTAAAATTATTTAAAATAAATAAATCTAATTACCTTGACTGGTATGTCGAACAATCATTCCGTGCTTGGATGAAATATCATTTATATTATCTGATCTTGATCTTTCAGCCAAAATACATGAAGAACGTTGTTTAGCTACTTGGCGTTGATAAATTCACCAAATCTACGTCTGTAGAACCATATACACGCAAATGTTACGATTAATTATTTACTACAGCTACATTATATAATCTATTTCTAAAATTTTGATGTTCATAAAAAGTGTACACTCACCTTTGACATGTGATTCTTGGTAATAGATCATTGCAAATAACATTCATATTGTGTAAGATTTTTATCTAGCATAAACATCACAGTAGCAATATTGGTGAAAATAAACAAACTAACCAATATAATAATATAATAAAACTATCAAATTATAAGTTAAAATTCAAAAATTCAATAAATGATAACAATTATATAATGTAATGTTTGAAAATATTAGTGTACAATGTACCTTTCCCTCCATGATGTTGATTTTCGGCCATAAGTATCAACGTTAACATGATCCTAATTCTTAACATACGATCTAACATGCATCACTTGATTAGTTATCTTTCCAAGAGGGCGTCTCCAAAGCGATTGATCGAATATTTATCTATTTGTTTCTCTTTGCATTTAAAATATCTTTACGACGTTTTCTAGCTTCCTTGCTCTTTATATCAACTCTATTTTGTCGATCATCTAAAGCATTTATGTTACTTAGTCATTTTGATCTTATGATTTCAAGGCGTCGCATCGTCGAAACTTAGATAAATGCATTCTACCTTCTATATCTTTCATATTCTAACAGAGAACTAAGTTAATCATGAAATCAAAGGTGTAGACATAAAAGCAGTAACTAAATTATTTTGGTAAAATGTATTGTAAAGCTAAATAAATTTAAAATCTAAATATTGTAACTCAATTATAATATATTTTAAAAATATATGTATGCATTTTAAAATATTTAGACTATCTTGGACAATATCTTTAGTAATTAATTTAAATCAAATATTTATATATATAAAAATCAATTTATAATCAAATATTCAGTCGTTATATTTTATTTAAATATTTTCCAATACTCTAAATTTATTAGAAAATATTGCAAATAAATTATAATATGTGAATATATGATTATAAATTGATTTCTTCTATAATGAATATATAATTTGAATTAGTTACTAAAGATATTGTCAAAGATATTCTATAAATTCGAAAATCCGTACATATATATTTAAAATTGTTTTCTATATGTTGTAATACAAATAAAAATTGAAAATAATTCTAATTTCTTTTTAAATACCGTATAAATGTATTTCAAAATATGATATACAAACAGAAAAGCATAAAAATAAATACCAATTATATACTATAATTGTCATAATCATATACTACAATTGTTGTAATATTTTTTAAAATGCATATTTTTCAAAACTGAAAATATAGTTTTATAAAAATTTAATATTTTAAAGAAACTGATTTAAAAACTCTAAATATTTAAAAATATAGTTTCTCAAAAATATAAAAATTAATTTCCTAAAAGATATACAAACTGAAAAATCTTTAAATGATATATACTAAAAATTAACTTACAAATATCTTCTGAAATTTCTAAAATTGAAATGTTTAAATTATCAAAACTTAACTTTCCAATAAGATATCTTGAACCGAAAATATAAAAATGTAACAACAAATTATATACTATAATTATTATAATATTATTAAGAAAAAGTTAAATATTTTATCAAACTGAAAATATTTTTCCTGAAAATAGAAAATATTTTAAAGAAATATCATATTTAAAAATAGTTTTTAATAATTTGAAATAATTACAACATTTTATTTTCTAAATACCTTTTAAATTAACATCAAACTATGATATATGGATAGAAAAGCTTAAAAATAAATACCAATTATATACTATAATTGTTGTAATTATATACTATTATTATTATAATATTAAGAAAAATTTAATATTTTATCAAACTGAAAATAATTTTTCTAAAACAGAAAATATTTTAAAGAAATTGAATATTTAAAAATAGTTTTTAATAATTTGAAATAACTACAACTTTTATTTTCTAAATACCTTTTAAATTAACATGAAATCAAAATATGATATATGGATAGAAAAGCTTAAAAATAAATACCAAAATATACTATAATTGTTGTAATTATATACTATAATTGTAGTAATATTATTAAACAATTTAAAATATTCAAAATAAATATTATTAAACAATTTAAAATAAATATTACATAATTTTTTGGCTAAATATCATAAAACCCCCTTAACTTTGGACAATTAGCGAAAACCCCCTTAACTTTCAAAATATCAAAAAACCCTTAAGTATTGGGATTATCACAAAACCCCTCTAACTTTTAGATTTTATCAGAAAACCCCCTTAACTTTGATATTTTATCAGAAAACCCCTAAATTAGGGGTTTTCTGATAACATCTCAAAGTTAAGGGGTTTTCTGATAACATCTCAAAGTTAAGGGGTTTTATGATATTTTCAAAGTTAAGGGGTTTTCTGATAATCATCAAAGTTAAGGGGTTTTATAATATTTAGCCTAATTTTTGATATCCGAAAATATTGTTAAAAACCAAAATTTTAAAATTTATAAAAATCCAAAAATATTAAAACAATTTATTTTCTAAATAATCAAAAAATTACCTCAAAATTATATAAAAACTAAAATCTTTAAATGATATATATTGAAAATCAACTTCCAAATAACTTCTAAAATTTATAAAATTGAAAAATTAAAATTACAATTATATTTAAATTATCAAAATTAACATCCTAAAAGATATACAAAATGAAAATGGTTAAAAGTAACTACCAATTATATACTATAATTGTTGTAATTTTAAGGAAAAATTTGAAATTTTGTCAAAATTGATATTATTTATTTCTTAAAACCAAAATTTTACCTGAATTGTTGTAAAAATATTTTCAAAATCTTACTTTATATGAAAATCGAATCACTTTTAAGAAACCAAAATTTTTAAAAATAATTATAAAAAGATAAAAAATATTGCAACACTTTATAATCTTAAAATTAACTACCTAATAAAACGGCAAATATATTTAACAAACTAAAATTTTAAAAATAAATATAAAAATCCGAAATTATTGGAATATTTAGAAATATTTAAGAACAAATTTGAAATTTTAAGATAAAAATTATATAAATTTTTAAAAATTATAATTTGTCAAAATCAATTATATCTTTTTCTAACAACAGAAAATTCAACACAATTATTATTAAAATATTTATTAAATATTAGTATCAAAACCAAAATCTCAGTTTAAATAAAACCTAAATATTTTGAGAAATGTATTTTTAAAAATTATAAAAATTGACTGGAATTATTAAAACCGAAAATAGTTATAAAAAGATAGAAAATATTACAACAATTTATTTTCAGAAAATAATTTTAAAAATCCAAAATGTAAAAATTGGGATAAAAAATATTGGAACACTTTATTTTCAGAAAATTATCAAATAACATATGATGTTAAAATTAACTACCTAAGAAAACCGCAAATATATTTAACAAACTAAAATTTTAAAAATGAATATTAAAATCCGAAATTATTAGAATATTTAGAAATATTTAAGAACAAATTTGAAATTTTAGAAAAATTATAAAATTTATTTAAAAGTTATATTTTGTCGGAACCAATTATATTTTTTCTAAAAATAGAAAATTTAACACAATTATTATAAAAATATTTAGAAAATATTAGTATCAAAACCAAAAATCTTACTTTAAATGAAAACCTCAATATTTTTAGAAATAAATTTTTAAAAATTATAAAAATTGACTGGAATTATAAAAATTGAAAATAATTATAAAAAGATAGAAAATATTACAACAATTTATTTTCAGAAAATAATTTTAAAAATCAAAATGTAAACAATTGAGAAAAAGTGACTGGAAAAGTAAATTAGAATTTCTCGGCATAGTTAAACTTTACCCAATTTTAAATTATTTACCTGATGTATTTCTCGGAGTTTATTCGAATTCCTGATTATAGATCCGCAAAAGAATATGCATGATTGGAGTTGTTCACCGCACAATATGAAAAAATGTCTATATGATATTTTTAAAATATCAGATTCAAGTTTTTAATATTTTCAAAATCCATAAATTATTTAAAAAAATAAATTAATTACCTCGTTTGATCTTTTCATTGGAGGCTCCCTCTACGAAGACAAAGACCGCGTACCTATAACCTTAAAGTATTTTTAAAAATCCGAAAGTATAACAACAATTTATATACAAAAAATTATTAAAATCCTTAAATATTTCACCAAAACTTAATTCAATACCTCGTTTGATCTATCCATTGGAGGCTCCCTCTACGAAGACGAAGACCAAGTACCTATAACATTAAAAAATTAATCAAAATCCGAAAATATAACCACAATTAATATAAAAAAAGTTTTTCAAAATCATAACATATAACTATCGAAAATCATGGTAAAAATAATTTCGTATTTTTTAGTTCAAAAACCCCGAATTTGGAGGTGATGGAGAGAATATGCCTTTTTGGAGGTGATGGAGAGAATATGCCTTTTTGGTAGAAAATATATGATTATCGTGATTATAGGAATTTATAAAATCACGATCTTTATATTTGATAGTTTTATCATTCGGTTTTAAATCACATAAACATTGTTATTTCTATAATTCTCCCAAAGATACTAAATATCCGAAATAATTTGATTTTTGTTATGAAAAGATTTGGTTTTGATAAGATTTTATTTTCGGATTTTGGATGGTTAATAACAAATTAATATAAACTTATCAGTTTGTAACAAAATTTGACAGCATGACTTATCAAAACCAAATCTTGTCAAAGAATAGTTAATAACCAAATCTTATTTTCGGATTTTGTACGGATCTTTATATTTGTTATCTATTTGGTAATCTTTTACTAAATAGGATCTTTTAATAATAGGATTAAATAATTTTGATTTGGATGACTAATCACAATATTTAATAGATTGATTTGGATGGCTAATCACAATATTTAATAGATTAATAGATAGTCGGTAAAATTTTGGAGATACTAAATATCGAAATAATTCGGTTTTGTTATGAAAAGATTTGGTTTTGATAAGATTTTATTTTGAATTTGGATGACTAATAACAATTTTGATTTTATTTTAAAAGATGGGCGGCGTAGATCAACGTCCATGTGTCAAAATAATTTGTGAAGGAATAATCCTATGTGGCAATCTCTTGTGAGTTTTGAGGTCTTTTGGTTTTGCTTTAATGTATACCCTAGTAAAAGATTGATTTGGACGGCTAATCACAATATTTAATAGATTGATTTGGATGGCTAATCACAATATTTAATAGATTAATAGATAGTCGGTAAAATTTTGGAGATACTAAATATCCGAAATAATTCGGTTTTTGTTATGAAAAGATTTGGTTTTGATAAGATTTTATTTTCGGAATTTGGACGGCTAATAACAATTTTGATTTTATTTTAAAAAGATGGACGGCGTAGATCAACGTCCATGTGTCAAAATAATTTGTGAAGGAATAATCCTATGTGGCAATCTCTTGTGAGTTTTGAGGTCTTTTGGTTTTGCTTTAATGTATACCCTAGTAAAAGATTGATTTGAATGACTAATCACAATATTTAATAGATTGATTTGGATGGCTAATCACAATATTTAATAGATTAATAGATAGTCGGTAAAATTTTGGAGATACTAAATATCGAAATAATTCGGTTTTGTTATGAAAAGATTTGGTTTTGATAAGATTTTATTTTCGGAATTTGGACGGCTAATAACAATTTTGATTTTATTTTAAAAAGATGGACGGCGTAGATCAACGTCCACGTGTCAAAATAATTTGTGAAGGAATAATCCTATGTGGCAATCTCTTATGAGTTTTGAGGTCTTTTGGTTTTGCTTTAATGTATACCCTAGTAAAAGATAGGTGTCTAATGACCATAGGGAAAACTTTCGCCTCAATGCGAGCTGAAATTGAACATTGTTTGGGGCTCTATTTATGGAAACACTCATTCCTGAATTAAGTAGTAAGAATATGATGCTTTTACGGTGAAATTCTCTTAAACACCGACCATTCTCTTGTAGCATATTTGTGTCACCTATGGCTAAGTTAGCTTGGCATTGGACAAGAGTAATGCGTTTGTTGCATATGTGTAATCTCTTCAAATTTCAAACTAAAAGTTCCTATATGTAACACAATCTTTTAACTATTGTAAGATTTTAGATTCTCTCTCTTTAATTGCTGCAAATGGATTTTGCAGATCCAAGTGGAAGCTATCGCCCCCTTTCTCCAAGGTAACTTTTGCTCGTCTCTTCGCTTGATTACATGTTTTGTTCAATTCTAACATGAAATTTAAATTGTCCTTTTAATATGCAGGACAGGTGGTTGCTTTTCTTTGCACATATGCAATTAACTTGCAATTTGATATCAAACTGATATCGGTTATCGTTGTGAGATTTATCAGGAATTTCAGGTGGAGTTGTGGCTGGTATTTGTATAGCTGGAGCAGTTCTACTTGTTATCTCCATAGGTTCCTATATTTATGTTTACAGGAGAAAGAAGGCAAGAGCCTCGCTCACTCCAATACCAGTTGAAGAAAACTCTATGATGCAAGGCCGTGGTAAAATTCCTTCATAACTTTCCAGCGCTATGTGTGCGAATATGAAAATCAGTTCTTAAGATTGTGTTTTAAGAAATAGGCTAAATTTCACGAAACCCCCCTTAAGTTTGGCAGTTGCGTAAACTTTTATGCCAGAGTCTCACTGTTGTTATTTAATGAAATCATTTTTTTTTTTAATCAGGTAATGAAGTATCCCCCGATAAAACCCCTGTCATAACACCTAGAGCTGGCAATGCTTCTCCATTCACAGGCATTACCGTCGACAAATCAGTGGAGTTCTCGTATGAAGAACTATCCAGCGCTACGAATGAGTTCAGCATGGTGAATAAAATTGGTGAAGGTGGTTTTGGAGCTGTTTTCTATGCCGAGCTTAGAGGAGAGGTTGGTGACACCATCATATAACAAAATGCATCGAATGAAGCACGATCAGCACTGGTTACAAAATCTTTTGCTTCTTGTCTACTAAAGCTTTAGTTCTGTTCAATTAGTTAGTATATATTCCATCAATTACAAGACGGACATTATCCTTCATGAAGCCATTTAACATGTTTAATAGCCATGAGATAGTAAAATGGTAAATGAAAGTATTTGATTAATATTTGCAATTATTGAATAAAAATTTTTCCTTCTAGAATCTATCCACAGATTAATTTCAATATCAGATACAAGTCACTAAAAATTAGCTTGACAATTCCAGCTACATATACACCTGCCTCAGTACATCTCAACATAATATGTTCCAACAAACAATAGTAGTAAACATGTAAAATGCTACATCATAAAAGTTATTAATCACAACTTCCAAAATGCTTATACTTGTTATTTTAATTGTAAAACTCATATGTGACCTTTTCTTAGTTAATACTGCTGAAGAAAATGTTGCTAGTTTTCCTTTAGCTCTACTTCCAGGCAAAATATCAGGGGTTATTCATTATGCTATGAAATATGCACTGGTTTCTTTCTAGATGAAATTTCCCAAGTTATCGTTCATTACTGTATTGTTTGTTGAATTTCCCAAGTTATCGTTCATTACTGTATTGTTTGTTGATAGTAATCCCAGGAAGTTCCACATCTAATATTTCTTTCATTGTGACAAAGTAATAGAGGGATTAGATTACTACTTAGAAAAAATTAGAGGAAATAATTATTTTATCTTGTATGCTTATACACTTTATATTTCATTAACTAACCACATCACACATCAATAATACCATAATTATTGGTTTCACAATGCACATTTGACATTGATGGATCTGAGACAGATGATAGAAGAAATGCATTTAATTTCATTATATTTCTCTCAGGTTCTTTATTCATCTATCCATCACAATTTGAGCATGTCTTTAGCAGTGATTATTCACTTTACGTGGTTTGAGTATTATTTAAGTGCTTCTTTTTGTTATTTTGAACTGATTAAAGGTTTGTGTATCATTTACTGCCTTGTGCTTTTATATTGCAGAAAGCTGCTATTAAGAAAATGGACATGCAAGCCTCCAGAGAATTTCTTGCTGAACTGAAGGTTTTGACGCATGTTCATCACTTGAATCTGGTCAGTGAAGTTTCTTACCCGTATACATCTTTCTTTAGATATGGAATCTACGAATTTGCATACATACAATGTAGAAATGTCCCCCTTTTACATGTAAACCTCCATTAAGCTAAAATATATTGCACATAATCCCCCAGAAACATTGTGTAGCACAACTACTCATTGCAGAGCAATTCACTAGTCACTGTTTCAAGATGCCTAGAGTAACTGATCTATGTACGGAATCCATTTTCCCAAGACAAATCGATTTCTATTTCAACAAAAGATCATAGATAGCCAAATCCTCAAACCATGATTATTACTCAAGCACATAACACAATTACGTCATTGACGATCCACAATCTAATATAGGTGCGCTTAATAGGATATTGCACCGAGGGTTCTCTATTCCTTGTTTATGAGTACATTGAGAATGGCAACTTAAGTGAACATTTGCGAGGATCTGGTAAGATAACTGCAAGTTTACTAATTCCATTTCAAGTGATATATATGATTAATCTATGATTTCTATTTTTTTTTTTTCCTTTCTTTTCTGGTTGTAGGTAGAGATCCTCTTCCATGGACTTCAAGAGTTCAGATCGCTCTTGATTCAGCAAGGGGTCTAGAGTATATACATGAGCATACAGTCCCTGTATATATACATCGTGACATAAAATCAGCAAACATTTTGATAGACAAGAATTTTCATGGAAAGGTTGCAATTCAGATTTCCCATTTTGCTCTAGAATGCTTATATTCTTCATTTCTTATTAATAGCTCTCTTTGTATTTCAGGTTGCAGATTTCGGATTAACAAAACTTACTGAAGTTGGAAGCACATCACTCCCTACAAGACTTGTTGGTACATTTGGTTACATGCCTCCTGAGTAAGTAGCTCACGAGTTCTCTTTAGTCCTTCCACAATGTCTTCATTTTAAAAATAATTCATTGATAAAATAAATCATGAGAATGTGAAATTTTGTAATTGTTGCTTGAAATATTAAGGACTGACACGTATAATTTACGGGTGCAGGTATGCTCAGTATGGTGATGTTTCACCTAAGGTAGATGTTTATGCTTTTGGGGTTGTTCTCTACGAACTTATCTCAGCGAAAGAAGCTATTGTGAGATTAAATGAATCTGGCACTGAAACAAGAGGGCTAGTTGCTGTGGTTAGTGTTTCTTATACCCTTTGATTTGCAACATTAATCACATGATTATATTGTCATCTCATTACCGAACTCAAAGAGATTATTTGTGATGGGCAAAAACTACGCTAGTTCTGACCCAGTTCTTCTTAGGCCTAAAAGATAGCACAAAACCAGTTTAGTATTGGACCACCATCCCGTTGGTCCAACTCTAAACTGGTTTACAGAAGAACTGGGTCAGGATTCAACCTGACCCAATTTTTAGGTGATTGCCAAACACGACTAAAGTTTTCAGTTTTGGTGAACTTTTGCTAAACACTTGATATTTCAGTTTGAAGATGCTCTTGCCCGACCAGACTCCAAAGAAGATCTCCGGAAACTTGTAGATCCAAGGCTCGGTGAAGACTATCTGATAGAACCAATTCAGAAGGTGAGAAAATTATATCATTAAACTATAACCCTCAAATAAGTTAGGTTCAAATCCTATCAGGCATACATATGAAGCTGGTGAAAAGGACGCTCAATCTGCAAATGCGTGTTAGAATATAAAATTATAATCCTCAACTCTTTGAACAATTCCAATGTTTTGATGTAGTTGGAAAGGATTTTAAGAGTTATATAAGTCAGAAACAGATTCATGTCTGATGTTTGTTGTGCGTTTTTTGTCGAGTTTTAGATGGCGCAGCTTGCGAAGGCTTGCACTCAAGAGAACCCTCAGCTGAGGCCGAGCATGAGATCCATTGTTGTCGCGTTGATGACACTCTCTTCTTCCACTGAGGACTGGGATATGGGATCCTTCTATGAGAACCAAGCTCTGGTCAGCCTCATGTCTGGAAGATAGGCTCTCGTTTTCTTTTGCTTCTTGATTTTTTGTTTTTGGCTTTGTAAATTATTGTCAGTAAATATTGCTTTTGGTCTTTGTCTCAAAAATTTTGTTAAACGAGAGTTATGGTTTGTACAGATGAATGTTAGAATCGCTTCAGCCACTGTGTTGAGATGGCTATTGTAAAATAATGTTTCTGACAGGAAGTGTTGTACAAAAAATATTTGGTATTGATTTTTACTTGATCCTATGGAAAAACTTATGGACAGAGACCTGTTAGTGTAATTTGTACCAGTTAATTTTTTTTTTAATAGAATAAAACAAATAGCTCTTCCCTGTGGCCAAAAAGGAAAAAGTCAGGTTTTCATGCAAGTTGAACTCGGCAACATGTCTATTTTACAGGCAATTGCATGCCTTATATACAATCCAAATGAACTGAAAATAGATCAAAACAACAGCAATTTTGAACTGCTTAATACATCGTTTCGAGACGATTTTGGACCATAAGAAAAAGTATCACCTAAATATCTCATGTCCTACTAACTTACCTTCTATTCTTCTATTACGATATATATATATATCTAAATATCTCCTGTCCTAGTAACTTACCTTTTATTTATATATATATATATATATATATATATATATATATATATATATATATATATATATATATATATATATATATATATATTGGTTGGTTCCAATGAGAACCCAAATAAATGTGAGAACTAAGAACCCAATATCAACCATCCATCATACAAAACCAGAGGCTGAGATTCTGCCAAAATCAAGGTGGCAAAATTGTAATTAAATAGACATTAGAAACTGAAATAAGGGTAAAAAGATAAAAAGCACAGGTACGAAAACCCAAAAAATGCCGAAAATCGCTCGCTCTCTCCGCCAAAATCACTCAGCCAAAACACAACGAATCGTCACAAAATCAACAGCAAACGCAAGAATGACGAATCAAAGTGCAAATTGTCAACAACACATGAAGATAAGAGGTATTTTCGGATTTTTTATACGGAATCCCTAAAAACTGATTTTTTTGGCGAAATCGCAAACTTAAGTAGTTAAAATTAGTGAAAATAGACTAATCAACTATGTTTAATGTCTTTAAAACGCGTTTCGAAAGGGTTTTTTTCTGGGTTTGTAATTTTTTTTAAAAAAAATCGCATGCATGTATATATTTGAGTATTCTGTTTATTAGTCATTTGAATTTTTGGTATTTTGTTGATGTTTTTGACATAATCTCAACGTATATTATGTATATGTATTAATGGGCAAGTTATAATATGTGATTACGTAACACTAATTATGTGATTCTATATATTCTACATTATGATTTTTATAAATTAGATTACATTATTATGCAAATTAGTTCGTGATTACGTAAATTAATCAAGGTGATTACGTTTTGTAAACTTGGTAATTGTTAATCTATTCTAATTGAATGGACTTAGAAAATTGAACCGATCTTTGTTAGATCGTACATGAGATTCGTAATTTATTAGGTGATTACGTAAAAAATACTATGAGATTTAAAAAAATAACAATGTGTTAATGGGCAAGTTATAATATGTGATTACGTAACACTAATTATGTGATTCTATATATTCTACATTATGATTTTTATAAATTAGATTACCTTATTATGCAAATTATTTAAGAGATTGAGAAAATTAATCAAGGTGATTCGAATTGTAAACTAGTTGATTCATTAGTTTATTCTTATTGAATGGACTAAGAATATTCTATACATTAAACTACATGATTTACATCCTATAAAGCTTAGTGTGTGAAAATAATGTTATTTTGTTTCAGGGGTAAAAAAAACTAAGTTCAAAAAGCCAAAGGAAGACAACCGACGATCAGCAAAAAACATCAAACGAGTGGGCGCCAGAAAATGCCGAAAATCGCTCGCTCTCTCCGCCAAAATCACTCAGCCAAAACACAACGAATCATCACAGAATCAGCAAACACAAAAATTACGAATCAAAGTGCAAATTATCAAACAATAGATACCAAAAAATTATTATTTTAGAATTAATGAGATTCCATAATTTATACTACATGATTCTGTAAGAATAACGAAATGATTCTCTTTATATAATAATATGATTCGTATTTTTAAATAGATTAATAAATTAGTTATTTAGAACATAGATTACGTAAACATTCACAATATATTCAAAAAATTGATAAAGATTCGTAACATAACAAAATTGATAATAAGATTACGTAATATAACAATAACATTGATAGTACACAACATTTAACAACAATATCGATGAAAATCAAGGTGATTCGTAAAAAATCATAGGTGATTACATTAAAAATAAAATGTGATTACGTATATTCAAGCACAAAAGCGCTTTCGACTAAAACAACAACAGAAAAAAACAAATCAAAATAAAAGGATCGAAAACAGCATGATTACAGATACCTGAATCTACGCTTTCCATGACAACACAAATAAACGAAAATTTATTGATTTGTTGAATCTTAAACTTGATGATATGCAACAATTCGCGCGGACGAACCGGAAAAAAATGATAAAAAAGATGAAGATTAGACAAAATTGATAGAATTTAATTTAAGGGTAGATTGGTTGAAGATTAGACGAAATTGATAAGGAAGAAGGTTAGCTTAGTTAGAAAAGAAAAATGTGCCTATAATGTAGCTGATTCTATGACCAGCATGCACTTTAGTTAAATTTTTGAATTTAATTGAGTTTAATCACAACCGTTGATTGGTTAAAGATCTAAGGGTAGAGATTTTGTTCTTAGTTCTCATATTTGTGAGGAGTTCTCATTTGATCCAACCCTATATATATATATATATATATATATATATATATATATATATATATATATATATATATATATATATATATATATATATAGAGCAAGGCTCTATAAACTTAAGTTGATAGGGAGCAGTGTCCACTAACTTTTATATCCATTGATCTTGACTTGAGATCCGTGAAATCAAAATGCACACAAATCTCAAAGTGGGCTTTATATCTTTCACAAATCCCAAGGCAACATCAATGAATAGAAAAGTTGGTGGATGACTATTCCCTATCAACTTAAGTTTATAGGAGCATTGCTATATATATATACTAGTATTCAACCCGTGCAAAGCACGGAAAAATTTGAATTTGAATTTCTTGTAGGCTCTGATAACATTTTCTGAAATAATTGTGGGAGAGTGCACGAGAGATTTAATGTTTTAAGTTCTTGTAGCATTTCTTGTGCTCTGATCTTTTGAGGTTTTGCTTTTATATGAAAAGTAGTTGATATATATATATATATATATATATATATATATATATATATATATATATATATATATATATATATATATAAAGCTCCTATAAACTTAAGTGGATAGGAGCACTTTAAAAGTTTAGTGGACAAGTGCTCCTATCCACTTAAGTTTATAGGAGCTTTACTATATATATATATATATATATATATATATATATATATATATATATATATATATATATATATATATATAGTAAAGCTCCTATAAACTTAAGTGGATAGGAGCACTTGTCCACTAAACTTTTTATCCTTTAATTATGCTTTGAGATTTGTGCTACACATCAATGCAATCTTTGAGATTTGTGCCTTCATTTGTAGCACATGCCAGCACAAATCTCAATGCAAAATTAATGGATAAAAAAGTTGGGGCACAAATTGTAGGCGTTAAAAATTGCTTATCAATACCCAAACAAGACTCGTAAACGGTGGGTTGACAACCGACGATCCATCCGACGGCGCGACCGAGCAGCCGTCGGCGTGATTCTGCATAAAGCATAAAGCGGTCGGCGAACCCATGAAGTGAGTCGGCGAGGCGTACGAGCCAGCGAAACGACGCGTCGTGGAGAAAACCCGACGACGAAGCTCAACGAGGCGAGTTGGCTAAACTCAAACGTTGACGAGACGGAATCAACCGTACTTAGTCCGTCGATGCAAACGAACCGTTTGAGCTCTGAAAGTTGATCGGACACGGACTCGAACACAACGGCGACATCACCGGAGCAAAACTAAGCCCGGAAGACCGAAGAATCGACGAAGAATCGGAGAAACGGCCTAAAACGACGAGGCCAGCGAGCGCCGCTGACAGCGGCACCGGCCAAGTGGCCAAGGTGGCTCGGCCACTTTGGCCGAGCCACCTCGGCCAACTTGGCCGGGTGCCCGACAAGTGGCGAGGTGGCTCGGCCACTTTGGCCGAGCCACCTCGACCAAGTGGCCAGGTGGCTCGGCCACTTTGGCCGAGCCACCTCGACCAACTTGGCGAGGTGGCTCGGCCACTTTGGCCGAGCCACCTCGACCAACTTGGTAGAGGTGGCTCGGCCACTTTGGCCGAGCCACCCATTGGCGTAGCGCTGTTTTTGTATAAATAGGGGGGGTCTTGCTCATGGAGGCTTGGATTTTGGTGGATTTTGGAGAGGACTTGGACTTGGATTTTTGAAGATCGGCTTTGGGATTGGCGGGACTTTCGAGGATTTTCGAAGAGTTCTCCACGAGATCCACGAGCCGTCAGCGCCGTTCGAGCACCGGCGAGTACAAGTTCAGTCGACGTCAGATCCACAAATCGCGGGGTAAGAAAACTTCGGGTCGAACTCTGAGATACCCTCTAGGTTAAGCCGTCTTAACCTCGGGGATAGCTGTGATTTCTCCTTGTAGATCTCACCGCTCGGCGATCCTCTCCTTCGTGAGTGTGATCCCTCGGTAACCGTTTCCTTCGTGAAGCGAGCCCCTCGTCTGTAGTTCGGAACAGGGTTTACACGGGGATCGAATTGCGGTGGTCAGCGGACGAACAAAAGTCCGACACGGGCAAAGAACCCGCATAGCGAGGATCGGGAAAATAGAGATCCTCGTGTTTGTTCACAAAAGGAAGAGAGTTGTAATTTTCGTTTTCATTATGCGCCTAAAATAAAGGCATTTTCTTTGTTTGAAATTTTGTTGTAGGCCAACAAAGGCGTACAGTTCAAACAAGCAATGAATAACAAACCAACTTTCCGCGAACAAGGCTGGCGACCACGGTGGGAGCCAGCGGCTTCAACAAAGAAGCCGTCGTGCATAACCGCGGATCCGATCCCGGTCATCGAGGAGGTCGAGTTCGAGTTCGACCAGAAGAAGTATGAAGAATACCTCTCCTCCTCGTCGAGATCGGTTCCCCATAAGTCCAAGATGGTCTCCGCTGCAAGGAAGACCCAATCGGCCTCGAATCGCGGCGAAAAATCCACCACCACCGCCGTCAAAGTGCGGACAACGGTGGTTCCCGGCCTAACAACGGCCAAACCTTGAGAACCCTGTCTTCCGGGGGTCGATTCCGCCAATGGCGTCGTGACTCTCTCAAGAGAGCCCGTCGAGGCGACGTCGGCGCTGGCGAAACAATTAGCCAGGCGAAAGAATCAATGGATGGGGTCGCTATGGCGGATCTAAGATCTAAGTTGACTTCGGTGAAGTCGAGATCGTAGCCGATTCCTCTGGTAGGCGACAAGCGAATGGGTCGAGTCAAGCGGAATCGTTCCGCAGCGAGCGATATCCGGCGCTCCTCGCGCAAGCACGGGCTTTGGTGCATCAAGCCCGTGAATTGAAGAAGGAGGCGGCCAAGAAGTCGTCGACAAATCAGCTAGCTTGGAAGCCCAAGTCCGTCGAGGCTTCAACTTCGACGAACCCAACATCCAAGCCTAGCTCTGCCAACAGGCCAACTCCTGCTCCCGTGCTCAAATCAGAAATTGTGAGCACCTCAGCAAAAGTGGCGTTGACACCAAAGTCACCTCCGGCGTCTGTACCCGAACTTCCGGCGAAGCTAACTCTCGCCACGACCAGCAGGCTTACCGTCAAGGATCGCCTAGGTCCGTTGAAGGAATCGCGGGTCACTCCTAATACAGGGGGTCGTACCCACAAAGATAAGAAGAAACCTGCAGCTGCTCGCACCGGGCTTCAAATCGAAGTCCGAGAGCCCGTCGAAGAATCACACTCGCGAAGGCGTGCGTTGCGGCGAGTGACTTATGAAAGGCCTATTTGTTCTCAGAAGGAGACGCTCTCATCTGACGATGACAACGTTATACCTGAGAAGTCGTGCCAACACACGATAGGTTGCTCCGGTATTCATGCCGACGAGTTGTACTATCGTCTTTGAAGTCTGATAAATCGAAAAGAGCGCGAATTAAACATGCCTTGCTTGTGCTCGAAGCGATCAAAGCGGTGTTATCGAGTGCAAGCTGCGCTAAAACAACTCGGAAAAGGCGTCGGTCTTTGATAGGCTCGGCGAGAATACGAATCAAATCAAGGCGCTTCGCAAGAAGAGATGGGCGCCCAGGCGATGAATTGCCGAGTGTTACCATCAATATGACCAGCGAGGGGCGTCGTCGCGTGCGTTCGAGGCATCGCAGCGAATGACTTCGATTGCGGTCGGGACTGTTAAACGACAATTATCGCAAGATGCAAAGGATTACCCTCGAGATGATGAAGTGTCGGATGCGGCTCGCGATGGCTTCCGATAATACAATTTCGGCATAGGACAACCTCGCGGCGTTCATGATCAGCGGAGCAGTGTCCCGGATGCTTGAAGAGGCCTAACCAAGCAAAAGGACAACTTTAAGCTTGAAATGGAACGGCCATGCGGCGGATGAGAGCAATGCATGACCAACAGATCCGGCGATAATGAACCGTCAAAGCGAGCCAAGTCTTCGCAATAATGTCAACTTAACGGATAGCGACACGGACGAGAGAAAGGCGAAAGCGTAGATGATCATCTTTGCTTTCGGCAAAGCGCTAGCGATAACACCGTCGTTCCTCCCCAAGTTTACGAGCGGAGATGTAGGGAAAATGAGAAAATAAAAGACCTCGAGAGCAAAATCAATACTTTGATTTCGCTCAAGAGGTAAAGAAAACGGGTATACCATGTCCTTACCCAAGGGAGTGGGAATCGATCCGTATCCGGCAAAATTCAACCTCATCAACTTTACACCGTTTGGCGGAAGGGATCGCCCACTCGGCACTTGATCTACTTCAAGTCTCATCTAGGTGTTATCTCCGACGAGCCCTTGATGGTTCGGTCATTCGTTGGCACCCTTGGCGGGCTGCCTTGATTGGTACCGCCGTCTCAAACCGAGGGCGTTAATAGGCTGGGATGATATGGAGGCCATGTTTCTCACCAATTTCTTCGATGATGACAGAGGTATCCATCGGTTCTTTGTTGGACGAGAAAGCGAAGAGCGAAACGATGGATAACTTTGTCAAGAGGTTGAAATAAGGCAATGAATTGCGAGACCGATAACGGAGAAGTTCATTCTCCAAACTTGTCATAACAACTTGTCATTGGGCGTGTTGGAAGCAATGGGAGCTGCCGTCAGAGACACGGAAAGATTTAAGGATACGTGGAGAGCAAGCCGGCGATTCACGAGAAGGAAAAGCGGAGAGAGGTCAGCTGTGGTGGATGCTCACAAGCGAACTTTGTCCCCGGCAAAGGTAAAGCGCCGACAAAGTCGTAGGCGTTAATCAAGCGTTGAGCTGCAACCACAGCGGTCGCAGCGGCGTGCACCACGGCAATCACGGCCTCAATGGCGCCAACAAACTCGAATCGAAACCATCCGGTTCGAGGTTTCCCAAGACTTACTCGTTCAGGGCGAGGAAGTTCGGGCATCTTCAAGTACCTTCGGAAAACAACAAAATCCGGTTGCCCCAATTGTAAATCAAGAGGAGGCAAACAAGGTTCTGATCCTAAGTCATTGCTTACCACGGTACATCATCCTACAAAGTTCTGCTACCATCTCAAGGACAAGATTCAGGCCTTGATCGATGTTGGAGTCATTACTCCAAAACCCTCTAAAGAGAAGAAGGTGGGAGCAAATGCAGTCTCTATAAGCTTCGGATCAGTTCCTTCGGATTGGTTCCAACCGGCGCCCGGTTGTGAAGGTAGGAATGAAGATGGTGAATGAAGATCCTCACGGGCAGCGTAAGAAGGGGCTCGTCACCGCCTGACGACAAGCGGAGAAATCCTTTGGGTCCACCGACTTCTTTGGAAGACGATCAGTGGACTACATCCTCGGCCATAAAGAAGTCCAAGGGAAAAGGCAAGCTATGCCATGCTGCTTCAGCAATTCCAGAGAAGGATGATGAAAAAGTATCCACCTTCCAATTTCCGGAAGAAGAGCGGGAAGTCTTCGCTACTAGGAGTGGACAAGAATACTCCTACAAGTATCCAGACACTCCAAATCCAAACGCTAAGACACTGTCAGAGCTGGGGGTGACCACGACTCCTCTCACTCGTGCAGAGAAAGAAAAAGCAGCTGAAGCAAAGGAGAAACAGCCTCAGGTCCAGGAAGCTCAACTCCCGAAGCAGTCCCGATTCAATCGCCCGATTGTGAGGGATAGACCGGGAACATCGGGCTCTCCATACCGTTTCGACGTCATGGCCCAGTTGGCGAACATCCCGGCCAGAATAACTCTCTACGAGTTGCTCCGATTGTCAAAGGAAACCCGGGAAGCTCTACAAGAAGCTCTGGCTGACTCTGAGGTGTTTCTCACTCAGATCAAGCGATTCGGAAGAATCGCACAACAATGCAACTTGGCAACCAAGCACTTCCCTGCATTACTTTTACAAAGGAGGATATGCGGGCGAGAGATTCAAACACGATCGGCGCTATACTTCACGGGTATATTGGCTCTAGTGAAGTTAGCAGGATCCAAGTCGATCCGGGTTCGGTATGAGCATTATGCCCTGCGCCTCATGTATCACCTTGGAATCCACGCGATGGTGGCATCAGCGAGCACAATGATCTATGGGTTTAACACCAGCGGTCTCGGCGCTTGGTAAAATCGGATAAAGTGCCAAATGGGGATTTAAAGTCGAAGTCACTGCTATGTGATTGGCGAGACTTCCTATAACTTATTGTTGGGTCGACCTTGGATCCACGGTAACGTTATAGTCCCATCTACTCTTCATCAGTGTCTCAAATATGTAGACACGAATAATGAAGTCAAGACGGTGGTCGCGGACAAACAACCGTTTAAGGGGATGGAGAATTATTTCACTGATTCTCTCCTCTACGGTAATGAGTCGGCGAATCATCGGCCCAAGGTACGGACAGCGGTGAAGAAGGCGATACGAAGCGGGCTTGGTTATAGTGGAGGTTTTGTTTTAAATGACATTATACCCCTTGTAATCAATCTTGACGATGAAGAATCGTCAGATGAACATTGTAATTGGCAAATTGCCGATGAATCAATAAATGACGATTTAGAGTACCCTTTGTCTTTGAATGATGTAATGCGAGGTTTATACAACGATCGAGTTGCACTTACCAACTCGGTCTTCTTGCTTTACACAAAAGCAATTCCAAGACTCCTTTGGGACAACACTCGTCATCCCACGAAGATCAAGTAGTGAAAAAGACTTGGTTTACGGAAAAGGAGATGCAGTTCAGCGAATCATTTCTTAGAAGGAGATGAAGATGACAACGGGCCTATCCTCAACACATTCGGATATAGTCGAAACAGGGTATCATGAAGAAGTGGGGTGCGACTTGACACAAGGAGAAGGTCTATGTTTGGGCGAGGTCCTCGAGTCCCTCCTAAGCGGCATATGTCCCAAAGGGAAGCCGGATAACTACTATGCATTTAGAAGGGATTGGGATACGAATCCTCCTCGGAAGATGAATGCTCATGGCTAATTGATGATAATCCACCTGATGAGGGAGACGGACATTCGTCTGATTCTTCGGCTTGGGATTCTGACACCAGCCTGGAGAAGCTTTCAAGGCTTTGATGTCAAATATGGCTACGGTCGATCCTGCTACTATTGAGGGTGATGAAGATATGCCAACATGGGAAGACCCATGGATCCATCAACTTCGAGGCGGTTTGGGGATAGATTGAACAAAGAGAACCCCCCACTAAGGACGAGGTAGTCCAGGTTAATATGGGTGATGAGGAGCATCCTAAGCTCATAAACATCAGCAATACTCTTCCCTCGAAAGAGAAGGAAGAGTTGATCATCCTAATCAGGGAGTATATCGATGTATTCGCTTGGAGCTATGAAGACATGCCAGGACTCGACCCTAATGTGGCGACACATCGCCTCAACATCAAGATGGATGTCAAACCTGTCAAGCAACAGCAAAGGCGGTTTAGATCCACAAATATTGCAGCGATCGTTGGCGAAGTGAAGAAACTCATAGAATCGGGATTCATCGAGGAAATTCAACATCAGTTGGGTGGCGAATATAGTCGGTCCGCGAAGAAGAATGGTTCGTCGGGATGCGTATGGAGCTTCTGAGACTGAGCGGCTGCTTGCCCAAAGGATGATTTCCCTCGCCAATCACCGGCGTCATAGTGGACAATACATGTGGATTGAGAGGATGTCCTTTATGGATGGCTTTTGGGTACAATCAAATCAAGATGCACCCGATGGCGTAAACACGGCGTTGAGCAGCCCATCGGTATATTTTGCTACGGTCATGCCGTTCGGCTTAAAACGCCGGTGCAACATACCGGTGAGCAATGGCGGAAATTTTCGGGATCATCTTGGAAAAGCGGTCGAATGCTCGTCGGCGATTTGGTCGTGAAAAGCCGTGACAAAGGAGATCACATCAAAGATCGAGAGCGGTATTGAACTCATGCGAACTCATCAACTAAAGATGAACCACCAAATCCTTCCTTGGGATGTCTAGTGGCAAGTTCCCGGCTTTGTCGTCACCGACAAAGGAATCCGTCGATCGACAAAGTGAAGGCAATTCAAGAGTTGCAACCTCAGAAATCGAGAGAACTTCGGGGGTTACAAGAGGCGATTGGCGTACATCCGGCGGTTCATATCGAACCTATCACGGGAAGTGCCAACCATTTTCTAAGTTAAACAAGAAGGCGTGTCGTTTATTTGGGGCGGCCTTTGTCGAGCGTTTGAAGAGATCAAATCGTATCTCGCTAAACCACTGTTCTTGTTGCACCTTGTCGGAAAACCGTTCACGATCTACGTCAAGGCAGCGGATCACTCGTTAAGCGCCTTACTGCGCGGGGCGGCGGCGGTGGTCCGCGAGCGGCGATGTATTACAGGCGAACATTGGTGGCTGAGTCTCGATACGAATGTCGAAGCGGTGCCTTGCATTAGTGTTAGCGATTGAAAAATCGACACTATTTAGTCGGACGGGCGATTTATGTTATCTCTAATGTAAATCCGGTCCGAATATTTATGACCGGCCTCAATGAGTTGGCGTCTAGCGAAATGGGCCTTACTCTTGTCCCAATATGACTTGCACTTCAAACAACGAAGTCGGTCAAAGGACAAGCGATTTGTGATCTCAGCTTGACCGGAACAGCGGACTTGATTGAGCTATATGATGATCTCGGGATGAAGTTGAAGTCAACACTACATCGCACCAACAAATATGGCGATTATATTTTGTGAACTTCTCGAGCCACTAATGTGGCAAGTACCCGGATGTTCTAAAATCTCATTTGAGTCGGAGTTGTCTTGATTTCCAGGAATCATGTCATGCCCGTGCTTATTCACTCACGAACCTGTTCCAATAGCGTAGCGAATATAACGCTACTTATCGGACTTAGCTTAGCCAAAGCTGGGGTCGAATATCTCGAAGCGTCTGGCGATTCGCAATTGATAGTTAAGCGGGTTAGTGGTGACTACGAAGTCGAGAATCGGATCTAATCCCTATCATCGGATAGCTATTGAAATGGCGGACTCATTGAAGAATTCTTCATCGAATATATCCAGCGCCTCCAAAGCGCTTATCGCGGATGCTGCGGCGTTAGGCGTGTCGTTAGCACAACCTTAGAGACCGAGCAACTAGTTACGGTCGGGACTCACCAACTCTTTGTACCATTATACGAAGAGGCACAAGAAGATAAGGGGTAGTTACCAAAGTATATACAACCCAAACCAAGTTGGAGCCGAGATTGGCTTTCCTATCATCGATTCGTCTTACATGGTATTCTACCGGAAGGCGTGAAGGAGAAGAGTCAATCGGCGAAGAGCTCAAGATTCTTTACGACCACGAAACCCGGATGCTATATCGTAGAGTGCGATGGTCTTTACTCCGATGCCTCTCAAACAAAGGCGGAGAAAGGTCGCCGGGGAAGCACGAAGGTGAATGTGGTGCGCACCGGCTGGTCCCAAGCTCTGGCGAATCGAGGAGAATGGGCTACTTTTGGCCCACGATGATTAATAGCCTTGATTGAATGCGCTTCGGAAATGCCATGCGTGTCAAATTCCGCGAATTATATGTATCGGCCTCTGGCGGTTGCATCCTTCGGCCATGTCACGGCCATTGAGACATGGGGAATGGGCGTTGTAGGTCCCATTTTCCTCCGTCGGTTAAAGGAGATCGGTTTATTCTAGCGATCACCGACTACTTCTCAAGTGGTGAAGCAATCCCACTAAAGGAGGTCAAAGCGATAAATCGTCGATTCATCAAACACCATGTCATCTATCGACATGGTGTCCCAAACGGATCGTGCATGACAGCGGTCCCCAATTTATCGGCAATTCCTTCATCGGGTTTTGCGAAAATTTAAGATACAAGATGTCGTCGGCGACCTATAATCCGGCGGCGAATGGGTTAGGCGTTCAACAAGGCGATAATCAAGATTTTGTCAAAGCTTGTGAAGAATAACAAAGCGAGGCGGGATGATAAACTTCGGAGAAGCACTCACGGGCATATCGCTGCTTGATGCGTCTGTTGGCGGGAGCTACCGTACTCTACGGTCTACGGGTGTGAAGCAATTCTCCGTTGGAAATCGAGATCCGTCACTTGGCGTCGCCCTTACAGCGAGATGGCGACCGAAGAACAACATCAAAAGCGTCTCGAAGAGCTTGAGATGTTAGATGAGAAGCGCTGGAGGCTCAACAATGCATTGAGTTCTATCAAGCTAGGATGTGAGGGCTTTCAACAAGAAAGTTCGACGAGAGAACCTTTAAGGAGGAGATCTCGTCCTCGGCGCTGGAAGCGGTGATAATTCTCAACTCCAAAAGAAAGGTAAATTGAACCCAAATGGGAAGGACCGTTTATAATAGACACGATCTATTCAAGCGGTGCATATCATATATCACCTGAGAATGGCGGCCGGCAATTAATCTTAGATAAATGGGAAGTTCTGAAGAAGTATCATCCTTAGTACATTCAAGATAACCCATTACGATGGGAAGTTTCTCGAGAATATCTCACTAATTTTCATGAGGATAACCCTAAGTTATTGTGTTTTCCCCAAAATTCTCTCACCGATCAAATTCATTGGCGGTGGGCCCACTAAAAATCTCCTGGTCCAACCACGGCAAAATCCCTCTCGATTCCTTCCACGAGCGAGAGGTCCACTCAAATTACGGTTGCAATCCTACAAAAGCGAAAGCTATCCATACCCTTCCAAAATTCTCGGTGGAGACAACACTCTTAGTTTCTCATCGGAAATAGAATACATTCTTCCTTTCCCACCTTCACTGGAGATAGGACACATCCTTCCTCTTGAAGCAAGAGATAGAATACATTCTTCCTCTCTTGTCTTAGATTCTCGGTGGAGATCCCACTCTTAGTCTCATCTTTCAAGAGTCTCAAAATGGAGATCCCATTTTAGTCTCTTTCCTTTGGAAGCAGGACAAAAATCCTTCCTTTCGATTATCAGGAGATAGGAAACAAGATCCTCCTTCCTCTCCATGTTCAAGAGATAGGACACAAAACCTTCCTCTCTTGTTCATCCCTTACAGGAGATAGGAGACAAGATCCTCCTTCCTCTCCACCCTCGGGAAATAGAATACATTCTTCCTTTCCCACCTCAATCAATTTTATTCGGTTCAATCCTTCTCCGGTCAAAGAAGCCAAGATTCATCTTGGGGTATTTTATCGAAACCTAAGAAGGGATGAAGTCGGCGCTAACAGCGTCGCCGGTTTAGTCTTTCTCCGATTGAAGAAGACACGAGTTGATTAAGGGTATTTTATCGAAACCTAAGAAGGGATGAAGTCGGCGCTAACTTCAGCGTCGCCGGTTTAGTCTTTCTCCGATTGAAGAAGACACGAGTTGATTAAGGGTATTTTATCCGAAACCTAAGAAGGGATGAAGTCGGCGCTAACTTCGGCGTCGCCGGTTTAGTCTTTCTCCGATTGAAGAAGACACGAGTTGATTACAGGGTATTTCATCCGAAGCCTAAGAAGGGATTAAGCCAGCGCCTCACCGCAGCGTTGCGGTTTAGTCTTTCTCCGATTGAAGAAGACACGAGTTCGATTCGGGGTATTTCATCCGAAACCTAAGAAGGGATGAAGTCGGCGCTAACTTCGGCGTCGCCGGTTTGAATCTTTCTCCGATTGAAGAAGACACGAGTTCGATTCGGGGTATTTCATCCGAAACCTAAGAAGGGATGAAGTCGGCGCTAACTTCAGCGTCGCCGGTTTAGTCTTTCTCCGATTGAAGAAGACACGAGTTCGATTACGGGGTATTTTGTCGAAGCCTAAGAAGGATTAAGCCAGCGCCTCACCGCAGCGTTGCGGTTAGTCTTCCGTGAAAAAGGCGAAGCCTCGTATTCAACATCGTAGCATTAAGTCTAAGAGAGTCTCATTCTTTTAGCACAACGTCGCGTGCGGGCGGAGCGGATAATCCGCCGCGCTAGCCCAACTCAAGCGGTAGTTGGTAAAGGCTAATCAAATCCGTTGAAGGTGGGGTTGGCCAATAACCCTAAAGTCGGCCTAACTTCAGCGTCGCCGGTTTAGTCTTTTAGATTGAAGAAGACACGAGTTGATTAAGGGTATTTCATCCGAAGCCTAAGAAGGGATTAAGCCAGCGCCTCACCGCAGCGTTGCGGGCGATCTCTTGCCCGTAAAAGTACCGAGCCTATGTATTCAACATCATAGCGAGTCTAGAAGAGTTTCATTCTTCGGCCACAATGTCGCGTCGCGGAGCGGATCGAGATAATCCGCCGCGCTAGCCCAACTCAAGCGGTAGTTGGTAAAGGCTAATCAAATCCGTTGAAGGTGGGGTTGGCCAATAACCCTAAAGTCGGCGCCTCACCGCAGCGTTGCGGTTTAGTCTTTTCGATTGAAGAAGACACGAGTTGATTAAGGGTATTTCATCCGAAGCCTAAGAAGGGATTAAGCCAGCGCCTCACCGCAGCGTTGCGGGCGATCTCTTGCCCGTAAAAGTACCGAGCCTATGTATTCAACATCATAGCGAGTCTAGAAGAGTTTCATTCTTCGGCCTAGCGTCACGTCGCGGAGCGGATCGAGATAATCATACGCTAGCCCAATTCAAGCGGTAGTTGGTAAAGGCTAATCAAATCCGTTGGCGGTGAGGGTTTGCCAAAAATCCTATAAGTATTATGGTTAATTATTTACGATGAAATAAAAGAATCATAATAGAGCACAAAGAGGGCAATATGTTTTATTGATAAAAGGCTGAAGTTACACAAGTTTTCTAAGCGGCAAATTTATGGCGACAAATTTCTTTGCTTTAACTCAGATACTTTATTGAGGAAAGCTTGTTGAAGTTCCTCTGAGCTTCGGCCACGAAAGTCTCCTCGGCGCCATTAAGGGCCTCATGATCTCCTTCTTAATGTCAACCGGCTTACGTTTGAGAGTTCAAATTTCGAACTGCGACAGCGAGCCTTTTCTTTGTTGGCCTTCGTCGGCTTCAAGGCGATCGGGCTCTCCCTCGCCGCTTGGAGTTCTGTTGAGCTCTACTATCCTCGCTTCTCCATGACACAAGATCGAAAATGTCCCACGGAGGATGAAGTTTCAATGGCGGCTGATCTCCAAATGATGCTGGTCCGTTGCATGTGAACTTGAGTCGGTAATAGCGCAAGCATCTGCCAAGGCGTCGGTGAGCCTCTGTCTGTCTTTATATATGAGGAGAACGGCTACCTCAAAATCTTATAGACTTTGGAGCTTAACCTCTAAATGGTGAAACCATCGACAATGTGGCGGACTCAATTTTCGGATATTCTCGGGTTGCTTAGCCTACTCCAAATAGGATTACAGTATAAACTAGTTCCTAATTCTTAGCGAGAAGTTCTGGAGAATATTACCATATTCTTAAGGATAACTTCGATAACCCTCAACTTCCTCCTTTGTGGAACCTCAAAGAGGGATAAATTGGCCAATTACGGCGGTGCTTATGTTGGCCGGACGGTAGCGTTCAACCTTGAAAGAATTCCTCGGCTGTATCAATGCCGATTTATGCGTCGCTACAAGAAGGCCAATCGGTCATGATGCGGGTGGGATAAATCCCAAAAGAATTCCTCCCGAGGATAATTGTGCTCCAACAAGGAGTATACGATGGCGGCGCCAACCAGCGTCGTCGTAGAAGGATTCACCGATCAGCGGTTGGGATCCATAAAGATCGCCGCGCCGGTCAGCGTTGCACTTTCGCCGATTGAAGGCTAAAACCCATATAGTTTGAAGCTAATTAGCGTCGTAGTGAAGAATTCCCGATCAGCGGAGGAATCTCGATGGTCAATTGGGCGACAATCCACCGACACGAGTCAACAACGGTAAGGAAACTTAATTAGCTTCTGATTGAAATTCCAACAACGGTCAAGCAATAAATGCGACACCGTAACACCTGGGTATCCTACAAAGCAGCGGAGAACACGAGAGGATTGGAGGAATTAAATCTGGAGCCAATCTCAAAAGAAATTCATCTACCGACTTACGGTCAAGATCTCGACAGCGGTCGGACAAAAATGCGATGCAGTAATGCTTTCGGCAATCCTACAAAGCATTGGAAAGGCTGAAGGGAGATGAGAGATCAAGCGCCAAGGTCATTCGTAAGTCCTATCCGCCAACTAAAGGGGTGAAGGGCTCATCATGTCAAAGCATCGGACTCATCAAGCGAGGCGAGGCGCTTTGGAGGGTATCTGTGGCGTTAAAATTGCTTATCAATACCCAAACAAGACTTCGTAAGCGGTGGGTTGACAACCGGCGATCCATCCGGGCCCAGCGACCGAAGCGTCGGCGATGCGCCGCCATAAGCGGTCGGCGAACCCATGAAGTGAGTCGGCCGCGTCTGAGCGGATGAAACGGCAGCGTCGTGGAAAAACCGACGGCGAAGCTCCAGCGGTTTGTAGAAGCGTTAAAAGTACTTATCGGTGCAGAACAAGACTTCGTAAGCGGTGGGTTGACAACCGGCGATCCATCCGGCGACCGAGCAGCCGTCGGCGTGATTCGCCATAAAGCATAAAGCGGTCGGCGAACCCATGAAGTGAGTCGGCGAGGCGTCTGAACGATGAAAGCGGCGTCGTGGAAAACCGGCAGCGAAGCTCAGCGAAGCGAGTTGGCTAAACTCAAGCGTTGGCGAGGCGGAATCAACCGTGCTTAGTCCGTCGATGCAAGCGAACCGTTTGAGCTCGAAAGTTGATCGGACCACGGTTCGAACACAATGGCGACATCACGAACAAAACTAAGCGGGAAGACCGAAGAATCGGCGAAGAATCGGCGAAGAATCGGCGAAGAATCGGCGAAGAATCGGCGAAGAATCGGCGAAGAATCGGCGAAGAATCGGCGAAGAATCGGCGAAGAATCGGCGAAGAATCGGCGAAGAATCGGCGAAGAATCGGCGAAGAATCGGCGAAGAATCGGCGAAGAATCGGCGAAGAATCGGCGAAGAATCGGCGAAGAATCGGCGAAGAATCGGCGAAGAATCGGCGAAGAATCGGCGAAGAATCGGCGAAGAATCGGCGAAGAATCGGCGAAGAATCGGCGAAGAATCGGCGAAGAATCGGCGAAGAATCGGCGAAGAATCGGCGAAGAATCGGCGAAGAATCGGCGAAGAATCGGCGAAGAATCGGCGAAGAATCGGCGAAGAATCGGCGAAGAATCGGCGAAGAATCGGCGAAGAATCGGCGAAGAATCGGCGAAGAATCGGCGAAGAATCGGCGAAGAATCGGCGAAGAATCGGCGAAGAATCGGCGAAGAATCGGCGAAGAATCGGCGAAGAATCGGCGAAGAATCGGCGAAGAATCGGCGAAGAATCGGCGAAGAATCGGCGAAGAATCGGCGAAGAATCGGCGAAGAATCGGCGAAGAATCGGCGAAGAATCGGCGAAGAATCGGCGAAGAATCGGCGAAGAATCGGCGAAGAATCGGCGAAGAATCGGCGAAGAATCGGCGAAGAATCGGCGAAGAATCGGCGAAGAATCGGCGAAGAATCGGCGAAGAATCGGCGAAGAATCGGCGAAGAATCGGCGAAGAATCGGCGAAGAATCGGCGAAGAATCGGCGAAGAATCGGCGAAGAATCGGCGAAGAATCGGCGAAGAATCGGCGAAGAATCGGCGAAGAATCGGCGAAGAATCGGCGAAGAATCGGCGAAGAATCGGCGAAGAATCGGCGAAGAATCGGCGAAGAATCGGCGAAGAATCGGCGAAGAATCGGCGAAGAATCGGCGAAGAATCGGCGAAGAATCGGCGAAGAATCGGCGAAGAATCGGCGAAGAATCGGCGAAGAATCGGCGAAGAATCGGCGAAGAATCGGCGAAGAATCGGCGAAGAATCGGCGAAGAATCGGCGAAGAATCGGCGAAGAATCGGCGAAGAATCGGCGAAGAATCGGCGAAGAATCGGCGAAGAATCGGCGAAGAATCGGCGAAGAATCGGCGAAGAATCGGCGAAGAATCGGCGAAGAATCGGCGAAGAATCGGCGAAGAATCGGCGAAGAATCGGCGAAGAATCGGCGAAGAATCGGCGAAGAATCGGCGAAGAATCGGCGAAGAATCGGCGAAGAATCGGCGAAGAATCGGCGAAGAATCGGCGAAGAATCGGCATGGCGAGGATCGGGAAAATAGAGATCCTCGTGTTTGTTCACAAAAGGAAGAGTTGTAATTTTCGTTTTCATTATGCGCCTAAAATAAAGGCATTTTCTTTTGTTTGAAATTTTGTTGTAGGCCAACGAAGGCTGCCACGAGTTCAAGCGAGCAATGAATAACAAACCAACTTTCCGCGAACAAAATGGCGACCGGTGGGAATAGCGGTCTCAAGTGAGAGATCGTCGTGTAAGTAGCCGCGAATCAGTTCGGCGAAGAAAGTCAAAGGCCTCAAGGGCGGATAGGAAAAAATTTTCGAGTGCCGCGGACCATAAGGGCCGCTGCCTTGACCCCATGCGCTAGGCTGGCGGGACATGCGCTTCTGCGTAGGGTGTAATGCGCTCAGCCGAAGTCAACCGAATCAAGTTGATCGGGTTCCCTGTGTGAGTATAATACTATCATCCTTGTCGGTCGTCCTCCCCACAAATCGAAGGATCTCGTGCAGAAAGATCCATTTGTCCTGGCTCAGGAACTTTAAAGGCGAGGATCTTAACTCTGCCGTTGCGAAGTTGCACCAAATGGCATCGCCAGGCATCAAGATCGCCGGATCTGGGGAGATGCATGGCCCGATGGCGTCTTGGAACTCTCGGAGTGAGTTAAGCCAAGGCCACGGAATCGATCGGCGGTGTCGCTACAAAGTGGATCTGAAGTCGAGGAGAGGTCAAGAACCTCGTCAATAGGTGCGGCAACTCCTCCAAGCCGCCAACAAATGATTGGTTCCGCGTCAAGCGGAACCGATCAACAAGAATTATCGAGGCCGTGCATTACTCGCACACCACGGGCTCTAGTTCGGGAGGCGGATGTAGAAGAAGGGAGAAGTGGACAAGAAGCGCGAAAATCGCCAAGTTTGGAGTCGAAATCGGAACAACGATTCGGACGAAGGCCAAAGCGTTAGTCAAGAATCAGCCACCTCAAAGCGATTCGGCTCTGTGCTCACCGGTCAATCTGTTGGCGTATCGAGCAAAGCGGCTTTGGAGCACCTCGGCTCATTGCATGATGATCGAGGTAAAATTCGATCAAAGAGCGATTGGGCGGGTCACTCACAGTGCAGTCGTACCCACCTCAGCCGTGATAAGAAGATTCACAGCAGCTCTCTTTGGAATTGGATCGAAGTTGAGCCGTCGAAACTTCGGCGCTTCATAAAGTGACGTTGAGATTAGTGACTCTTGGAACCTCGATAATGTGACTCATCCTCGAAGAGGCGTTTTCATCGGCGGCGATGGCGTTATACGAGAAGTCATACCAACACACGAAGGTTGCTCCGGCATTCATCTTAGATGAGTTATACTATCGTCTTTGAAGTGCAGTAAATCTCGAAGAAGTTCCCGAATTGAACCGCATTGTCCGTGTTCTCAAACTATCGAGGCGGTGTTGTCGAATGTAAGCGCACCAAGCGACTCAGAAGAAGCGTCGCTCTTTGATAGGCTTGGCAACAAGATCGAGGTCTCAAAGGCGATATGACCAGCGAGGATTGGGATCGAATCCTCCTCGAGAAGATGAATGCTCGTGGCGATTGATAATAATCCACCGGTGAGAGCGGACATTAGATGCGACTCTTCGGCAGGATTGACACGACCTGGAGAAGCTTTCAAGGCTTTAATGTCAAATATGGCTACGGTCGATCCTACTACTGTTGAGAGTGATGAAGGCGTGCCAACATGGGAAGACCATGGATCCATCAACTCAAGAACGGTTTGGGGGCGAGTTGAACAAAGAACCCCCACTAAGGGCGAGTAGTCGAGGTTAATATGGGTAATGAAGAGCATCCTAAGCTCATAAACATCAGCAATACTCTCCCCTCGGAAGAGAAGGAAGAGTTGATCATCCTAATCAGGGAGTATATCGATGTATTCGCTTGGAGCTATGAGGACATGCGGGACTCGACCCTAATGTGGCGACACATAGCCTCAACATCAAGATGGATGTCAAACTGTCAAGCAACGGCAAAGGCGGTTTTGATCCACAAATATTACTGGCGATGGTTGTAGTAGAAGAAACTCATAGAATCGGGATTCATCGAGGAAATTCAACATCAGTTGGGTGGCGAATATAGTCGGTCACGAAGAAGAATGGTTCGTCGGGGATCGTGTGACGACTGAGCCTATTTGCTTGCCCAAGGATGATTTCCCTCGCGATCACCGGCGTCATAGTGGACAATACATGTGGATTGAGAGGATGTCCTTTATGGATGGCTTTTGAGTACAATCAAATCAAGATGCACCCGATGGCGCCAAACTTACAGCGTTGAGCGCCCATCGGTATATTTTGCTACGGTCATGCTTCGGCTTAAAAACGCCGGTGCAACATACCGGCGAGCAATGGCGGAAATTTTCGGGATCATCTTGGAAAAGCGGTCGAATGCTACGTCGGCGATTTGGTGCGTGAAAAGCGTGACAAAGGAGATCACATCAAAGATCTTAGAGCGGTATTGAGCTCATGCGAACTCATCGACTAAAATGAATCTGCCAAATCCTTCCTTGGAATGTCGGTGGCAAGTTCCTCGGTTTCGTTGTCGCGACAAAGGAATCCACGTCGATCGACAAAGTGAAGGCGATTCAAAATTGCAACCTCAAATCGAGAACTTCGAGGGGTTACAAGAGGCGATTGGCGTACATCAGGCGGTTCATATCGAACTTATCAGGAAGTGCAACCGTTCTCAAAATTGAATAAGAAGGCGTGTCATATATTTGGGGCGGCCTTTGCCGAAAGCATTGAAGAGATCAAGTCTTATCTCGCTAAACCTCTGTTCTTGTTACCGCGTCGGAAAACCGTTCACGATCTACGTCAAGGCAACGGATCACTCGTTAAGCGCCTTACTCGCGCGGGGCGGCGATGGTCACGAGCAGTGATGTAACCGGCCGAACATTAGTGGTCTTTGAGTCTCGATATCCGAATGTCGGCGATTACATTAGTGTTAGCGATTGAAAAATCGACACTATTTAGTCGGACGAGGCGATTTATGTTATCTCTAGCGTAAATCCGGTCAGGATATTTATGATTGGCCGGCTTCAATGAGTTGGCGTTTGGCGAAATAGGCCTTGCTCTTGTCCCAATCGACCTGCACTTCAAACAGTCGGTCAAAGGGCAAGCGATTTCGCGATCTCTTGGTACGCCAACCGACAGAGGCGGTTGAGCTATATGATGATCTTAGGATGAAGTCGAGAAGTCAACACTCGTCGCACCAACAAATATGGCGATTGTACTTTGGCGAGCTTCTCGGGCCACTAATGTAGCAAGTACCCCGGATGTTCTAAAATCTCATTTAGTCGGAGTTGTCTTGATTTCCGGGAATCATGTCATGCCCGTGCTTATTCACTCAGAACCTGTTCCAATAGCGTAGCGAATACAACTACTTATCGGACTTAGCTTCGCCAAAGAGCCGGGGTCGAATATCTCGAAGCGTATGGAGATTCTGGCGATAGTTAAGCGGTCGTGGTGACTACGAGTGAGGAACTACGATCACGGTCCCCTATCATCGGTAGCCGTTGAAATGGCGAACTCATTGAAGAATTCTTCATCGAATATATCCCGCCTCCAAAGCGCTCACGCGGATGCTGGCGGCGTTAGGCTGTCGTTAGCACAACCTTAGAGACCGAGCAATTAGTTACGGTCGGGACTCACCGACTCTTAGTACCATATATGATGGGGTACGAGAAGACAAAGGGTAGTTACCAAGAGGTACATGCAACCCAAACCAAATTGGAGCCGAGATTGGTGCTTTCCTATCATCGATTCGTCTTACGGTAGGAAGGCGTGAAGGAGAAGAGAGTCAATCCGTGAAGAGCTCCCGATTCTTTACGACACGAAACCCGGATGCTATATCACGGGTACGATGGTCTTTACTCCGATGCCTTTCAAACAAGGAGGCGTAAGAGGTCCTTCGGAAGCACACGAGGGTGAATGTGGTGCGCACCGGCTGGTCCCAAGCTCTGGCGAATCGGGGAGAATGGGCTACTTTTGGCCCACGATGATTAATGACGCAGCTTGAGCACGCCGAAATGCCATGCGTGTCAAATTCCGCGAATTATATGCATCGGCCTCTGGCGGTTGCATCGCCGGCCACATCACGGCCATTGAGACATGGAGAATGGGCGTTGTAGGTCCCATTTTCCTCCGTCGGTTAAAGGTGATGGTTTATTCTAGCGATCACCGACTACTTCTCAAGTGGTGAAGCAATCCCACTAAAAGAGGTCAAAGCGATGCAGGTCGTCGATTCATCAAACACCATGTCATCTATCGACATGGTGTCCCAAACGGATCGTGCATGACAGCGGTCCCCAATTTATCGGCAATCCCTTCATCGGGTTTTGCGAAAATTCAAGATACAAGATGTCGTCGGCGGACTTATAATCCGACAACAAATGGGTTAGGCGTTCAACAAGGCGATTATCAAGATTTTGTCAAAGCTTGTGAAGAATAACAAGCGAGGCTGGGATGATAAACTTCGGAGAAGCACTCGGGCATATCGCACAACCAGACGCACGCCAACAGAGCTACCGTACTCTACGGTCACGGGTGTGAAGCAATTCTCCGTTGGAAATCGAGATCCGTCACTTGGCGTCGCCCTTGCAAGAGATGGCGACCGAAGAACAACATCGAAGCGTCTCGAAGAGCTTGAGATGTTAGATGAGAAGCGCTAGAGGCTCAACAATGCATTGAGTTCTATCAAGCTAGGATGTGAGGGCTTTCAACAAGAAAGTTCGACGAGAGAACCTTTAAGGAGGAGATCTGGTCCTGGCGCTAGGCGGTAGATAATTCTCAACTCCAAAAGAAAGGTAAATTGAACCCAAATGGGAAGGACCGTTTATAATAGACACAGTCTATTCAAGCGGTGCATATCGCCTTTATCACACGTATCATGACCTAATTAATGCCGATAAATGGGAAGTTTACGAAAAGTATCATCCTTAGTACATTCGGGATAACCCATTACGATGGGAAGTTTCTCGAGAGAATATCTCACTAATTTTCATGAGGATAACCCTAAATTATTGTGTTTTCCCCAAAATTCTCTCATAGATCAAATTCATTGTGGTGGGACCACTAAAATCTCCTGGTCCAACCACCGGCCAAAATCCCCTCTCGATTCCTTCCACGAGCGAGAGGTCCACTTCAAATTACAGTTGCAATCCTACAAAGCTATCCATACCCTTCCAAGATTCTGGTGGAGACCCCACTCTTAGTTTCTCATCGGAAATAGAATACATTCTTCCTCTCTTGTCTTAGATTCTCGGTGGAGACCCCACTCTTAGTTTCTCATCGGAAATAGAATACATTCTTCCTTTCCCACCTTCACCTAGAGATAGAATACATTCTTCCTTTCCCACCTTCACCTAGAGATAGAATACATTCTTCCTTTCCCACCTCAATCAACCTTAGGCGGTTCCATCCTTCTCAGGTCAAAGAAGGCCAAGATTCATCTTGGGGTATTTCATCGAAACCTAAGAAGGGATGAAGTCGGCGCTAACTGCAGCGTCGCCGGTTTAGTCTTTCTCGATTGAAGAAGACACGAGTTGATTACAGGGTATTTCATCCGAAACCAAGTTGGAGCCCGAGATTGGCACTTTCCTATCATCGACACGCCTTACACGGTATTCTCACAAAGACGGAAGGAGAGAGAGTCAATCCGGCTCCCGATTCTTTTACGACCACGAAACCCGGATGCTATATCACGGGTACGATGGTCTTTACTCCGATGCCTTTCAAACAAGGAGGCGAAGAGGTCCTTCGGAAGCACACGAGGGTGAATGTGGTGCGCACCACTGTCCTAAGCTCTACGAGCGAGGAGAATGGGCTACTTTGGCCCACGATGATTAATGACGCAGCTTGAGCACGCCGAAATGCCATGCGTGTCAAATTCGCGAATTATATGTATCGGCCTCTGGCGGTTGCATCCTTCGGCTACATCCCGCCATTCGAGACATGGGGAATGGACGTTGTGGGTCCCATTTTTCCTCCGCCGCTAAAGGAGATCGGTTTATTCTAGCGATCACCGACTACTTCTCAAGTGGTGAAGCAATCCGCTAAAAGAAGTAAAGGCGAGTACCATCGCCGATTCATCAAACACCATGTCATCTATCGACATGGTGTCCCGAGACGGATCGTGCATGACAACGGTCCCCAATTTATCGCCAATTCCTTCATCGTTTTGCTAAAAATTCAAGATACAAGATGTCTCGCCGACCTATAATCCAAAGAAATAATGGGTTAGCCGAGGCGCTCAACAAGACGATAATCAAGATTTTGTCAAAGCTTGTGAAGAATAACAAGCGAGACCGACGATAAACTCTGAGAAGCACTCGGGCATATCGCACAACCAGACGCACGCCAACAGAGCTACCCCGCACTCTCGGGTTTACGTGTGAAGCAATTCTCCGTTGGAAATCGAGATCCGTCACTTGGCGTCGCCCTTGCAAGAGATGGCGACCGAAGAACAACATCAAAAACGCCTCAAGAGCTTGAGATGTTAGATGAGAAGCTCGAGGCTCAACAATGCATTGAGTTCTATCAAGCTAGGATGTCGAGGGCTTTCAACAAGAAAGTTCGACAGAGAACCTTAAGGAGGGAGATCTCGCCCTCGCTAGACGCACCGATAATCCTCACCTCTAAAAAGAAAGGTAAATTCAACCCAATGGGAAGGACCGCTTATAATAGACACAGCCTATTCAACGGTGCATATCGCCTTATCACACAGACGGCGAAGGCAATAATGCCGATAAATGGGAAGTTTCTGAAAAAGTATCATCCTTAGTACATTCAGGATAACCCATTCTGATGGGAAGTTTCTCAGAGAATATCTCACTAATTTTTATGAGGATAACCCTAAGTTATTGTGTTTTCCCCCAAAATTCTCTCACCGATCAAATTCATTGACGGTGGGCCCACTAAAAAATCTCCCTGGTCCAACCACCAGCAAAATCCCCTCTCGATTCCTTCCACGAACGAGAGGTCCACTTTCAAATTCTGGTTAGCAATCCTACAAAAGCGAAAGCTATCCATACCCTTCCAAAATTCTCGGAGTGGAGACAACACTCTTAGTTTCTCATCGGGAAATAGAATACATTCTTCCTTTCCCACCTTCACCTGGAGATAGGACACATCCTTCCTCTTCAGAAGCAAGAGATAGAATACATTCTTCCTCTCTTGTCTTAGATTCTCGGAGTGGAGATCCCACTCTTAGTCTCATCTTTCAAGAGTCTCAAAATGGAGATCCCATTTTAGTCTCTCCCACCGAAACAGACAAAAATCCTTCCTTTCCAAAGATCCGAGATAGGAAACAAGATCCTCCTTCCTCTCCATCAATAAGAGATAGGATACAAAACCTTCCTCTCTTATTTCAAATTCGTGAGCACCTGGAGATAGGACACAAAACCTTCCTCTCCACTGGCAAGAGATAGGATACAAAACCTTCCTCTCTTGTTCATCCCTTACCCGGAGATAGGAGACAAGATCCTCCTTCCTCTCCACCCTCGGGAAATAGAATACATTCTTCCTTTCCCACCTCAATCAACCTTAGGCCGGTTCAATCCTTCTCCGGTCAAAAGAAGGCGCCAAGATTCATCTTGGGGTATTTCATCCCGAAACCTAAGAAGGGATGAAGTCGACGCCTAACACGCGTCGCCGGTTTAGTCTTTCTCCGATTGAAGAAGACACCGAGTTCGATTCGGGGTATTTCATCCCAAACCTAAGAAGGATGAAGTCGACGCCAACACGCCACCTTTAGTCTTTCTCCGATTGAAGAAGACACCGAGTTCGATTCGGGGTATTTCATCCCAAACCTAAGAGGGATGAAGTCGACGCCTAACACGCTGCCGCCGTTTAGTCTTTCTCCATTGAAGAAGACACCGAGTTCGATTCGGGGTATTTCATCCCAAACCTAAGAAGGGATGAAGTCGGCGCTAACAGCGTCGCCGGTTTAGTCTTTCTCCGATTGAAGAAGACACCGAGTTCGATTCGGGGTATTTCATCCCAAACCTAAGAAGGATGAAGTCGACGCCAACTCTCACGGCTTAGTCTTTCTCCATTGAAGAAGACACGAGTTCGATTCGGGGTATTTTGTCCCAAGCCTAAGAAGGATTAAGCCAACGCCACACGCTGCAGGTTTGCTAGTCTTCCGTGAAAAGACGGCTTCACGATTCAACATCGTAGCATTAAGTCTAAGAGAGTCTCATTCTTTTAGCACAACGCCACGCGGAGCGGAGCCGATAATCCGCGACGCTAGCCCAACTCAAGCGGTAGTTGGTAAAGGCTAATCAAACCGCTGAACGGGGTTGGCCAATAACCCTAAAGTCGACGCTTCACACGCTGTCGGGTTTAGTCTTTTTCCATTGAAGAAGACACCGTGAGTTCGATTCGGGGTATTTCATCCGAAACCTAAGAAGGGATTAAGCCAACGCCACACGCGCTGTCGGGCGATCTCTTGCCCGTAAAGAGTACCGAGCCTATGTATTCAACATCATAGCAACGAAGTCTAGAAGAGTTTCATTCTTCCAAAGACAACGCCACGCGCGGAACGGATCCGATAATCCGCGACGCTAGCCCAATTCAAACGGTAGTTGGTAAAGGCTAATCAAATCCGTTGAAGAGGGGTTGGCCAATAACCTAAAGTCGGCGCCTCACCGCAGCGTTGCGGTTTAGTCTTTTAGATTGAAGAAGACACGAGTTCGATTCGGGGTATTTCATCCGAAGCCTAAGAAGGGATTAAGCCAGCGCCTCACCGCAGCGTTGTAGGGCGATCTCTTGCCCGTAAAAGAGTACCGAGCCTATGTATTCAACATCATAGCGAGTCTAGAAGAGTTTCATTCTTCGGCCTAGCGTCACGTCGCGGAGCGGATCGGATAATCCGCCGCTAGCCCAATTCAAACGGTAGTTGGTAAAGGCTAATCAAATCCGTTGACGGCTGAGGGTTTGCCAAAAATCCTATAAGTATTATGGTTAATTATTTCTGACGAAATAAAAGAATCATAATAGAGCACAAAAGAGGACAGAAATATGTTTTATTGATAAAAGACTGAAGTTACACAAGTTTTCTAAACGGCAAATTTATGACAGCAAATTTGCTGCTTTAACTCAGATACTTTATTGAGGAAAGCTTGTTGAAGTTCCTCCTGAAGCTCGGCCCTGAAAGTCTCCTCGCTGCCATTAAGGGCCTCCGCAGTCTCCTTCTTGATGTCAACCACCGCTTCGAGTTTAAATTTCTGCACGCATCACAGAGTCTTTTCTTTGTTGGCCTTCGTCAGCTTCAAGACGATCAGGCTCTCCCTCGCCGCTTGGAGTTCCTGTTCGAGCTCTACCATCCTCGCTTCTCCAGCAGCGACACAGGACCAAAAATGTCCCACGGAAAATGAAGCTTCAGCGACAGCAGTCTCCAAATGATGCACCTGGCCTCACTGCATTTGAACTTCGAGTCCAGTAATAACGCAAGCATCCCAAGCAGCCGCCAGCGACCTCTTCTCTATATATGAGGGGAGCCCGGCTGCTTCAAAATCTGGTAGACTTTGGAGCTTAACCTCTAAATGGTCGAAATCATCAGCAATGTGGCCTGGGCAGACTCAATCTTCCAGATATTCTCCCAGGCCGCTTAGCCCTACTCCAAATAGGATTACGAGTATAAACTAGTTCCTAATTCTTAACGAGAAGTTCCTGGAGAATATTACCATATTCTTAAGGATAACTCGATAACCCTCAATTTCCTCCCACTGTGGAACCTCAAAGAGGGATAAATTGACGAATTCTGACAAGGCTTATGTTGGCGCCGGACAGCGCGTTCTACCTTGAAAGAGCTCCTCTCACTGTATCAATGCCGATTCATGCGTCGCCGCCAGAAGGCCCATCGGTCAACAGTTTAGAATTGGAATAAGTCCCAAGAAAAATTCCTCCCACTGAGGATAATTGTGCTCCAACAAGGAGTAATACAAGGGGCGACGCCAACCAACGCTGGGCCGTCACGGGATTCACCGATCAACGGTTCGATCCACGCAGATCGCGACGGCCAACGCTGCACTCACGATTGAAGGCTAAAACCCATATAGTTTGAAGCCAATTAACGCGTCGTAGTGAAGAATTCCCGATCAACGGAGGAATCTCGAGGGTCAATTGGACGACAATCCAATCAACAACAGTCAACAAGAAGGAAACTTAATTAGCTACACCGAATTCCAACAACGGTCAAGCAATAAATGCAAAGACCGCAACACCCCCGGGATCCTACAAAGCACCGGAGAACCCGAGAGGATTGGAGGAATCAAATCACCGAGCCTATGTATTCAACATCATAGCAGCGAGTCTAGAAGAGTTTCATTCTTCGGCCTAGCGTCACGTCGCGGAGCGGATCGGATAATCCGCCGCTAGCCCAATTCAAGCGGTAGTTGGTAAAGGCTAATCAAATCCGTTGGCGGTGAGGGTTTGCCAAAATCCTATAAGTATTATGGTTAATTATTTACGATGAAATAAAAGAATCATAATAGAGCACAAAGAGGGCAATATGTTTTATTGATAAAAGGCTGAAGTTACACAAGTTTTCTAAGCGGCAAATTTATGGCGACAAATTTCTTTGCTTTAACTCGAATACTTTATTGAGGAAAGCTTGTTGAAGTTCCTCTGAAGCTTCGACCACGAAAGTCTCCTCGCTGCCATTAAGGGCCTCATGATCTCCTTCTTGATGTCAACGGCTTACGCCCGAGTTTAAATTCCTCGGGCGACCGCGAGAGTCTTTTCTTTGTTGGCCTTCGTCGACTTCAAGGCGATCGAGGCTCTCCCTCGCCGCTTGAGTTCTGTTCGAGCTCTACCATCCTCGCTTCTCCAGCGGCGACCACGGGACCAAAATGTCCCACGGAAAATGAAGCTTCGTGACGGCGATCTCAAATGATGCACGGCCTCACCGCATTTGAACTTTGAGTCGGTAATAGCGCAAGCATCTGCTAAGGCTGTCGGTGAGCCTCTGTCTCTATATATGAGGGGAGCCGGTACGCTCAAAATCGGTAGACTTTGGAGCTTAACCTCTAAATGGTGAAATCATCGGCAATGTGGCACAGGCGGACTCAATTTTCGGATATTCTCGGGCCGCTTAGCCCTACTCCAAATAGGATTACAGTATAAACTAGTTCCTAATTCTTAGCGAGAAGTTCTGGAGAATATTACCATATTCTTAAGGATAACTTCGATAACCCTCAATTTCCTCCCACTGTGGAACCTCAAAGAGGGATAAATTGATGAATTCGACAAGGCTTATGTTGGCCGGACGGTAGCGTTCTACCTTGAAAGAGCTCCTCTCACCGTATCAATGCCGATTCATGCGTTAAGCGGAATCGGTCAACAGTTTAGAATTGGAATAAGTCCCGAAAAATTCCTCCCCGAGGATAATTGTGCTCCAACAAGGAGTATCTGATGGCGGCGCCAACCAGCGTCGTCGTAGAAGGATTCACCGATCAGCGGTTCGGATCCACGAGATCGCAGCCGGTCAGCGTTGCACTCAGCGATTGAAGGCTAAAACCCATATAGTTTGAAGCCAATTAGCGTCGTAGTGAAGAATTCCCGATCAGCGGAGGAATCTCGAGGTCAATTGGGCGACAATCCACCGACACGAGTCAACAACGATGGAAACTTAATTAGCTTCTGATTCGAAATTCCAACAACGGTCAAGCAATAAATGCGACCGCAACACCCACAGGGATCCTACAAAGCAGCGGAGAACACGAGAGGATTGGAGGAATCAAATCTGGAGCCAATCTCAAAGAAATTTATCTACCGACTTACGGTCAAGATCTCGACAACGGTCGGACAAAAATGCGATGCCGTAATGCTTTCGGCAATCCTACAAAGCAGCGGAGAACACGAGAGGATTGGAGGAATCAAATCTGGAGCCAATCTCAAAGAAATTTATCTACCGACTTACGGTCAAGATCTCGACAACGGTCGGACAAAAATGCGATGCCGTAATGCTTTCGGCAATCCTACAAAGCAGCGGAGAACACGAGAGGATTGGAGGAATCAAATCTGGAGCCAATCTCAAAGAAATTTATCTACCGACTTACGGTCAAGATCTCGACAACGGTCGGACAAAAATGCGATGCCGTAATGCTTTCGGCAATCCTACAAAGCAGCGGAGAACACGAGAGGATTGGAGGAATCAAATCTGGAGCCAATCTCAAAGAAATTTATCTACCGACTTACGGTCAAGATCTCGACAACGGTCGGACAAAAATGCGATGCCGTAATGCTTTCGGCAATCCTACAAAGCAGCGGAGAACACGAGAGGATTGGAGGAATCAAATCTGGAGCCAATCTCAAAGAAATTTATCTACCGACTTACGGTCAAGATCTCGACAACGGTCGGACAAAAATGCGATGCCGTAATGCTTTCGGCAATCCTACAAAGCAGCGGAGAACACGAGAGGATTGGAGGAATCAAATCTGGAGCCAATCTCAAAGAAATTTATCTACCGACTTACGGTCAAGATCTCGACAACGGTCGGACAAAAATGCGATGCCGTAATGCTTTCGGCAATCCTACAAAGCAGCGGAGAACACGAGAGGATTGGAGGAATCAAATCTGGAGCCAATCTCAAAGAAATTTATCTACCGACTTACGGTCAAGATCTCGACAACGGTCGGACAAAAATGCGATGCCGTAATGCTTTCGGCAATCCTACAAAGCAGCGGAGAACACGAGAGGATTGGAGGAATCAAATCTGGAGCCAATCTCAAAGAAATTTATCTACCGACTTACGGTCAAGATCTCGACAACGGTCGGACAAAAATGCGATGCCGTAATGCTTTCGGCAATCCTACAAAGCAGCGGAGAACACGAGAGGATTGGAGGAATCAAATCTGGAGCCAATCTCAAAGAAATTTATCTACCGACTTACGGTCAAGATCTCGACAACGGTCGGACAAAAATGCGATGCCGTAATGCTTTCGGCAATCCTACAAAGCAGCGGAGAACACGAGAGGATTGGAGGAATCAAATCTGGAGCCAATCTCAAAGAAATTTATCTACCGACTTACGGTCAAGATCTCGACAACGGTCGGACAAAAATGCGATGCCGTAATGCTTTCGGCAATCCTACAAAGCAGCGGAGAACACGAGAGGATTGGAGGAATCAAATCTGGAGCCAATCTCAAAGAAATTTATCTACCGACTTACGGTCAAGATCTCGACAACGGTCGGACAAAAATGCGATGCCGTAATGCTTTCGGCAATCCTACAAAGCAGCGGAGAACACGAGAGGATTGGAGGAATCAAATCTGGAGCCAATCTCAAAGAAATTTATCTACCGACTTACGGTCAAGATCTCGACAACGGTCGGACAAAAATGCGATGCCGTAATGCTTTCGGCAATCCTACAAAGCAGCGGAGAACACGAGAGGATTGGAGGAATCAAATCTGGAGCCAATCTCAAAGAAATTTATCTACCGACTTACGGTCAAGATCTCGACAACGGTCGGACAAAAATGCGATGCCGTAATGCTTTCGGCAATCCTACAAAGCAGCGGAGAACACGAGAGGATTGGAGGAATCAAATCTGGAGCCAATCTCAAAGAAATTTATCTACCGACTTACGGTCAAGATCTCGACAACGGTCGGACAAAAATGCGATGCCGTAATGCTTTCGGCAATCCTACAAAGCAGCGGAGAACACGAGAGGATTGGAGGAATCAAATCTGGAGCCAATCTCAAAGAAATTTATCTACCGACTTACGGTCAAGATCTCGACAACGGTCGGACAAAAATGCGATGCCGTAATGCTTTCGGCAATCCTACAAAGCAGCGGAGAACACGAGAGGATTGGAGGAATCAAATCTGGAGCCAATCTCAAAGAAATTTATCTACCGACTTACGGTCAAGATCTCGACAACGGTCGGACAAAAATGCGATGCCGTAATGCTTTCGGCAATCCTACAAAGCAGCGGAGAACACGAGAGGATTGGAGGAATCAAATCTAAGCCCTAAGACCAAGAATCGACGAAGAATCGACGGAGAAACGACGCGAAAACGACGCGAGACGACGGAACGCCATGACGCACACCTACCAAGTGGTTAAGGTGGCTCGGCCACTTTGGTAGAGCCACCTCGACCAACTTGGCCGAGGTGCTCTACCAAGTGGTAGGAGGCTCGGCCACTTTGGTAGAGCCACCTCGACCACTTGGCAGGGTGCCTCGACAGTGGTAGGAGGCTCGGCCACTTTGGTAGAGCCACCTCGCCAATTGGTAGAGGCTACTACGAGGAAGTGGTAGGTGGCAAACACCATGGTAGAGCCACCTCTTGACAGTAGAATGGCAAACCAAGTGGCCAACCACTGGCAGCTGTATGCCTACTTTTTTTTGTATAAATAGGGGGTCTTGCTCATGGAGGCTTGGATTTTGGTGGATTTTTGGAGAGGACTTGGACTTGGTTTTTGAAGATCGGCTTTGGGATTGGTAGGACTTTCGAGGATTTTCGAAGAGTTCTCACGAGATCCGTAAGCCAACAGCGCCCGAGCACCGGCGAGTACAAGTTCGATCGACGTCGGATCCACAAATCGCGGGTAAGAAAACTTCGGGTCGAACTCTGAGATACCCTCTAGGTTAAGCCGTCTTAACCTCGGGGATAGCGTGATTTCTCCTTGTAGATCTCACCGCTCGGCGATCCTCTCCTTCATGAGTGTGATCCCGCGGCGATCCTCTCCTTCGTGAGTGTGATCCCCTCGGTAGCCGTTTCCTTCGTGAAGCGAGCCCCTCGTCTGTAGTTCGAACCGGGTTTACACGGGATCGAATTGCGCGGTGGTCAGCGGACGAACAAAAGTCCCGACGAGGCAAAGAACCCGCATAGCGAGGATCCGGAAAATAGAGATCCTCGTGTTTGTTCACAAAAGGAAGAGAGTTGTAATTTTCGTTTTCATTGTACGCCTAAAATAAAGGCATTTTCTTTGTTTGAAATTTTGTTGTAGGCCAACGAAGCTGTACACGAGTTCAAACAAGCAATGAATAACAAACCAACTTTCCCCGCGAACACAAATCTCAAAGATTGCATTGATGTGTAGCACAAATCTCAAAGCATAATGAAATGATAAAAAGTTTAGCGGACAAGTGCTCCTATCCACTTAAGTTTATAGGAGCTTTACTCATATATAGATGAGCTCCTATCAATTTAAGTGGATAGGATCCATAGTCCACCAAACTTTTTATCCACTCATCTTGTGCTTAGATTTGTGCCATCAAGAGATGCACAAATCTCAAAAGACCCTTCATATCTTTCACGGATCCCAAGGCAACATCAATGGATAAAAAAGTTGGTGGATGACTATTTCCTATCCACTTAAGTTTATAGGAGTTTTCCACTATATATATATATATATATATATATATATATATATATATATATATATATATATATATATATATATATATATATATATATATATAGAGAGAGAGAGAGAGAGTAATGATAATGTGAGATGGTGAGCTCAAATCTTATCGTGAGCTAGACTAATCGGCTCATCAAATTCATGATAGCCACTATACATCTTGTTCAACATGTCATCAAATGTATATGATAAAATTTTCACATAACTTAGAGTCTTCTAGAGTATGAATCAAACTAGTTTGATATGTTAATTTTTCAGGCAGCTTAACAGCCGTCCTTTCTACACATAGCTAAAACAGTGCTTAAAATTTTCAAAATAATATAATTTTTTCTATATATAGATCATGATGAGTGCAAATCACGATGGGTGGTGTCGATCATCATTTCGAATAGCCTATTGGACTAGCTCACGATAAGAATTTGAGTTCACCATCTCATTTTATCATTTTCCTATATATATATATATATATATATATATATATATATATATATATATATATATATATGAGAAAAATGTAGCATAAATTTTATGCTTGGTAGTGATGTGTCTCATTCTTATTCACTCTCTAACCCATGTGAATGTGGTCCCCCATTTGAATGAGTGGATGTGAATGAACCACCTTACTATCAAACATAAAAACTTATGCTTGTACCAAGTTCCTCCATACACACACACAACCATCTAAATGATCATCGTGAAAAAAAAAATTGCATACTGCAAAAAAGGAACAACAATATATTGGTTGATTGGTTTTGTTAGAGAATTAGATTTTAAATTAAGATGGATAACAATTAACTTTGGAATTGAGGGGTTTGATGGTGTGCATAGATCAGAGTAAACAAGTTTTATGGATATTTTATCGCTTTAGATAGGCCTGACGACTAGAAGCATTTATTTTATCATTTGTTATGTAAAAATATGTTTAAGGAAACATATGGGTGCTATCTTAGTCATTCTCTGGCTATTTAATTATAAAATATAGCAAAGTCATGTAGCGAAGTTGAGATGGCCGAGTTGGTCTAAGGCGCCAGATTAAGGTTCTGGTCCGAAAGGGCGTGGGTTCAAATCCCACTCTCAACAAATTTAATTTTTAGGGCATATTTGGCATGGAGAAAGTAAATAGAAAAAAAGAGAGAGTAATTTCTCATGAAGGTATGTTATTATTATTTTCAAGCTAAAACTAAAATGATACGCAAAAAATCTACAAATATATTTTCTCTTTCTCTAATTTTTGGGGAAAGTGAAATTGGCTAAAATGCTGATATGGCACTCTTCATTTTCCAATCACTTTTCATTCACTTGCTAAATGCCAAATGAGATAAGCCACTTTTTAATTTTTGGTGCACTTTCCATTTACTTCCCGGTTGCTAAACACAAGATGATGATAAATTTCAGGTTTGTTCCTTTTTGCTTATTAATTTAACTAGTATTTAGGCCCGTGCAAAGCACGGCTTGGTACTATTCACTAATATTTTTATGAAATGATTTTTAAAATTTTGTTTTATATTTGATCAAATGTTGTTTTGGATTAAGGAAATTTTTTATTGTTAAAAAAGTTAGGATAAGTTCTTTATAAAGTTAAATGACAAAGTAAACAGCTGGGTCTAAAGGAGTGCATCAAAGTTTAAAATTGATGAATATATCAATGAAGCACCAAAAGAGAGGAACGTATAGAAGTCCAGTGGAGCCTTATTCCTGAGCATGTACATTTTTAATTTTGTCATGTAACTATCCTACATGGATAATCATTTATAATTACTCAAAGACCCCCAACTCTCATAAGTATCTGAAATTAGCCTCTCAGCATCATATTGAGAGATTTAAAGGACTAATTTTAAAATATTTGTAAGGTTAAAAAGATATGAAGATTTGGTCGATCTATTTCGAACCACTCAAACATTTGGGGACTAATTCACGATACAGGAGCTTTGTAGGAATAATTTATAAATAGAGAAGATTTTGAGGGACTTACCTAAAACACTTTAAAAAAATTATAGCAACGAACACCTATTGGGCCCAAGGTAGAATAAGATGCCACGTGATTAAGAAGCTCATACACGTGTTTTTTTCCCTTCGTCTTCTCCAGATCCATCTTTTCCTAACAAAGATCGATTCTTTCATAGAAAAAAGTTCTCTTTGTTCCAATTCCTTCCTACTACCGAATCCAATGGTGCTCGGCAATGATAAAGTTGCAGAACACACATAACTAAACAATCTGATCACAATGATCGAAAAATTCTCGTCCTTGGTGATGTTGAAGACAATGTCTAAGTTCAAGGAGCTCTATGATGATTTAATTGAAGAATCTTGAAGCCTTTTTGTCAATGGTGAACTTACTGTTCATCGCCAATGCCTTGAACACGATGACTAAGAATATCCAACGACATTTTGAGTAAAATATTTCAACAAATTGCTATTATTTCAAGAAATTATAGTGCTAAATTGTTGGAAATGGAAAGGAGAAATTACCCTCTTTTTATCCACGTTGGAAGTATCAACTCATGACCATCGAAGTTTGTGAGGATAACTTTGAATTTTGTTGAAGAAGGAGAACGTGGAGTTTTCTTTTTAAAATTTCAGTGATTTTTAATGGAGCAAAACGTGGGTTTGCAAGTGGTTTGTGGGAAGCGTGGGAAGTCTAGAGAGAGAGTAGGGAGATGCGGTGGAAAATTTTAAAACAATCTGATTGGCCCAGCATAGAGTTACTGTTCATCAGAGCCTTTTCCATTGTTCTCATTTAGTTAAAAGAAGTAGTTGATATATATATACTCTCATTATTCGGACAAGTTTGAGGTTAGATAAAGTGATCTACTTAAGTTCAGGATGAATTTGTTCTATATTTGCTATTCAATGCCAGTATTGATTGGATGTTTGAATAATTTTAACATTATTAGATTTACTAGATCTCAGACAAAGTTTGGAGATCTAGAGATATAATCTTACCATCATAGAGTTTTAGATATGTTAGACACATTAATGGAATCTGATTGGGGAAATTTTTATTTAAAGAAACTAGCACATTTGCAAGTGCGAAAACATTAAATTTGTTATCCAATTAATTTTCTATTATACGTAGTAATAATTCGATAATGACTCAATTTGTATTATGTTATTATAAAGTTCTACGTACAAATTGTATCTCAAACTATACTTTAGTAATTAAATTAACAAACATTCTTAATACAATTTTATTGAAGAGTTTTCCTTTGAGGATAACAAGTGCTAGACCCATGGTATGGGTGAGTCTTTTTTTCTAACTAAAGTTAAGTCAAGGGGTATAGTTGAGGGAATAAAATAATTTGGGGAAAAACTTACAATTAACATGATTTGGAGGCATATTTAAAATACATGTAATTTGGGGTATACAGAAAAATTAAAAACTAAAATATGGGTAAATTTTGCTAAACCCCAAATCAGTATTGGTGTTTGAAAATAAATCCTCAATATCTTTGACTCAATAAACCCGATAAATTTTGGAAAAAAACTCACATCATTAGTTCATATGTAGTCAAATGACCAAAATATCCCCAATAAATTTTGGAAGAAACCCCAATAAGTTTTACGTTTGTCACTAAATCCGTAATAAGTTTTAGCGAAAACCCCAATAAAGAATGTTTATAATTTTTCAGAGGTTTGTTTGTAATATTAGGATTTTTTTAAGAGGTCGTTTGTAATTTTTATTTTAAAGGGATTTGTTTGTAACTTTAGATTTTTAGAGGTTTTTATAATTTTTAAATTTTTAGGGTTTTATTGCTTCAAGGTTTTTATTTTTGAATTTAAAGGGTACATTTACAATTTTCAGATTTCTTAAGTTGTTGTTTGCAATTTTAGATTTTTGAGTATGCTATTTGTCATTTGTAGTTTTATTGGGTTGTTTGTAATTCTCATATGTTTTTAGGTGTTTGTTTGATATTTTGGATTTTCCCGGGGGGAGGGGGGTGATTGGGGGTTGTAGTTTTTGAATTTTTCAAGGAGTTGTTTGTAATTTATAAATATTTTGGGGATCATTTACAAGTTTAGAAATTTTTTGGGTCTTTTTGCAATATTTAGACTTTAGGGTTTTGTTTGCAATTTTAAATTTTTCGGAGGCTATATGTAATTTTCAAATTTTCACGGGTTTGTTTTTATATCTTGATTTGTCAGGAGTTTTTTAATAATATTAGTAATTTAAAAGGAATTTTTGTATCTATCAAGTTATTCTGCATGATGTTGTGATTTTAGATTTTTAGAAGCTATTTATAATTTTCATATTCTTTAGAATTATTTTTAATTTTATCAGATAACATGCAAATACGAATGATTTGAGAGGTATATGAGGGTTGATTTTGTCAATGTAAAATTATGGGATAACCCCATTAATGGAGGTTAAGTGCAAAAAATCAAACATTTTTGGGTTTTCTGAGAGTTGCAAATATTTTTGGGGTTTAGTGCTAAATGTGCAAAGATATATGGGAGGTTTATTGAAATACACTCTTTAAAAATTAAGAAGGGTCCCAGGATAAAATTTTTGGATTTTTAATTATGGATTGTTATCATTTCATTAGGATTAATAAATATTTGATTATTAGAATTTTCTCTTTTCATGGATAAAATTTTCTAATTATGGACATGAATAGTTTTAATTTGATGAGAATTCTTAGGAAGATAAAATTAGTTGTATTCATGTCATTTTCTAATAGCATAGAGTGACACATTATATATCTTATTGGGTATTTGACATGTGGCACGTTTTATGGTGCCTTTAGGATAGTTCACCAATTTCTCTTTATTATACAAAGGTGGATATAATTAGAGCAAGTAATTAATATTAAAAAAAGAACAATAGAAAAGATTGTAATTGAATTATGTGAACTTATATCATATTCTCATGTTATGCTTTAGAATGTTCTAGAATATGAAAAGAAAAAGAAAAAATAAAGGAAAACCTCTCTTGCAAAATAATTTTAATTATGTGAGTTCAAATTGTATTCTCATGTCATTGTTTTAGAATGTTCTAGAAATAAGAAGTAGAAAGGAAGGGGAAAATCTCTTTTATAAAATTATAATTTTACCCTTGCAATTACACCAAGAAAAAGTATGGGTCCACCAATCATGCATCCAGCGTTTCTTTACCCTCACTAAGTTTATTATATATTAGTATAGATTAGTATAGATGTTGTATTGCATGGTCTTATACATATTATTAATTTTATTTATCTGAGTTGAATTAGACTACTATTGATAGTATATATCCAATATACAAATACTATCGATCTAATTTCAAATAAGACTAATCTAGTCCATGTCTGTCATGGATGTTTGCAAACTTAACACATCTTGATATGTTTCACTAAAATCCTGGTATCGCAGATATTAGCACCAACCAAAAAACTGCCTCGAACAAACAATAAATTAAAAAATACATATTATATGAAAATGGAGTTCGTAGAAAAAGAGATGCTAAATTGTGATAGTGGAGAGATCAGACTAGCTAGATATTCCTCTGAAAAACAACAGAGGAGACAACTGAGAGAATCCTTGATGTAATCAGGGAGTCATAAAGAAGAGCCAAAAGAGAGAGTGGACTCCCAATTTGCTCCCCATATACAATAATACGAAGCATAACATAACATGATATAGTTTTTTTTTTTTTTTTGTTGGTCAATATAACATGATATAGTTGATTCTAATAAGAAATGAAGATTTTATATTATCCAGTGGTTGTAGGCTTAATAGGAGTTAATGGCTTATTTGAATAAGTTAAGATTGGGACCACAAGGAGAATCATTTTCACTATCAATATTAAAATTTGGTGGTTAAGTAGTTTGTTGGTATTTTATTACTCTCGTCAATAAATAGTATAGAAGAATAATGGCGATGGTTTTACTTTGGGAAGAAAGTGGGGATGGAAACTCTTGACCTAACTCTTGGTGACGTATAATGATGCTAATATTTTAAGGTTTCAGGTGTTTGCATGATTCAGCTTAGCAAAATTTATTACAAAATGGACCTTAGTTGTGAGTCTTGTGACTATTTGATAACATCTATGTGATTGTGATTCATTAACAATGCGACAAAT